>CM046870.1:55133-655133 GCA_025617745.1 Heliocidaris erythrogramma | reverse complement strand
CTTTAACCACTTTTAGCAAGCACTGCAATACAGTCCCTATATAATAAAGTAAAGATTTTCAAGATATATAGGTATAGGATGTAGGACTATAATAGGAGTAGGGTTAAAATAGGATGATAGGGGTATGATATGCTATACGATAGGAGAGGATAGGTTATAGCTCATAGTGAGCAAAATATACAAAATGTGTTATGGTATTACTTGACATTAGCTTCTTTTTTTTAATCTTTGAAACGTGGATGGTACACCCGCATCCGGCAGAAGTATCAACCCCGTCCGACGGGAAATGACCACGTTGCGTGGTCGGAAGAAATGACCCCGTACGTTTTGACGAGGTTATAAGGTAATGATCATTAGTATGCGGGGTCAAATTATGCGGGGTCAAGTTATGCAGAAATGACCACGCAATCGTGGTTAAATTTTGACCACATTCGGGGTCGAAATGTACCACGCTATGTGGTTACTTTGGGTGACCCCGCATGGCGGGGTCAATGTGACCACGCACGGGGTTTGTGCATAGTTGATCCCGCATGCGGGGTCATTTGTAACCCCGTTTGGGGTTATTTTTGACCACGCATTTTTAAGAGTGTACTGGTTTCACCAAGAATGCTTGGAGTATAAGCAGGAATATATACGAGAGCACGAAATATTTTTCGCACCCTATCAAAATGATTTAAATCGAAATGAAATGAAACGTAAAAGCAAATTGTACAAGTACATTAACCGAATAAAAAAGCGAAACAAAAAGTACAAACCCCAAAGGTTACTGGAACATGATAAATAAGAAAAAAAAAGAGTTCTGTCCATTCCCAAAACTTAACGGCGCTATAGAGTTTTTAGATCATTTCAAAAGTCTAGGAAAGAGTGAAAATCAATCAAATGATTTGAATTTTGATTTTGCCACTTATATTGAAGAAAATTCTAATGGAAGAATCTGAAGTCGTCAAACAGCTGAAGCGATTAAAAAATAATAAATCTCCTGGGCTAGATATGACTGTAAATTAATTATTGAAAACTATATAGTTCAAAGCGGCTAGTTACACTAATCACCAAACTATTCAATAATGTCTTTGATATAGTGGAATTGTTCCGGAATAATTCCGGAGGAATAGCATTGTTAAGTTGTGTGGGGAGCTTTTAACTGCAGTCTTAAATGAAAGAGTGGTTAATTTAATGATATATGTTAGGAAAAGAGCAATTTGGTTTCAGAAGTGATTATTCGACTATATGGATCATGTGTTTTCACTGCATGTCATTCTCGATTGGTATCTAAAAAAAGATAAGAGTTTATACTGCCTTTGTAGATTACAAAAAGGCATTTGATTTAATCGATATAATATCATTCTTATGGATGAAAGTTATTAATCAATGGGATTTGTGATCAATTACTCAGAGTTATATAAGGCATAAGTCAAAGTCTTGCATCTTATATGAAAACAAAACATCGGAGTATTTCAGAAGTAATACTGGAGTGAAGCAAGGAGGAAATTTATCTCCGATATTATTCGCATTATTGCTAAATGACTTTGAAACATTTTCCATAAAAGATACTCCGGGTTGTAAGTTCTCTCCCATCTTCTGTTCTTGATGAGGCCTGCTAGGATCGAGAAAGCGATATATTTTTTGAATTATTTACCTTACTATATCCAGATGATACAATTGTGCTGGCTGAATCTACCGAAGAGATACAATTAGCACTGAATGCTTTAGATGTATAATTGCCAATTTGGAATCGAACTATAAATACATAAAAAACAAAGCTGTATCCCCCGAACTAGAGTTCCGGGGATACTATGGATTTGGCATCGTCGCGCCGCGTCCGCGTCCGCCGCAGAGATTTTCTTGTGAGCGCTTTACTGGCTGCAGTTTTTGTCGGATCACCTTCAAATTTCACATGGAGGTGCATTATGGTAAGATGAAGACGCCTATTTTTGGTGTGGGCGGAGTCGACATTGTTGCCATGGTAACCATATTTTAAAAAGAAATGGTAAAGATTTTCTTGTGAGCGCTCTACCGGCTGCAGTTTTTGTCGGATCATCTTCATATTTCGTATGGAGGTGCAGTATGGTATAGATGAAGACGCCAATTGTTTTTGGTGTGGGTGGAGTCATCGTTGCCATGGTAACCATATTTTTTAAAGAAATAGTAAAGACTTTCCTGTGAGCACTTTATACCGGCTGCAGTTTTTGTCGGATCACCTTCGATTTCAAAACAACTAAAAAATGACAAAAGTACAAACAGATCATTTTTGTCAGCAGTGATACCCCAGGTCCCAAATTGCAACTTTATCCATTTCAGTCACAAGTTCACAACATTGATTCAAATGGGGGATGGGTGACGGGTTTGGGGGATACATGTACTCGGACTGGTCCCCCCTCCGTGTGCTCTAGTTTTTTTCTCGAGGAATGGTCAGGAAAGGACCTATTTTCCATTTCGTGATGCGACGAAATTGAGGTTTGTGATGATTATGTTTATTTAGGAACAACCTTTAATTATAGTAACAATTTTAAAATAGCCATTAATAAAAAGGTTTCCCAAGCAAGAAGGGCATTATTTTCAATGAAAAGTATTTTTTTTTCAGACGTTGTAATTCCGGACAGGTTGTTAATCCGGACAGGTCATTTTTAAACAGTAAATCGAACAACTTTTCAAATTGTCACAAATCTTTCACAGGATATAGGTTGAAAATCATGTGAATTGCAAATATTCACTGGTTTTAGTCTGCTTGATGCATATTTTTGTCCCGGGGGGGGGGGCACTCACATATATATGTCACCCATATATGTGCCGCTGTGACGTCCCCCATTTTCATCCTTCTCGGGTCGCTCCCATGATATGCGATTTTCACTAACCCCACCTCGATTGGCTTCCGACTCGCTCCCTATAGAATACGAGAAAACAATGCGCACAGCCCATTGTCCGGGAACGGTCGCTCCCTAGCCTCCCAGGCCAGCGCAGCGGGGGAGCTGGGCGGCCTAGTGCCCCCTAACTTAGTGCTAGCGGCGGCTCAGCGAGATCAATCTGCATGCGACATCGAGTCAGTGCAGTGGCGCGGCATGTATTATACAGCGTTAAAAACAGCGCTGCGACCGCTGACTCAGCTCATGCACCGTATGTGTAACAGAGTAGTACTCTGGTGCGATCTCACGGTGAGATCGCGAGCAGCTAAAATTAGCCTTAGCTCTGCCCATGAGCACTTTCGCTCCTTAGACCCTAAAAAATGAGCTTCCTCAATTAACTATTTAGCTGATTGGCAGCGGCACACCCACATCCAAAAAACAGGTTGAGTGCCCCCCCGGGGTTTTTGTATCTAACAGCAAAATTGACAGGCTATTTTTTGTGTCCAGAAATGCAACCCCCCCCCCCCCCCCCCCATCCTCCTAGTACCCAGTGGCGGATCCAGGATTTTGTGAGGGAGGGGGCTCAAGTCATCCGCATTTTCGGGGTCCATTTTTGGTCCCCCTTGCGATAATTTTCTCCGCATGGCGTTGTTGTTTTTGCGAAACGTGGTGTGGGGGTCTCTCGAAGATAGGTGCACGCGCGCTGTACCGTATACGGGCCGGGGAATCCCCGAAAATTAAACGCTGTCATACCAAAGAGTTTAAATACGAAGAGTGCTCAGTCCCGAAATAAAGCACGCGTATATATTGTGGTACATGTCCATCGGCCCAGAGGGAAAGATTATAGTCTTAATCAAGATGTTTGTATTTATTATATTCTTTATTTTTTTCTTCTTTTTCTGGACATCGCTTTTGGTAAGCAGTAACTAAAGGGCATAATCTTGATAATGTCCCTTCAAATACAAACTTATGTCCCAAAACAGATAGGAATCAAGATGTTTGTATTTTTGTTAAAGTTATTTGCTGTGAAATTTATTAAGCTCTATATGAGCAAACACTGCGATATCTGACGGGAATGTCGAGAAAAGTTATAAAATTAATAAAATGCTATCTTTATTTTTCTATTAAATCGGAATATTTCATTTGATATGATTTATGGAAAAAAAAAGGGATTATATAGACCTGTAATGTAATTTTTTTAGCCTTCTTCTTTTAAAAGTCAAGACAGAAAAGGATTTTATATAAGAGTGGCGTATCCAAGATCTTATTTTTATTGGTAGCGTATCCAGGAAGGCACGTGCCCCTACGTGCCAGCCAAAACCAAATCTGACATATTTTAGTTACACATCGAATGAAAGGAAATGTGTACCCCCCCCCCCACCCCGCACAGAAAGAATCTGAAAAATGTGATAATTTTTTTCCTTGCATGTCCGAAAATTCAAAATAGAATGCATCTGATGATTTTTAGTTCGTCAGGCGTGAGCCTCCCCCTCCCAATGCATTCCTAGATACGCCACCAATATAACTAACATACGGTAAGTTATTGTAATATTCTGCTGTAGAAATTTGTACGACAAGAAAACGGCAACGCCACCCCCTCGATCGGGATCGCAGAGGGGTAGACCGAGCCTAGAAAGTGCTAGACACTTATGGTCCATGCACCTATTCCGCTCAGCTATTCCATGCTGCTTGCGTGAGCTATAACATCAGCCATTAGGCTGGGCGTAATGCGGTGATAGAACATTGATTATACGAATTTATGAATTTAACACATTGAATTTTGCCGCTGATACATTACAAATATAAACTTGAACTGGAATTTAGTTAGAGTTTCTTCTAACCGGCTAGGCTGGGCTTGCCTTCGGGCGGACGTACGTCTGCTACATGGTCGCCTGCACTCCTGCTGAGCGCACGATCTCATTGGATGTCGTCGATCTCACGTGATCGGTACACGCCCACATTAGGTCATCGATAACAAATATTGGAATTCACGTGTAGTATGGCAAATTATTTTTTTTTGGTCAAAAGCATGCATAATATATTCCCGGCGATTTGTGCGGGGTTTATTGGACTCATCGAGCCTCAATTATACCCTTTCAGAGCCTCAAATTTCATGTAAATCACATTTTTCATAATTTAAAATAAATACTATAGCCTGGGAATTAAAATCATTTCAAAACCCCTGTTTTCATGTGTTAACCTATGGGAGCTGGAAGCCTAAAAGCATGCATATTCCCGGGGATTTATGGGGTTTATTGGACTCATCGAGCCTCAATTATACCCTTTCAGAGCTTTACATTTCATGTAAATCACATTTTTCATAATTTCAAATAAATGTTATAGGGGAATTAAAATCTTTTCAAAACCCCTGTTTTCATGTGTTAACCTATGGGAGCTGGAAGGCCAAAAGCATGCATATTCCCGGGGATTTATGAGGGGGGGGGGAGGGGGGGGGGGTTTACTGGACTCATCAAGCCTTAATTATACCTTATCAGAGCTTTAAATTTCATGTAAATCACATTTTTTAGATTTTCAAATAAAAGTTATGGGAATTATAATCATCCTTAAATTCCTTGTTTTCGCGTGTAAACCTATGGCAGGCGAGACTTTTTGGGGGTCAAAAGCATGCATATTCCCGGGGATTTATGCGGGGTCTATTCAACTAGTTGAGTCTTAATTATAATTTTCAGAGCTTTAAATTTTATTCAAGACACATTTTTCAAAAATTTGATTTAATTCTGGGGGAATTATAATCATTAAAAAATCCCCGTTTTTGCGTGTTAACCTATATAATTATGCGAGATGGAAGGCCAAAAGCATGCATATTCCCGGGGATTTATGCGGGGTCCCTTGCACATTTTGAGCCTTCATTAAGCCTTTTCAGGGTCTCAAATTACATGTAAGCCACATTTGCACTAAATTCAAGGTAATACTAGAGGAACTATAATCATTTTTAAAATCCATGTTTTCACGTGTTAACCCTATGGCAGATGACTCTGTCAAAAAGCAGGCATGATCCAAATTCCAAGGGATTCATAGCGGCATTTATTGACAAAAAAGGTTCAAAAAATGTTTTTTGAACTATCCATCCTTTTTCTCGTACAAAAATCAGACTTGAAAAAGATAGAGTAAGATATGAAATATCAAGAAAAAGTGAGACATCTTTTCACGTACTATGGGGAACGTATTCTCCGAGTCTGATTTTAACACAGCAAATTACGCCTCCAAATTGTACTACGGAAGTAGGTTAGAGTAATTTGTCTTGATACTGTTAAAAGTCTTTGGTTATACATATACATCGGGTGCATATTGTATGCGTGTGCATTTATTATTTACACCGCGGCTGCAAGCGCTGGTCTTACGTTAAACTAAAATGATCCAAATTTTAATGATCCAACCATCTCACTTTTTCGCAATCCAGTGACAGTAACATGTTTGGCAAAGGATTTGCAGCGGGAGCTGTGACGTCGGTCGCTGTTTATGCACTCTATTCTACGTTAGTTCAACCGGTACCGGCAAGGGACGAGGTTGATGCAGAAATTCGTGTGATTAGGTCGCCTCGAGATCTGGGTAAGCCTAGTGCAGGTTTGGGTAGTCCCACATGGTACATTGTTTTTTATTGTTGTTCTTGTTGTCGTCGTCGTTGTTGATGTTGATCTCGATTATGACTGTGTTTTCTTTCTCATTCTCATTCTCTTGATTTAAGAGATGATTTCGTTTGCTTCCAATCCCGGCATGCCCCAATCCCCCCCACCCCCAAATTTGTTTATTGTTTTAAGTTAATTCTTAATCTTACAATTACATGTAACTTTTACATGATGAAAATTGTATGTCACTCACACATCAGCAAGCAATGGTCATATTCACTCACGGGTACATTACTGTAAAATAGTTGGTATTTTCTGTCGCATGTACTAAAGGTCATGAAGGTATGGGGGGGAAAATAAGATAAATATTTTAAATACTTGCTTTCAAATTGAGCCCTTAAAAATCTCACTCCTAGTGTCCTACCTCAAATGGCCGTTAGGAAGAACTTTTGATATTTTCATCAAAATCCAAAGTCAAAATCGTGTCCAAAACCGGAGAAATCCCCGCCGATTTGTTTCGCGATCGCGTGTTGTTTACAAACTGCCGATGTCTTAGACTAAAATCGGCCAATATAATTTTTGTCCACGAAGAAACTCGGGATCGCAAGGGCACATCGATCTTTACGATCGCGCACACAGAAAATCGGAACTTTTCCGTGTACGCCATAGGGACCGAATTTTTGAGGACAAAACTCTTTTGGGGAGATGTCAGCGCCCGCGGCGACCAGGAAATGTACACAATGACTCCGATAGCTCGTTTCGCGAGAATCAACAGTAAATTACGGATTTCATTTTTGTAAATATCTTTTCCAACATTGGTGAGTTGAATTTATTGTATTTCTTGGATATTTTGGGGACGGTTTTTGAAAATTAAATGCCGATTTTGAGTGAATATTGGTGACTTTTGTGCAGTGGTGTTTTAAAAAGATGAGGTGTATGACTGCCTACATTATACACACGAAGTATAGGAATGTAGCTATGAGTGGTCATATTCATATTGACCATTAGGATCATATACATGTGTGTATACTGGGTATTGGGGATGCAGATGTAATTTTGTTTGAAATGGAGGTTTTTGTGGGCAAACTGATACTTAAGTATCATTCTTTAGATTTTAAGTTATCAGTTCGTTAAGATACAAAATGTAGAAAGTTATAAAAACTTACATTTACAGCCCTCTTTTTGGTACTTGTTACCCACACCTCCATACGGATGACGACTGCTCTCAATATGTTGCGCACTAGTGAGGCCGCTCTACATGGTTACGCACCGTAGATACGTACGCAGAATGTTACGCACACAAGCTATTCTACGAAGACCTGGAAGGGCCAAACTGACGACGTAAAAAAATTAAAAATATTACATACGTAATATTTTTTATTTTTTTACGTCGTCAGTTTGGCCCTTCCAGGTCTTCGTAGGAGATCGACGAACCGATCGCGCCGGTACTACTACGAGCGCTGAGGGCTCCCTTCATCATAATCGTGAAAAATACAAACTGGATGCTGACGGGACAGTCTCGATTGCAGTTATCGACAAAAAGGACCCAAAATTTCAGGAAACCCTCTTCAAAGGTCACAAAACAACCTGGTAAGTTTTAATCATCTATTATTCAACATAAGTATTTGGATTTAAGTAAACTGCAATATATGAGTTTCAATTAAATATAGCCAAAAATGCACAGTGATGCAGTTTAGGTATGGGATGTGTGGTGGCTGCGTTACTACACAGTCGGCAATGGCGTGTACCTATGAGTGGTCACTCATAGCTACATTCCTATACTTCGTGTGTATAATGTAGGCAGTCATACACCTCAACTTTTTAAAACACCACTGCACAAAAGTCACAAACATTCACTCAAAATCGGCATTTAATTTACAAAAACCGACCACAAAATATCCAAGAAATACAATAAATTCAACTCACCGATGTTGGAAAAGATATTTCCAAAAATCAAATCCGTAATTTACTGTTGATTCTCGCGAAACGAGCTATCGGAGTCATTGTGTACATTTCCTGGTCGCCGCGGTACAGTACAGGGAAAAGATCGGCTCGGCGAGGAAATTCCATTTTTTTCATCGAAACAATCGTTAAATCGTAAAATCAAAGAGCCTGCTAGATAGTTACAGTAATTCTCTTAAAGTATAAGTACAAATTTCTATCTTACCTGCCGAAATTAAGTGATGCGATTAGCCATAAAATGGGCGAGGTCGACTTTGGATAGTTGTACAAGCTCAAGCTGGCCATTCAAAAACGTTGCGAACCGCGACTACAAAATAGCGACTACATGCTTTTTGATTAAATTACATCCTTTCTTGAAGTAATTATAGTACCAAATCAAGCTTAAAGTTTAAACTATTACTACTTTATTGCGCTCCCTAACTTAAATTTAGTTAACTAACTTACAACTTACCAAAAAACAATGATTTATTGCGTCGTCTGCCATGTTTTCCCACAGTAGCTGTACTATCTCGTCTCGCAAACGGCAGAGGTGATAGTACAGCTACTGTGGGCAGACATGGCAGACGACACAATAAATCATCGTATTTTGTTAAGTTGTAAGTTAGTTAACTAAATTTAAATTAGGGAGTGCAGTAAAGTAATAGTTTAAGCTTGATTTGGTACTATAATTACTTCAAGAAAGGATGTAATTTAATCAAAAAGCATGTAGTCGCTATTTTGTAGTCGCGGTTCGCAACACTTTTGAATGGCCAGCTTGTACAGCGCTTTGCGACAGCGCTGTGTATAGTTACCAATTACCTAGACTGAAAATTCTGTCTCTCGTTCGTTAGCCTCTTATTTGGATAGGGTCGGCTCTTCACTTAGAGACAGAAACGCTCCGTACACTCGCCTGTGCAAACTCACTGATCGCCGAGGAACAGTAGGCATGTAGTTGTTAAAATGTGAATATTACGATTTTTAAAAATATTTGTGTAAATTAAATAGATTAGGCCTAGGCTCTATACTTAAACGAACATGTTCAACTTACCAATTTTACTGTTTTATTCCTTTTAATGCTCCTTTTTCAGGTAATTCAGGGTCCAAGGTTTTCTTCGTTTGAAAATCTTCCAGCCGTATTCAAACTATTATAGTGTGTAAGTCAATGTGTATTCGGTTTGCACAGCAGAGTGATACGGCCGTTTCTGTCTCTAAGTGAAGAGCTAACGAACGAGAGACAGAATTTTCGGTCTACCAATTACCATGCTTACTGCGGCAGCCCTTTGAAAAATGAAAGGTTCAGTGCCTCTTAAATCCAAGCTCGTATGTCAAAATTATACCCTGAAATATGACATAACTTCATTTAAGGCTACTTTCCATTACGGACTTTGGGCAGATGATGCAATAAATCATCGTTTTTGTTAAGTTGTAAGTTGGTTAACTAAATTAAACTTGAATGCAATCAATCAATACAATAGTTGAAGTTTTATTTAGTTTAATTTTTAGATGAAAAATATATGTAATTTCAGCAAAAAGCATGTAGTCGCGGTTTCGCAACGCTAGAGAATGGGCACTTCGCGACAGCGCTGTGTATAGTTAGGTTTTTACAGACGTGTATCAATCAGATATGATTATTGACATCACTCATAGCTGCTTTACCATACTTTGTGTGTAGAATCTAGGCATACACCTCAACTTTTTCAAACACCACTGCACAAAAGTCACCAACATTCACTCAAACTCGGCATTTAATTTACAAAAACCGACCCCAACATATCCAAGAAATACAATAAATTCAACTCATCGATATTGGAAAAGATAATTCCAAAAATGAAATCCGTAATTTACTGTTGATTCTCGCGAAATGAGCTATCGGAGTCATTGTGTACATTTCTTGGTCGCCGCGGGCGCTGATATCTCCCCAAAAGAATTTTGTCGATAAAAATTTGGTCCCTATCACGTACACAGAAATGTCCTGATTTTCTGTGTGCGCAATCGTAGAGATTGATGTACGCTTGCGACCCCCAAGTTTTTTTTGTGGACAAAATTTTATTGGCGGATTTAGTCTAAGACATCGGCGGTATGTAAACAAGACGCGATCGCGAAACAAATCGGTGGGGATTTCTTCGGTTTTGGACATGATTTTGACTTTGGATTTTGCTGGAAATATCGAAAGTTCTTCCTAACGGCCATTTGAGGTAGGAGTGAGATTTTTTAGAGCTGAATTTGAAAGAAAGTATTTAAAATAAGTATCTTATTTTCCCCTGTACCTTTAGTACTTGCGACAGAAAATACCTACTATTTTTTCATGCATACTGCTTAGTGGTCAATATGACCACTATTCATGGTGGGATACGTCTGGGGACCGACATTAAAGGGAAATCCAACCTTAATGGCAAGTTGCTCCGAAAGAAAGAGGAAAAATCAGAGAAGCAGATTGGTGAACGTTTGAACGACATCGGACAAGCAATAAGAAAGTTATGAATTTTTGAAAGTTGTAATCACTATACCTATGGGAATTTCAAATTGGCTGAATAGGTAATGTCCCTGTGATGAAGTTGTGGACAACTCCCCCTTTTGCTCCAACACACATAATGACTAAAATGTCATTTTTTGTCCAAATTTATTACTCAGTAAGATTTTTTTCTTTAATGAGGACCTATAACAATATGCTATCTGCAATATATTTTGAGTACTGGCCCGAGGGTAAATGCGCTTCGGAGAAAACCGCAAATTAATGATATTTTTGTGTACGACAAATGGGAGAGTTGTCCACAAGATTGTCACAATGACTCACCAAATTGAGATTCGCATAGATGTAGTGATCTCATTTTTCAAACATCCATAACTTTCTTATTCCTTATCCGATTTCTTTCAAACTTTCACCATCCTGTTTTTCTTATTTTTCTGCTTTCATACAAATCAACTTATCACCAAGGTTGTATTGCCCTCTAACTGTGACCCTCTGAAAGATGTGAGGTTAGTCTCGAACCTGGGTCCGCTGAATCGGTTTATAACTTCCACCGTGAGCTGGATTACAGGCGCAGGCAACAGCGCCTTTTGTTGTTGTTGTTGTTTTGGTTTATTGGCACTTATCATTTAAGAGTGAATATTTAAGCCTTTTCTTTAATTTTAATTTTTTTGTTTTCTTTTAGACAAGCTGTATTTTGAGAATAAATAATTGGATATGTTGAAATTTAAATCTGAGTTATATGTTGAAGAGGTCAGCGGCTGTCAAGCAACTGGCCTACCAGCTACATTGTATGTTTGGGCATCCAGGGCCCACCTGAACACAGTATATTGTGACAGGCTTCTCAGCTTGTCAAAGAGACTAGCCTATCCCACAACCTCCCCCCCCCCCCCCCCCCCCGACATACACCAATAAGGTCATGTCAACTCCGCTGCATTTCTTCAATATTTTGACCAAAGATCCAAAAAGCAAAAAACATGTCATATAGACTCTAATCGAGTAAAAAATAATTTCCAGCCAAATATATATCATTTTTCCTTTCTTTGTGTCTATTTTTTCCTGAGTACTTTCCTTGTTATCATTTTTTTTTTCTTCTTTAGGACCACTATAATTATAAGCGTAACATCTTGAGCTCAAAAATAAGTATTAAGTGTGGTGCAAGATGGTTATTTGGGGTGTACCCTTTTAGATCTACATAGGGTCAATTCAAGCGTAACGGACATGACATTCGGACAGTTTTTTGTAATTCAAAACATCACACAATAGAATTGGCAGTCTCCAAACAATTTTTATTGAGTTTATCAGACACATTTGACTATCAGGGATATACTCATGAAATTTCACATTTAATTGAACGGTTGTGGAGAAAATGCACTCGTTGTGAGCGTAACGGACATGACACAAAATGGACAAGGCTTTTTAACCTACTTTTTATTATGAAAATTCCTGTGAGTTTTGGGATAGAATGAACCTGGTTTGGGTATTAATTAAAACTTAAAGTCATGCTGTAATCATAAATTCATGTTTGAGATTAGTTTTACATTGCATTCTTTTTTATATAGCTCAGAATGTAGCGTAACGGACATGACGCATTGAGCGTAACGGACATGACAGTTTTGTCCACTTTTTGTGAGCGGACATATTTGTTTTATTACGAGATATGGCAGATATTTTATTGTTCATATAGTAAGGTTGAAAGATAGGGACACACATCATAACTGGCATTCTGTACTATCTCATATATTTCTGTAATTTTAGAAGGGTTGGTTTTTCAATGTTTACACAAGATATAAAAAATAAAGCAAACTTGCTTCTGCACCAGCTAGCTACAATTTATGATACATTTTAGTTAATACTACCCTCCATACCAAAACAGAACAAATTATTAGTTGATGCTATGGTGTTTTCTCCTTTATAGGCTAATATTTCTCAGATAGTATTAATATGCTAGCGTAACAGACATGACACCCTTGTGAAGTGAACCATATCTTCACTTCTTTCTTTCAAAAAAACATTTGGCATAAAAAAGACAAAACTAACAGCTCAGTACTACTACCAAATGTTAAATAGTAACACATCTAAGTTCTTTTTTGCAGGTTTTAGTGATCTAACAACTATACTACAATGCATGGAATATAATGCTTAAGAGTACCACAACAACATACAACAAAGTAGAGCACGTCTCAAACTTTGAGGCAAAGAAAACTTAATGAACCAGACCTGATCAAAAGTTTGAACATATCATGAAAATGTCCTGAATGATTCACATCAGTTTTAAAGAAAGAAAGTTAACTACATGTATCTGCAACATGCACTAAAGCAGTTCCACAAAACCAGTGTCATTATGAAATGAGGTCTAAGTTATCATGGAAAAGTGCTAGGGAGATGGCCAATAGTGGAACTGCATTGTCTTGGCTTCAGTAATCCACTATGTAAATAAACAGGGACATACCTGCTGCTGCATGTTGGTCATCAATCATGATCAAGATGTTACATAACAGGGCTAGCAAGATCATCTGAAATCTACAGACTTCCATGGGTAAACTGGAAAATCTGCTTGTTGTGTCTTAAATATAACAAGCAGATTTATATTTATGAGTCACTTGTATCTAGAAACATCCCACTATCCTCAAGCAATTGAAAATAATAATCAATCTATTAAATGGAGCCCACAATGTGGTTTCTGCCACTTGTCGTATATAAAAGTGTCATGTCCGTTACGCCATTTGCTTGAAAACTGACAGTGGTAAGGAAAAATGGTTGCTACACATGTAAGGGGATTTAGTTCTAACATAGAAACTGAATTTACAGTAACCAAATACAAATTTCCTGTTGGCTATGAAAACTTTAAGTGAAAAACGTAACGGACATGACACTTCTAATGATAAAGAAATCACACAATTTTGAGGATCAATGCCTCGAAAATTGATGAATGATATAAGCATTCATTGTGATTTTCTGTTGATATGTACACTGAACTACTGTTTAAAAGTTGAAGGAGACCTCCAGTAGATTTTAGGCCTTCATTAGAGACAGGAAGAATAAACTCTTCAAAAATAGCCACATTTTTGTGTTATTGCGATACATCATATTAGATTTTCACTGGTGGAAAAAAATACAAAAATTTGTCAGTTTAATGATTTGTCTATTGGAAAATGAACATTTATACATTACTTTTCAAGAATATTTGAGAGTTTAAGTGCAATTGCAAACTTCATTTTTTTACTAAAGTGAACATTTTTCATGGAATTGCCCATAGACAGGGTGTTCAGACGCTAAAAATCTATACGTCAAAACGGTATAGCTATACTAGAACGGTATAGCTATACGATGAAATTTTGCATCTGAACGCTGACTAACGAAACAACGTATAGCGAAACGAGGGTCAGAGCATCGTTTCGAACTAGAACTCGATAAAGAATCACTGTTCCGTGTCCGTCTGAACGTATGGCGACCATAGAACGGTATGACTGGGTGGGGCTTAACGGGAGCGCGCGTGAAAGGTGACCTTTTACCTCTCTTCCGCGGATACCTCGTGATCATAACAACACGCGCAGTGGGAAACTGCGCATCTATACCACCTTTTTCACGATGGTCGCAATATGCGTCTGAATGACCCGTTAGCTATACGATGATTCTTTATACGTCGTTTCTTTATCGAGTTTCGGTATAAACTGAATAGCGTCTGAACAGGGGGTATAAGTACAAAGTTGACCAGAGCCTATTGATTGACAAGATCTGTGGATTTCAGAAGTCATGGGATTGCATTTTTGTTTTCTATGCCTGTTTCTGTAATTAACATGGCTCTCTCTATGAGATAGAGGCCATTAGAGGGGGCACTTGCATAAGTAATGATTTACCGTTTCTTTTTCCTGCACACAAAATGTGCAGTGTCCTGTCTCATGTTGATTCAGCTTGAATAAATTTTTGTTCAAGCCTATGTTTCCCATTCTTAGACGATGAAGTATAGTTTCATTATTTCTGTTATTCATGTACATTTAGCACATAAATTTTTTTGGGGGGTTGTACATGTATTTCCTTTAGGGGTTGTTGCCATAGTATTTCTTTGTAGTTGGATTCTGCTCTAGTAAGTGGATTGTTGATTTCTATGTTTTTATTTAGTCCTGCTGTAGCATACTGCTATCTCATTGTCGTGTAGACCACAGTGCCTGGGAATCCATTCTAAATTAACATGGGTGCCTTTGTTTTTTAACTGAGTGCACAAGGTTAGAATTTCAAGAGTGAAAGCTTCATCTTTACTTGATTTTATGGCCAGGAGTGAACTCAAGGAGTCGGAAAGGATAACTGCCCCGGTATATAGACTAGGGAGCTGTAATAACCAGGGGCGGATCCAGGATTGAGTATAAGAGGGAGCACACAAATGAAGGTTTGTCAACTTTTGGAAAATGTAGACCCGTATGTTTTTTGGTCTCGCCAGCTTCTCGAAAAGTCGCTCAGTGGGGGGGGGGGGGGGGGGGGGGGGGGTTATGGGGGTCCACAGTCAAGAAAATGGCGGATCATCTATGCCAGAAATGCCCCCCCTGGATCCGCCATTGGTAATAACCACATTAGGGCAAGTACAGTTGCGGCCATCTCTGCTCTATAAGAAGATGTGAAGTTTGTCAGTCTCTTATATTGAGTACGTTACCATTGTTTTGTATTTCTGTCAATTTCTTGTGTTGCTTAATGCATTTGACGAGGATTCTGTTCCGGGTGGACTTTATGAATTCTGGCGATGAGCTGATGCCATTTTGGATCGATTTTGCAATGATTACCATACTAATGTTTCTTAGGGATTTCTCTCTATCAATAGGTGTTATGAATGAAAATCTTTAGATCTGGGTCTGGGGCTTGGCTACGAGTACGAAATGCTGTGTCTTGGGAATATTGGGATTCCATGTTATCTGAGGGTGAATCCGCTCTTAGTGATAGATTCTCTACACAATTACTTCCTTCACGTATTTTTCTCTTTTTTTCTTTGAACACTTCTTGATGACGTGACTCTCCGGAATCCATTCTAAGTCTTTAGCATGGGTACCTGACATGCCTGGTTCAGTATCCCTGCCCGTTGCATAGAGTGACGATGCGTCGGAATCTCCCATAATTCAGTTATTCAATTCGTAGTCTTATTACTACATGCTTCTTTATTACTGTATTTTTGCTCTTTTTATGCATTAATTAGACTTATGTACAAATGTAAATTATGAATTAATGTTGTGAATTTATATAAAATGAAATTAAGAATTTAATGTAGTCTATACCTAAAATGGAATAGTGAGGAAAATGGCTGTAAGTCAATCATATGTAAGCCTGAGTCGAATCGATTGGTTAGCCGGTGTTCGATCGAAGACATCGAATCCCGAATACGTTTTGGCAAATTCGGCGCATCGATTTGTAGTCCGCCAGATTTTTGACTACCGTAGCCACCATGAAAAAAGCAAATAAAAAAAGAAACTCCGTAACGTACAGCATTATATACTAGCAGAGAACGTGAAGGCGACTTCAAAGTTCAAACTGTTGGCTAACTTTCGCTAATTCGCTTGCGGAGGACGTCGCGCTTTACCTGTGCTTTCTCTATGGAAAAATCGTTTTGTCGTTACGAACTGAAGTTTACGATAATATTCTTGACTCTCTCTGCATTGTCAATTTGACAATTGTATAATTGAACATGATAAATATGGGCATGAGTACGAGTGTTCCTACTTAATTCGCAATAACTAATATCACACTCTCATCAAATTGGCAATTACTTCTGAATGATTTATATCTGAAGCTGAATGAAGTCGAGTCATGAGCAACGAAAAGTTTATTTCGTATTGTTTTTTTTTTTGCATCGAACAAACGTGTTCCATTCAGCTCTCCAAAGACAAAGTAAGATTATTAATTCTTTGAATTTGAATCATTGTCGGGTGTGTCGACAATGAGCATCGCTTCGTGCGACACTGTCTAGAGTGATATTTTGGCTAGCCATACGGACTAGAAACTTAAGATTTTGGCTCGTCCGCTGTGATTTTTACTAGCCATTGGCTAGCGGGCTATTGTTAATGTCGAGCAGCGAGAGCCCATACATATGCCCGCGATGCCAGCGGACCGGTCACCGGTGCATTGCGTGCAACTGTGTGCAACTCTGTTTTCACCGCCCATCATTTATCGATGCACCGGTATTCGATCGAATCAAAGCCGTCGAATCCCGGTTTATGAAATATTCGATATGACTCAGGCTTAATCATATGCACTCATCCAATGACTGTACGAGGTTATGATTATGACCTTGTACTCCTCTTCCATTAGGGTACATGCTGAAACAAAGTTTCAGGTAATAATTTTTTTTTATTTCAATATGCAGTAGAAATTTCGACATTTTACACTTCCGAGGGACTCGACTGAATTGAAATATTGATTTTAATAAATATTTTGTCCATTTTCTTGATCGTAGAGATCGATGTGCATAAATGTCTGTAAATTAGCAAGCATGCAACATTGTCTTTCTGTAACAAGCGACATGTGCATACATGAATTCCCAGGAAGCAATTATTATTTTATGACGAAGTGCTTACTTTACAACTATTTCCACAGGAAGGCTATGAAAACATAGATGTTGCGCATTGTAGCTTTATTAGCTCTTCGCGGCAATGTGATACTGTGTTTAGGAATGGGTATTGAGTATTTCTCAGCATTATAGACCTGTTTACTAATGTATTTCAATTTATGCATGTTTCTCTCCAGAATCCTTAGTTACCAACTATTTGGTGCACCTGCCTATGCATAATGGCGTCTCTATAGATGGAATCCATTTTGCATACATTAGTTGTTGCTATGTCGGGAAAGCCTCTGGCAAGCTTTCAAGTCGTCAAGAGAAACTTTTGTTCAAAAAGTATGCATAAAATTAATAAACAGGTCTATTTATATGATCATTCACATAGAAGAAAATATGAGCTTCTAATGCAGCTCAAAGCTCACTTATTGGGCCTTTTCTCACACAGGACTTAATAAATTTGTCATCTTTTTCTGTTTTTAGTCCACCCCCCCCCCCCCAAAGTTTACAGCAAATGATTCATTAAAAAAAAATATGGGTGAGGTTATCATTATTATTCAATTGTCACTATTCATTAGCATTTTTTTTGTTCACACTAGATAAAAGAGTGAGATTCTGATCATGGTTTTTTTTTTAAATAAAAGGTAAGTTTTTTAATTTCACTATGGATGTGTGTGAATGGCCCTAGTCTCTGCAGCGACAGATAATCCTGTGACCCTTGATTACATTCTATGCAAGCGGATGTCTTATGTAAGAGAAAGAGATTGTTAACACTGTTGAAAATTTTTATTAAAAGAAAGGGCAATGTTTAAAGGGAATGTTTAGTTTTGGTACTCCCTCAAAAACTTTTCATCAAATTTCTTGGATTTTTGTTGAGAAATAGCAAGATACTAGCAACACTAAGATGCTGTGAAGATTTCTCCTTCTAAAGTGCAATATTTTACAAATGAAAGGTAAAAAATAATTTATATACCGGGCCAGGGATATACACTCCCAACGACGGCAGCGTGTACTATACACTGTAACTTGTGCACAAATATTTGAGGATTATGTCTATTCCACACACAGTGACACACATACTATCTCCACGCGAAGCCCCCGAGATTGTTGCGTGGAAGCCATCGGGGTGGAACAGTACCAGCGTAGGGCAGTATGTTACCATGATCTCGCGTTCCTTACAGATATTTACACTAAAATTCACCCGAAATCATTGTAGGAATACATGATGTCGTACAAACCTCTTGATACAAGGAGAACAACATACTATAGTGAATACGTTTCTTTCCAATTTCCTTTTTGCTACCAAAACTGTCCATGAGCTTTAATGCAATATGAAAGATGTATGACAGTAGCAGATTTTGCAAAACCATGAAGTCTTTATTTTTGATGATCCAACTTTCATTGTGTTGTTTGCTAAACTGCATTATTGGATGCTCATAAGGAAATTACTGACAAGGTCAATTTTAAGTGTGGTGTGGGTGGAGTCATCGTTGCCATGGTAACCATATTTTTTAAAGAAATGGTAAAGACTTTCTTGTGAGCGCTGTACCGGCTGCAGTTTTTGTCCATGAGCTTTTAATGCAATATGAAAGATGTATGACAGTAGCAGATTTTGCATACCATGAAGTCTTTATTTTTGATGATCCACCTTTCATTGGAATCTCATTATGAAGGTAGCAATTATTTTTTCCCCCCTCTCTCTTTTTTATTTATTTTCTAATTAATTGTGACCCCCGACCAGATGATTGAATAAATGATACCTTTGAAGGTACTTCTTCCCTTTTGCAGCCCTTAATTATGAAGCTGTGTCAGTATGCAATAAATTACAAAAGAATTATAATTAGAAAACTTGTGAAGATGTAAAAAGGATTATAATTTGCTTTTCAATAAGTGATAGCAACAATATTTTTATGAATATAATGTATGCAGTGTTCAAGTAGTAGCTTTCATTCCTTTTTCATTTGAGTGTGTGACCCTGCCACCCCTCCACCATCAACACTTATGATAAGCTATTATTGTGACCTTTGATTTTGTGTTCAGACTTCAAATGGTAATGGGTATCTTTTTCCCCTTGTTATCAATCCTTTCTCCACCTTGTTATCAATCCTTTCTCCCCCATGTTATCGATCCTTCCCCCCTTGTTATCCATCCTTTCTCCCCCTTGTTATCAATCCTTTCTCCCCCCTGTTATCAATCCTTTCTCCCCCTTGTTATCAATCCTTCCCCCTTGTTATCAATCCTTTCTCCCCTTGTTATCAATCCTTTCTCCCCCTTGTTATCAATCCTTTCTCCCCTTGTTATCAATCCTTTCTCCCCTTGTTATCCTTTCTCCCTCTTGTTATCAATCCTTTCTCCCCCTTGTTATCAATCCTTTCTCCCCCTTGTTATCAATCCTTTCTCCCCCTTGTTATCAATCCTTTCTCCCCTTGTTATCAATCCTTTCTCCCCCTTGTTATCAATCCTTTCTCCCCTTGTTATCAATCCTTTCTCCCCCTTGTTATCAATCCTTTCTCCCCTTGTTATCCATCCTTTCTCCCCCTTGTTATCCATCCTTTCTCCCCCTTGTTATCAATCCTTTCTCCCCCTTGTTATCAATCCTTTCTCCCCCTTGTTATCAATCCTTTCTCCCCCTTGTTATCAATCCTTTCTCCCCTTGTTATCAATCCTTTCTCCCCTTGTTATCAATCCTTTCTCCCCCTTGTTATCAATCCTTTCTCCCCCTTGTTATCAATCCTTTCTCCCCCTTGTTATCAATCCTTTCTCCCCCTTGTTATCAATCCTTTCTCCCCCTTGTTATCAATCCTTTCTCCCCCTTGTTATCAATCCTTTCTCCCCCTTGTTATCAATCCTTTCTCCCCCTTGTTATCAATCCTTTCTCCCCCTTGTTATCAATCCTTTCTCCCCCTTGTTATCAATCCTTTCTCCCCCTTGTTATCAATCCTTTCTCCCCTTGTTATCAATCCTTTCTCCCCCTTGTTATCAATCCTTTCTCCCCCTTGTTATCAATCCTTTCTCCCCCTTGTTATCCATCCTTTCTCCCCCTTGTTATCAATCCTTTCTCCCCCTTGTTATCAATCCTTTCTCCCCCCTGTTATCAATCCTTTCTCCCCCTTGTTATCAATCCTTTCTCCCCCTTGTTATCCATCCTTTCTAGTGTACAATGTATGTGTACATCTACATGCCCTCCCCCCCCCCCCCCCCCCATGACAGTATGTAACTCAGTTATCGATGGTATGTTTCTTTTGTTTTTTTAAACAGTGAGAGAGCAGCATCCTAAGGGATCTGATATTTTCAAGTATGGCATCCCAGACAGAGGTACCCAGACCAGAACGTATACCAACCATGCCCTTAGCTATGACCAGGGAAGACGTACACCACACTGGGTAGCTGAACACATTACCCAGGAGGATTTGCGAGGTAGCTTGAAAAGGATATCCCAACTGGCTAATCCTTTTCTTTCGATACTTTCTCTCCCCCCCCACCCCCATCCCCTCCCATCCCCTCCCACTAACCCTGGTTCCTGAAAATGGTCACATTTGTTATCTAAGAATATTGATAGATGATATATTTTATCTGACTGTTTAAGAAATCTATGCTTGTAGGTTAAGCAACTAGGGGAATCTACTGCATGAAATTCTAAATTAAGAGTCAGAAAATGGGAGATTCCCAAATGACAAAAGAAGAAGGGTGAAATGTGAGCCAATGTACATGGGGTGAGCATGATGGAGAGGGGATATTCTAAATAACAATGGAGGATGAATATTAATGGAGGATAACATGTTCAGACTTAAAGGCATTGAGTAGCTTTGCAAAATTTGACAAATTCAGCGTGAAAGTGGTCCAATGATATATAATCCTACTGTTAGAACTATACTTAGCAACATGTGAAAGTAAGATAGAAATTGGAGCTCATTTACTATTTTAAAAAAAGAAAATAAATGTGGTTTTGAAAACAAAATTCTGGCTGAAATAACGGCAGATCTACGTTTCAAACAGTATTTGGTCTAGCGTCCTCATGCGTTCGTTGTGAGACATTGGCAATACGCTATGTGTGTTTCGTACATGTATAGAGATAGTATCTATGGTAAGCCCGTTTATACCCAACATCCACTTACAGGCGCTAGGCGCCAGTGATATACCAGCCAGCTGAGCTGTCGGGATAGTTACTTGTACTGTGCAACGGTATACGTTCGTACTCCGTACCCGTCGGCGAGCCATGTAGCTAACTCAGCTCAGTGCACCGCACACATAGTGAAAGCTAGTTCTCGACGTTTGTTTTATCATCTTGAGAGTGAGACTTGAAATTTTGTTCTCCTTACTGCCAGCGCCGGGACAGGGGCACAGTGTGATATCCACACAACTCACTGTAAGTGTAAGATTTGTAAGATTTGTAAGATTTGTAAGATTTTATTGACTCTATCGACTGGAGTGGTACAATCCCGGGTATAGGGTGACCTACATCATACATGTACTGCGTACTTTACTGTGCGCCGAGCTCCTTGGGCTTGGCTGATCAATCTGGTAATATACTGGGCATGGACCATGGTGGGAGTGGTACTGGCCTCCGCAGCTGTATGGGGAGCCCTAGACTACTAGTACTAGGTCTGCCCACCTAACTAAAGTTTGACGGAAAAAATGAACAAGAATTTCTTTAATATTCCTCTAAAGATTTATTTTATTTTATTCCTAATATTCTAAAGAGTAAGTTTGAGAAAAAATTGCATCAAAATTAGAGCAAGAACAATGCCATTTTCACAAGAAACTGTGGCCTTGTCATTTCAATTAATTCAACATCCCTGATACTGATGATAGCAGAAAGTGTTAAAAATGACGTGATATTTACGTCATGGTTTTCGTCTTTTTTACGTCCTGTAATTACGTCAATAAGACTACAAGTACAACTTGCATCAACGCAAGACGTCAAGAGGACGTCTTATTTTGACGTCATCTGTACACTGTAAAAACGGAAGTGCTGTAGTGTAGTAGTAGTAGGCCTAACGTTATAGCCTAGGCTATATAGCACTTTTTGAGGGCATGCATAGGGACTGCACTCAGAGTCAGAGTGCTATTGAATGCACACAGCACTTTTTCAGCACTTTCACGCGAGCTGGACCGGCTAAACATTCATTAAAAAAAATTATTTTGGCGAGCCTCGAACCAGGGTCCGCTGATCGAGAATTGCTGGCATTACCGCTGGACTAACTCACATCGTACGATGTAGAGCAGATCATATTGTTACATAGTGAATTTACGACACCACATAGTTCATGTTATCTATTTGACTCCCATGACTAAACTGGATTGCAAGAAGCATCCGTCAGTCCATCGGTAACGTCAGTGCCTCTCAATCAGCGAAACCTGGTTTTTTGCTGGTAAATTAGCACACTACAACTAGTGCTACAAACAGCATTTCAGGTGCAGTCACTATTATACATGCCCCTAAAAGTAACGCTTTAGTTTTTACAGTGTACAAGATGTAAAGATGACGTCAAAATAAGACGTCCTCATGACGTCTTGCGTTGGTGCAAGTTGTCGTCTTATTGACGTAATTACAGGAAGTAAAAAAGATGTAAACGACGACATAAACATCACATCATCTTTTCCTCTTTCTACTATCAGGGACAGGGATTGAATATAAACAATCTTGCATGGTTCCCAATCCCATGTCTGCGCACTTATTCATTTACACGCAGTTCGGGAGTTTTGATGTGAAAAACAACATTTTGTGGCTTGTGAATAAAATGTCTGGTTTGCATGGCTCGCAAGTATGTGAGAAATGATTATAATTCATTTAGACATGTTACTTGTTAAAATGTTAGATCTTGTTTTTGTTTATGTGCCTCCGAATCCACTCACAGTTGGATCCCATGAACGGCTCTGTAGGCCAGTACTATAGTACCAGATTGATAAGCCAAGGAGCTCATATAGGTAGGACTCATAGATAATGAGATATCAGCCCCCCCCCCCAAAAAAAAAAAAAATAGATCTAAAATAAATATTGCCATTTCTCACATACTGTGAGTCATGCAAACCATCCTCGCCCAGGCCTCAGAGTCTGAGTTTGCGAAAGGGGTTACCTTCCACTCCAGGATCAACTAAGATTGTAAAAATTGATTGACAACAAAAAAAACACACAAAACTGGCAGGTGTGATCAGGGTTTTTTTTTTACTTGCACATGATGTAAGACTTGTAAGTTATTTGGGACTACCCATGCAAGGTAAGGTTTGTGTATAGTCCCATATATATATAGGTTACAAATGCAAGGTAAAAAAATCTGTCGATTTTTGTCTTTTCTCTTTTTTAGTCATTCAATTTTTACAATCTTAGTTGATCCTGGAAGGTAACCCCTATAGCAAATTCCGAGGGTGGGTTGCATGGGTCAACTTAGGTGAGAAATGGTGATATTTCACACACACACACACACACACACAAGGTAATTATGGATCCCATGTACAGCTCCATAGGCAAGTACATGTACCAGATTGATAAGCTAAGGAGCTCGTACAGCTACCTGGTACCCACGCACAAGCTCCCATGCAATCGCTTAATACGCTGTGGGTCATGGCACGTCTATTCTATGTTGTCTTTGAAGCAAAACGGGCCTGGCCGAGGCGTGCCAGAACGATTAGAACGACAAAATGAAAAAAAAACAAACGTTGCTTTGGAATGTTTTTTCTCTTTTTCTCAAGAAAAAAATTGTATGCTTTGGAACAAAAATTTTAGTGTAGAAATGGGGGTCTTCTGTGCGCCACATACCCACCACACACTACATGTACATTTATATACTGAGTGCTCCCAAAAAAAATAAACACTTGGATTCACTCTGCTCTTTCCAGGAATTTTGAATCTTCTTCTTGCTGCTTTCCCAATCTGGTGGAATATTACATACCCATCATGCCATAGAGTAATTGCATTGTTTTCATAGCTCATAGTTCAAAATCTTATATAGGATTTATATGTGACAGTTCTTATCAATGAGAATGAGTTATCCTTGTCATACCTATGTTGGGTGTCCTGACAGGTTGGGTGTCCGGACAGATAGTTTCCAACTACTGGTAGATCTGATCTGTAAATTTTAAAACTTTTGCATTCAATATTTGGGAAATCGCAATGTATGTTGGGCATAAGCATGAATAAATATTTTATCTTGGTTAGTGCTATTCCATGCATATTATTTTTGGAGAAATCCAATGGCAAACTTCAGTTATATGGACCTACCCCTTCATACTAGTGAATTTTATTTTTAAAATGTTTTTTAATACTTTCCTGGATAAGTGGATATATAGGGCAGGGAGGTGTGGGCTGTTCACAGGTACATGTATATGATTCAGTAGATATCTACAAACTCTTATTTTCAGTCTTTCATTCAGATCCATATACTCGCCTAAGAAAACGGTTTGATAGTCTGTTATGGATACATTTGACTAGTCATTCTATTTTGCTTTCAGATGCATGACATCTCTTATTTGATCAAATTGATGATGGAGCAGACACAGTCATGCTAGAAACATGCAAATAGATCTACACTCATCTACAGGTAAATATCCTCTTTCGTCACCTTCCATGTTTACTTGAGAGATGTGCAATTATAGAACAGGAATGAAACAAAGAAATTTTGTATTTGGAGTAGTAGGGTCTCCATGTAAAAAATAAAGAAATGAAGTATAATAAAAATAAAATTAAGCTGGTTTATTGCCACTCGGGTCTATTCCATTAGAGTTTTTGTCATGCAAGAGCTTGACTAACAGGGGCGTTGCTAGAACATTTTGAATGGGGGAGGGTTGTGACACCCAAATTTGCCAACAAATTTTTAGGATGCAATACCCATTTTTGCAGACAAAATTGCTGCACCCTAATCCCTATCCTCCGACAAAAATTAATAAAAGAAAATTGCAGACATAGAGATCTTGATCAGACAGGCCCATTTCGTAAGGAGGGGACTGACGCCTTTTGCCCAAATATCAGCTTTTCAATTTCTAAATATTTTGCCAGAGAGTGAAGCGAGTCAAAAAAAATTTGTTAGAACTTTTTTTTAGGTGAAAATTACTGAAGTTTACTTACATAAGTTATATAATTATCCTGGAACCTTTCTTCTTCAATATGCGGATATGGGTCTGTTCACAAAGTTGGGCACCTTTTGAGGCATTATTTCTTTAATCCCCTGTAATTTGATGAAAAAGGCAGAATTTTCTTACTTGGACATTCTATCTCTGGTGAAAATAAAAAGCATCTGAGAATCATAAACATGTTGTTCCACAATGTATTTTGGAAATAATTATGAAAAACCAGCGTGTGGATGTAACCGGACATTGTGTCCGTGTTACATCCGTCTTATTTTGAGACATAACGGCACATCCATAATGCTCTTGATGATAAATATTTGCCTGGTTACTTTAGGCTCTCTATTTAATTCAATGCAACAACAACTGCAATGAGAGTATACTGACTTCAAGAGTTATTGATGAAAGTTGCAGATATTCTTTGGTGTCCCATTCATCCACAACTTGTGACAGTTGATTGGAAACTGTTACACCCACAACATTCATGATAAACTCAGGGAAGATATTTATTCTTTTGTTAAAAGTTTTGCTTCATTAAGTCAGCACCATAACACAATGTACCCATTAATAGGATTTAGCTTTATAAGGTATCATGCATGTAGAAATGTTGGCAATCTAAAAAAAATGTGGTTGTGGATGTAACATGGTACACCAGTATGTTTTTGTCAATACTTTGAAAATGCCTCTCAAAACAATTTGTCTTGTGTTCTTCAAAAGCTTCCTGGAGGCACCAAGTACATTCATATAAAACAACTTAATGGTGTAAGTCATAGTGTTAAAACTACAATGTTTTTACGATAAAATGTCAAGTTTTGGTGCCCCAACTTTGTGAACAGACCCATATATACTAGCACCTTGCTGCCCGAATGTGACTATCTGAACTTTGACAATCCCAGGGGGGCAGCTGTAGCCTATTGCAGAAGGGAAGGGAAGGGACGCCATTTGCCCAAAGATTAACATCTCAATGTTTTGGCGAGCGACTTGAGCGAGCGAGCAAAAAATTTGACCAGTTTTTCCTTCTTTCTCTTCCCTTCCTTTCCTTCTTTTTAGTGTTTATTTTCCTTTCCCTTCCTTTCTTTTTTTACCCTATATTTCCTCTTCCCTCACTCTTCCTTCCCCCCCTTTCTTTTGTTGCCAACAGAGGTGGCACATTTGCCGCTAGCAACGCCCCGGTTGACAAATGTATGATATTTATATCTGCATTCCTATAGATTTTGTAAATTTGTCTTGATGAATGATGAAAGAAATATTTGTGGATGAAGGATGGATTTACTTTACATTTTATATTCTTATGATGAATAATTTATGGGATTCTGTAGTGCAGCTATAGAGATTTTTGTAGGCAGTTGTTAGTTCCTGTCTGATTTGTTTGCACATTAGTTTTACACAAGGTGTTGCTGTGTAAATTACTAGAATATTTTTAATAGGTACCTCTACCATCATGTAGACCAGTGCATGTTGTGTTCGCACCACTGGCATATTTCACTTTAGGACAGTTTCCATTTCAGTTCATGACCAAAAAAGTGTAATGAAAAGCTTGACACCTTGTTAAGAAGCACATTGGCCACAATTCACAAAGAATGGTAAACCCATGGTCTAAACTATGGTTTAAAATAACCGTAGCCTGTATTGCCATTTATGATTGGACATGAGGCCATGTACGTTGCTTGTACTACCCTTACAGAAGTATTCATGAATTCAGGCCATGGCCTTTTCACAAAAAAAAAAAATTTCTATTTCATTGAAATTCTAATTCATTTTTTTAAAACTATCTTTTCTATTATTACAGCACCACCAAACTGTTGTATGTGCGGATTGGATTCCCTGCCACTCCTGGTCTTGCTCAGTTCCAAGATACGATTGAGATCACTCGTCCTATCCATCTACCTGTTTGCCTGGGACTCCTGGACCCTCACAGCAGACCTCCAGAGGCGAATTCAAATACTAGGCATCTTGCATAAAGACAACATAACCAACGAGACGGTCCGCACCATCATCTGCGCCATACAAAGAACTCCTCACGACCGTGAAAAAGCGCAAAACTGATATGGCATGCTTCATGTTCTTCGGGTCTTGCAAAAACCATCCTGCAAGGCATAGTAAGAGGTGTCGTGGTCTAGTGGATACGTCACCGGACTGTGGATCTCATGGTTTGCGGTTCGAGTCTCGCCGCGGCACTAATGTCCTTTGGCAAGACATTAATCTACATTTGCCACTCTCTACCCAGGTGTAGAAAATTGGTACCCGGTAGGAATTTATTCCTTGAAATGCTGTGAGCACCGAATTCGGTAGCCTAGCTACAGCCGGGGTAATAATACTTCGGCGCTTAGAAACATTTGTATTAAGCGCATTATAAATGCAATGTATTATTATTATTATTATTATTATAGTGAAAGGTGGAAGAAAAAGAGGAAGACAGAAGAAAAGATGGGAAGACGTTATCAAAGAGTGGACCAGCCTGGACTTTTATTGTTCTCCATCGAAATGTGCTTTTTACTTAATTCAGTTTTGCTGTGACTCTTTTGAAATTTGGTTACATATATAGTAGAAATGGAATTTTATTATTGTGAATGGCAATTCAGTAGCAATGAATTCCTGTACATGTAGAGAAAATGAAATTTGCCCTTTTTTTTTTTACATTTATCAATTGATGGCTTTTTTCCTTGTCCATCTTCCTAATACCTCAATCACACTAATAAGACCGACACAAGACCCAGAACAAAATTACCCTGAATGGCAAAGAACTGGTCGATTTGGTGGTGTGATGGCGGTAATAGGATGAGTGGGTGTAACTTGTGCCCCCTCCCCCCCCCCCTTTCCTGAATCTATAATATCCTTCTTGAAAAATCCCTGACCTTACCAACCATATAGAGCCACATAATGGTCCGAACCAGTTAGCCTGTAATTTATGTTGTATTGTAATTTGAATATACCCTTATTGAAGCAAAAAATGAACTTTTTCCTTTAATTTGAACTTCCTTTTCTTGTGAAGGGTCAGAAAGGAGAGGGAATAAGAGAGAAGGAGAAAATGGAGAGGTGCAAAAAAAAACCGGTAAAAACAAGCCATTGAGAGAAAGGAAGGAAAGGATGAAGAAACAAATCATGAGAAGAGGATGAGGGAGAATGCAGTGATGGAGAAATTGAGAGAGAGGGGAGAAGAGTGAACACAATCCCAAAGTGAATTTTGAAATATTAGTAGGCCAAGTGGCGTACCCAGGATTTGTTAAAAGGGGGAGGGGTGGGTGTATATATCAGTATTTTGGGGGTCTTTTTACTCCAAAAAATCTCTGATAAGCCAAACAAAAAGAACAAAAAGTAACATTATTTGGGGGTTACTTTCACTCAAATTATCCAATAAGTGTTAAAAAAAAGTTGACAGGAATTCTAAGGCGGCGTTTTTAACATCAAAAAGGTGTGTGCCGACTTACAATAACACAAAAAGGGGGTGTTCGACCACCTAAAAATGCCCCTTTTGTCAAAGGGGGTGTTTGGACACCCCCTCCCCTCGATAAGTGCATGGGTAGGCCTACCTTCTTCGTAATGAAAATTTTCTCACTTTTCAGATATGACTTGGATATTATCAATAATCAAGCTTCCAGAATGTTAGGCAATAGCCCAATATTACAAATATTAGAAGAAAAAAGAAAGAAACCCCCAAACAAAAATCACTGACGTGAGGGGGAGGGGGGCCAGGGGGATGCCACACTCTTATGACAAGTATTACATCTTCCTAATCAATTCCCCGTCCAAGGAGACAAAATAAAATCTTATGTGTTCATTGTTTCATCAGTCTTCAGTCGATCGCATGATCCTGCTGTTCTGAAGATACAAAAAAGGCTTTTCCCCACTTTTCTCTCTATCCTCCGATTGTAATATTGGAAATTTGTCTAAGCATCCAACCGCATATCAGTACAATGTATATCTTGACGACTAGTAACCGAAATTAGTTTGGAAAATGTGACATGGGCGTAAGGGGATATTTTCGCTCCTGGGGGACGCCTCCTTTATTTTGCTAAACATTGTCGACATGAATGATTCCATTTCCTCGAGAGCGAGAAATAAATTTATTGGACCTGCGGGCATTCGTACTCCGCGCGCGGTGGCGGGCTCTGAAACCAGCCCCTGCCTCGACGACAGGGCTGTATTTCCTCCACTCCGATCTCTCTCATTTTCTCTCCCTCCGAGCTCCGGCCAGCCCCTCCTTCCCGATCCCTTACACAACGTCTAGTACGTCTCTAGTATAGAGCTGATCGTATGGATTGTTGTTTCGTCCATGTTTCAAAATGTGCGACCTCCCCTTCCCCCTTTTAAATTCCTTTTCATTTGTTTCCTCTTTCTCTTTCTTTCTTGTCGGGCAAAAACATTTGTTATTTATGTATGTAGGATTACCACGCAATAATCAAAATTTGGTAATTCTCCTCACACACGATGTCGCGACTACCCCAGCGACCGCCCGCCGGCCAGGCCAGGCGATCGACAGGCTAGGCTAGGCCCTTGTCGGCCCACGGGATGAGCTCCAGCGCTCAAGCTTTCTCTCGCGCGCGATAGTATTGCCGAGTTATCAATCCTTGGTATTGCAAGCCCTGTGTCAGCATTACACCCCACAGCGGCAGGCCAATGTAAATAGACGTTACGCTGTGCATTTGCCGAAAGAGGGAGGTAGGCCGACCGTCACAAGTTATAAGCGTCATGCCATACGCTTATAAAATTTCGATTTTAAATCATAAATATCTTGATAATGAAATCAGCAATTGACCTGTAAAAGTCATACGATTCCCGACTGACCTAAAGGTTTCTAATTATCATTGCAGCATGAGCTAATTCAGATTTTTTTTTTCTGATCTCCGACAAAGTTACTCAATGCCTTTAAGCTGAGTCTAGATTATTAAAAGAAATGGAAATGAGATGTCATATGAACGACATCGGATGATTATAAGTAGTATTCAGGAGCAAGTGATTGTATCTCATGTCTTTAAGTTCTAGTGAAATAGAAAACCAGGGAAAGATAGTCCCATGATATTTTAATCACTGCTGTCAGTTTGTATTCATGTATTTTCATTCTTGTGGCAGGTAACAGGTACTGTAGTCATCAATATTTTATTTTGGTTTCCTATTATTGTTTCACATTATAGGTACAGCCAATAGGAAGATTGCCAATTTCAAGATGGACCCCAATCTCAACCCAACATTTTCATCCATGAATAGTGATTACAAGGGAAGTGGATGGTCCAGAGGTCACATGGCTCCTGCAGCTGATAACAAGTTTAGTCAGGTAAGAACCAGTTTGAACTGGATTGATGACAAGTTTAGTCGGGTAAGAACCAGTTAAACTGTGGGGTGTTTCATAAAGCTGTTCGTAAGTTACGAATGACTTTGCACACGACTGGTGATATGTTCTTGTGCTAAATGATTGAGAATCTGATTAGTATAGCACCTAAAAACATGCTCCAGTTGTTCGTTAATTCATTCATAACTTTACAAACAGCTTTATGAAACACCACCCTGGAGTGATAACAAGTTTAGTCAGGTAAGAACCATAAGAACTGGATTGAACTGAAGTTGTATTGACTTTGGTAATATGAGTTCTGAATCTCCTTCATGTCCTCTCTCTTTTTATTTTCACCTTATCTACATTTCCTTTTTGTAACCATAAGTAATTGAACACCTCTAGAAAACCAGCTAGGAGAAAAGTGCAAATATATACCATTTGTGATGCTGCATATGTTGTAACACCACTTTTATATCTTATTTGATGGGTGCGATTAAGCTAGTTTCTGTCATCTGTATCTATAAAGGAACATTTCATCGATATTGCGTATATGACAAAACTCATTGCTTATTAGGTTTTTACAATATACATGTATTCAGTACTTAGAGTTTGAAAGAATTCTTTTTTTTTGTATTATAGGGTATATATAGCAATAAGTGTAAAAAAAACCCACTACAAAGTAGTTGCTGTGTGGTTTCAGTTTTTAAATATACTTCAGAGTTTTACAGAGATTATGTGGCAATTCGTGGGAAGATAATCTGAGATCTATTTATCTTGTGAGGACAGTTTAATTACATCACTTTCTTTGGTAGTGGAATATTCTAGGACATGTAAATATTTTATATAGCGTTAGCTGCGTTATTAAAATTAACAAAAAACTAACTACTTGAAAAGAAACCACTCTCATGAAACCATGAATGTCCTTGTAGACATGATCATGATTTTTTTTTCCTTTTTTTCTTGATGTGAAGCAATACTTTTATGAGATATAGACATCTTTCATCTTGATACTTGTTTCTTTACTGGAAAATAATGAGTGCTATTCTACTTTACAGACACCAGACATGAGACAACTAAATGAACTTCTTCAAAATTTGTTTCTTTGTTTTACATGATATAAAAAAGCTCTGAATGAGACATTCCACCTGACAAACATACCTCTCAATTTCGACAATATGAACTTCTTAAAGACCCTATCCAAACGGGAAAATAAATTAGACCAATCGATGTAAAGCTTATAAGCCACAGAATACAACCATGCCATGTGATTTCATTGTCTGCCAGGAGAGTAATCTCTCTCGAAACACTCAAACTCGAGAGCTTAAAACGGGCAGCTATGGACATGCAAACAAGCTTGGATTTGATGACGTTGTATCGTGCAGAGCTGATTCCCTGCATTTGCACAAGGGAAAGTTTGTGGTGCTCACTATGTTTTGTTTTTCTCAAAGTCATGAGTTTCATGTGAAAATATAACAGTATTGTTTTAAAGTATTTCAATGCATCTTTAATCTTGCTAAACCTTGGTAACTCTGACCTGCTTGTAAATGTGAGTGAGATAGAAGTTCAGCGTCTTTGCAGCTACATGTACACTGAAATGAAGGCACCGTAAAGCTCGAGACAGCTCGCTCACATCCGGCCAGGCACATATACTACTAAATGTCAGGCGATGTCTCGATTTGCTAGAACCTGAAATTGAGTCCAGATCTATTAACAGTTACTACTAATTGACATTCTTGTAATTTTAAGATTTACATGTAGGTTAGAATGTTGCCTGTCTGCGTTTTGTAGGGTATTCTATACTAAAACTGAAATTGGTTTTCAGTGTTCGCAGGTTCCGCAGAATCACCTACATTTTATCCGTCACTATAACACTATAATAACATCACTTACATGTTCATGTAGCAGAAAAATCTGTCTGTTAGGAGGTGTTTTAAAAGATTTTCTGACTTTCGAGGCTCTCCTAGACCGAAAAGTCCCTCTGTTAGCAGGAGTTTTATAACATTCAGAGGCTCTCCTCCTAGAAGAGGATTCCGTGAAACCAGACATGGTCGACATAGGTTCATAATTATCCTCGAACGAATGTAGTATAGTATCACTTGCCTCATCGCTAGCTGGGCTGGTGTCTTCCTCATGCACCCCTTTCCCCACTGCTGTCACTCCTTCATAATAAAATTATATGATCAAATCATCTTGAATATTTGACGCTGTCATTTTTATTTTTACCCTCGATAAGAAACTTTTCAAAACTAAAGAACTTTGTTATAGGTTGTACTCTATTGTTTGCATACGCATATCGCACACGGTACGTACGAGTAGTCAGATGGCAGGCAGGCCATCTGCGAGCCGATAAGCAGGGTCTACATTGGATGATGTTGTAAAGATAACGGCTCATTCGACTACTGTTGACACGTTTTTGGGAGGGGGCGGCTCAGTGAAGTTTCAATTTGCTTTTGTGCAATACTGAAAGGAAAAATAATTTTTATGTATGAATAATTTTATTCTACGTCTCATCAGCTTTCCATTGATGTGTAGTTGTATTGGCTTTGGATAGGTTCTTTAATAAAATTTGTTTGTTTGTTTACAGGAAGCTATGAATGAGACTTTCTTCCTTACAAACATCATCCCTCAAGACATAGATAACAACATGAACTTCTGGAACTTGATGGAGACCTACTGTCGTGATATGACAAATAACTTCAGTGAAGTACGGGTCATCAGCGGCCCTCTAATGAAGCCAAATGTGAATGAAGGTGGAAAGCAATTTGTCAAATATGAGGTTAGTTGATGACTATTTCATTTTATAATAATTTCCAAACCTGTTTGGAAGCAAATAAAATTAGATACATGTATGTTATATCATAACAGTGGCAGATCCAGGAAGGGGCACCAAGGGCGCTCTCCCGCCGTTAATTTTTCTGTTTTGTGATTTTTATCGTGGGAGGGGGGATACGCCCTCCCACTCCCGCGCCGCTAGCACCCCCCCCCCCCCCACATTTCAGATTCCTGGATCCGCCACTGCACAATGTGATATGTGTTGTACAAGTACAAAATAGTATTATTGTATTCCCCGGCAGTATGCCGGAGGATACTTTGGATTCAGCAGCGTTTCGCCGCCGCCGCCGCCGCCGCGTCAAATTCTTGTGTGCGCTCTAGCGGTCACATTTCTCGACGAATTTCTTTCAGACTTCCTGTGGACGTGTATCTTGGTAAAATCTGGACCCCTATAGTTTCTGGTGATGCTGCCCCCAGTGTTCCGTCTTTTATAGTGTAAAAGGCCATATTTTGGGGGATAGTTTGTGTGCGCTCTAGCGGTCACATTTCTCAACGGATTTTGTTCAAATTTTGTATGAAGGTGTCTCTTGGTAAAATCTGGAACCCTATAGATTTTGGTGATGCTGCCACCAGTGTTCCGTCTTTTATAGGGTCAAAGGTCATACTTCAGGGCATGGCGTGAGTGCACTCTGCAGGCCACATTTCTCAACGGATTTTGTTCAAATTTTGTATGGAGATGTATCTTGGTATAATCTACACATGTTTAATTTTTGTTCCGTCCTTTATAGGGTGATAGGTCATTTTTCCATTTCTTGCACTCTTCACTCATCACTTTTTGGTGATGCTGCCACCAGTGTCCCGTCTTTTATAGGGTCAAAGGTCATACTTCAAGGGATGGCGTGAGTTCACTCTGCAGGCCACATTTCTTGATGGATTTCTTTCAAATTTTTTATGGAGATGTATCTTGGTATAATCTACACATCTTTACTGTTTGGTGATGCTGCCCTCATTGTTTCGTCCTTTATAGGGTCAAAGCTCATTTATCCCTTTTGTGCACTCTTCTGCATTTCTTGACGGATTTCATTCAAATTTTGTATGGAGATGTATCTTGGTATAATCTACACATATTTAATTTTTGGTGATGCTGCCCTCATTGTTCCGTCCTTTATAGGATCAAAGGTCATTTTTCCATTCCTTGCACTCTTACTTCTGCATTTCTTGACGGATTTCGTTAAAATTTTGCATGAAGGTGTCTCTTGGTGTAATCTAAAACCTGTAGTTTTTGGTGATGCTGCCACCAGTGTTCTGTCTTTTATAGGGTCAAAGGTCATACTTCAGGGCATGGCGTGAGTGCACTCTGCAGGCCACATTTCTTGATGGATTTCTTTCAAATTTTGTATGGAGATGTATCTTGGTATAATCTACACATCTGTACTGTTTGGTGATGCTGCCCTCATTGTTCCGTCCTTATAGGGTCAAAGGTCATTTTTCCATTTCTTGCACTCTTACTTCTGCATTTCTTGACGGATTTCGTTCAAATTTTGCATGAAGGTGTCTCTTGGTGTAATCTAAAAACCTATAGTTTTTGGTGATGCTGCCACCAGTGTTCCGTCTTTTATAGGGTCAAAGGTCATACTTCAGGGCATGGCGTGAGTGCACTCTGCAGGCCACATTTCTTGATGGATTTCTTTCAAATTTTATATGAAGATGTGTCTTAGTGAAACCTACACATCTAAATTGTTTGCTGATGCTACCCCCACTGTACCACTTTCTATACAGTCAAATGTCATATTCAGGTTGTTGTTAGGGTCAAATGTCATATTTTCGTTGCATGCATTCTGGAGGACACATTTGTTAACTATTTCTTTCAGATTTTGTATGTAGGTCCATTATAGATTACACCTCTACAGTTTTTGGTGATGCTGCCTCTAGTGTTCCGTCTTTCATAGGATCAAAGGTCATATTTTAGTGGATGGCTTATGTGTGCTCTGAGGTCATATTTCTTCCGAATTTTCTATAAAAATGCATTATACTCTAATCTGCACAAATCGTTTTGGTAATGCTGCTCCTAGTGTTGACAATATTCCGGGTCACTGGCGGCAATTTCTACACCATCCTTTTGTTTGAGGGAGGGGATGGGGGAGGGTCTTTGTCCCTCCTTCAAATCGCTGCCAGTGCCGGGGGATACATTTCGCATTGCGCGGCACCAGCAATGCACATTTCTAGTTGTTATGGTATTTTATGATTCATTAACCCATAGCAGTACAGTGTCTTCTTTTAGTGATTTTTGCCATAATCTTTTGTTCCAGAATGCTAGGAATTACGTATAAATGATTTACTACAATAAATTGACGTATCTACCTATTATGCTAGTTAACCCAAACTACGCCACCACCGAGAAACTTAAAAGTCACATTCGCGCACCCCCCACTCTGCTATACCGCCTTCCCATAGTCACCTGCGTGAGCGCACGCCCGCCATCTTCCTCTTTTCATTCTCGCTGCCGATGAGTGAACATTGTCAGATAAGTCACTGCGCCCAAAATTAAGATTTATCTCTATTTTTTGCGCTTTCTGATCTGCTTTAATAAATTTTTCCGTCCACATTTGATGCTTATTTTATTTGTGCTACGAATTTTCTAGTCACGTTGTTTTAAGACAGGAAATTAGTTTTTGTTCTGTCTCGCTTTTCTTCCCCTTCGTTCCTCCCAGTGACATAGCTTTTCGCTCATTTGCTGGGCGGGCGATCCAAGCACGTGGCCGTGCTTGGGTCGGTGGGGATGTCTTTTTTTGTGCACAGCCCTTGGGGTGTTTGATAGTTGGCTCCCCTTTCACACTTAGTTGTGCTTGTATTCCCTTATTTAGGAATACTGTTGAGCTCTTTTTTTTTTTTTTCACCCCCACGCGCTTGTTTAAATAACTTAATTTTTGTTTTATATTTTCAGGTTTTTGTCTCACATCGACTCTATAGCTTCAGTATGAGTTTTCCTCGACTCCGGTTACCCGTATGGCCCCCGCCAGTACGCAGGCTGACACGGCGGGAGCCAGTGTTACGGCTTCTTCTTCTTCTTTGAGACGCTGTACACTTTCTACCGGGACGGGCGTGAGGTCGTCGACTCGTTCAGGAACTTCCCAGACTTTTCGTCGGGAGGTAAGTTAGGGACCCCTGCGTGCAGGGGGTCTCGAACTGAGTCAGACAACTTGTTGTTTGCTAGCCCGGCAGCGGCCGGGTTCAGCATCACAATATCAGTCGGGTCTTCTGGTCCCGGCGTTAAAACGCGACACCCGAACGCAGGGCGTAAGTTTCGCCGGTCTTCCAACCTCTGAAACTCACGTCCTCACAGGGGGAGCTGTCGGATGCCCGACAGCAAGCTCCCACCTGAATATGACACTGGAGCTTCTAGTGATCTATACACTCTTGGTGACTCGCCAAGCCGTAGCTCAGCCTTTGTTACTATAGAGAAGGCTACCCTTCGTTCCAAACGGGTGGGTAGCCATGAGACATTATCCGAACGCCCTGCCAAGCAAGGCCTTCCGGATACGGTCATGGAGCCGACTTCTGTGCCGGAGGTCCAAAGCCTGCCCTGCGTGAAGTCAAAAGGCAAAATCTAAGGTTGCCCCGATCATACCTAGAAATTTGACAAGGAAGAAGGATAAGGTCTCCCGTCACGAGACGCCAGATCCTCCTCCCTTCGCCTTGTGAAGATAGTTGCCGAGAAGAGCGGGTGGTTACCCCCTACCTCTCAGCCGACCGTGGGTGGCTCTGACCCCGCCCCAGACGATGATCAGTCCGTAGGTGCGGGTAATCCGAACCAGGTACCGACTATTCCCGACCCCGCACCGGTTTCCGGTCTTGGGTTATCAGGTTCTGGCTCCGGTTTGCCGATTTCCGGTTCAGGTTTGCCGATTCCCGGCCCCGGTCTACCGGTATCTGGCTCCGAATTGTCGAATTCTGGCCCCGGTTTGCCGTTTTACGGCTCCGGACTGCCGATATCCGGCCCTGGTTTGCAGGTGCCCAGCTCTCAAGAGCCTCTTACTCATGCCGGCTCTTTTTTATCCGGTCGTGTTTGGCCCCTTGAGGGTCATGCTCAATCCCGGCAGGCCCAGAGCCTCCCGGCAAGAGCTACTCCGATACCCGCGGCACTTGGTGCTCCACCCGGTGAGGAGGCCTTTGGTTCGTGGATGCATCCGCCCCCCTGGGGTCAGGTTTCTCACACAGCCAGCCCTGATGCTGACTCTGATGTTGAGTCTCAAGCCAGTGCGGTCCCCCAACACTCTCGTGGGTTGGCTCTCGATGCGCAGGCTCTTTTGGAGAAATACTTACCTGAGACTTTCCCTCCGGTTTTGGCTCAGGCTTTTCTCTTCAGTCAAGGGGTTCCCTCTTCGGGAATACCCCTTTCTGATGATTTCAAGGCTGCCTACGCAAACTTAGCTGAACAGGCGTCGCAGCCTGGGACTTCTGTCCCCACACTTTAAGCGGGTGAGCTCGACCCCTCTTTGCGCGGCGTTTCCCTTGGGTCAACAGCCCAGACCTACTCGAGGTGGAGGCTCCTCCAGAGGAAGGGGGAGCAATAGGGCAATGTGGCAAGGCTCCGGCCAAGCCCAAGCAGGCCTTTTGAAGAGGCGCCTCGAGCTTTGGATCATCAGGTAGGCGGACGACTTCGGTACTTTCTTCCTGCTTGGGAAGCAATTGCCGAGGACAGCTTCGTTCTCTCAATCGTGCGAGACGGCTTCTTCATAAAGCTTGCAGAGCCCGTCCCGCACCTTCCATATCCGCCCGCCAGTTTCTTCCGGCCCTTCATTTGCAGCATATCTCGGCCGAGATTCAATTTGCTGCTGGTGAAGGGCGCAATAGAAAAGGTGAGAGACCACCCACATCTGTGTCTCTCCCTGATCTTTATGATTCCCAAACGCTCGGGGAAACTAAGAATGATCCTCAATATGAAGGTCATCAACACCTTTATTCCTCTGGTACTATTCCAGATGGAAGCGTCCTAGCGTCCATTCTACCGACAATCGAGCAGTCAGACTTGGTGGTTTCGCTCGATTTGAAGGACGCATACTTCCATATCCCAATACATCCCTGTTCGCGGGATCTTTTGGGGTTCGCTTTCCAGGGCGAAAACTTCAGGTCTCGCGCCCTTCCATTCGGGCTGAAACCAGCTCCCCGCATTTTCACCAGGGTAGTATCGACGAGAGCCGCCTTCCTACGGAAGCGCGGTCTCCGACTTTTTGTCTACCTGCACGATTGGCTTCTGGTAGCACATTCAGAGTCGGTGCTCCGAGACCAGTTGTACCTCTTACTCCAGACTACTCAGGAGCTAGGGTTTCTAATCAACTGGGAGAAATCGGAGCTGTCTCCCACCCGTACCCCAGTGTACTTAGGTGCGGAGATAGATATCTCGAAGCAGGTCGCTCGCCCAAGCCGCGACAGAATTCGGACGATTACGTCAGCCGCCCGGTCCTTTCTAGGCTACCTCTCGAGCCTAGTGGATGTTTTACCGGACTGCAGACTTCTGTTGAGGCCCTTCCAGAGGCATCTCTTGAAGTTTTTCTCACCGGGCGTAGACTCCCTTAGAGTATGGATTCCATTACCGAGGGAGATCAGACGTCTACTCGCCCCCTGGGCAGACAGGATGATGCTTGCTCGGGGCAAACCCCTCCGGGTCCCTCTTCCGTCGGTATCCATCTCGACGGACGCGTCGCTTCTAGGCTGGGGCGGCCATTGTGGGGACGAGGTGACTTCGGGGGACTGGTCTCATCTGGGCATCATTCCCCATATCAATGTGCTGGAGATGCGGGCGACCTTCTTGTCACTCCGCCATTTCAGGCACATGATTGTAGGGCGCTCCGTTCTTATCCTTACGGTCAACACCACAGTTGCTGCCTACATCAATTTTCAGGGTGGAACCTGGTCAGGTTCCCTGAACTCGCTTGCCCAGTTATGGAGGTGGTGTCGGTCGAACAATATAGTTCCAATAGCCTCTTACATTCCCGCGCAAGAGAATCTCTTAGTAGACTTTCTGTCCCGGGGCAGGTGTCTCCCTCCATCAAGAGGTTTTCGATCTTCTTCTTGCGGCGTGGGGCGCTGCTGGCGATCGATTTGTTTGCAGCCACTCTCAATCACGTCTTCCGAGGTACTGTTCTCGGGTTCGGGGCCCGGAGGCCTGGGCACTCAATGCCTGCGCCCTCCATTGGGGACACTTTCGAGGGTATGCTTTCCCCCCCCCGTTTCTATTGATCCCTCAAGTTCTGAGAAAAATCAAGGAGGATCGAGCGTGGGTCCTGCTTATTGCCCCGCGCTGCCCGCGAAGTCCTTGGTTTCCCCTACTGCTGTCCCTCCTGGAGGGGCAACCGTTTCCGCTCCCTCTAAGGCCAGACCTGGTGTCGCAACCTCTTTCGGGGATCCTACAATGGTTGGCCCGAGACTCTTCACTTGACCGCCTGGCCGTTATCGGGGGCGACGCTAGGGCCTCGGGTCTCTCAGAGAGAGCCTCTCAGTTTATAATTCAGAGTCGTAGCGAGTCCACGAGATCCCTTTACAACTCCCGCCTGGAGGCATTTTCAGTTTGGTTCGAAGATCTCTGTAGGCACGATTGCAGATTTTCTGATCTCCCTATTTGATAAGGGTAGATCGCTTTCCACTATCCATGGATATCGATCTGCCATCGCCGCTACTCACGTTGGCTTTTCGGACGGCTCGGGAGTTTCTAACTCCCATCTACTTGCTAGATTGCTGAGATCGTTCTTCTTACAATGACCAGCAAATCCTAAGTTGTCTCCTGCGTGGAGCCTACCTATTAAAAGTTTTGGATGCGTTATCAAAGCCTTCCTTTGATCCTATGAGCAAGGCTTCTCTCCATCAGGTAATTGTCAAGACCATTTTTCTTATGGCCATAGCTTCAGGGCAGAGAAGAAGTTCTCTTCATGCTCTTTGCACCTCTCCCGGTCCCATCCGTTGGGAAAGACAAAGTGTTTGTCTCATCTCCAAGCCTTCCTTTGTAGCCAAAAGTCAGACGGCTTCCTCCAGTCCGGTTGAGGTATTTCTCAGTCCTCTGTCAGACTTCTCCTCAGTCAAGGAGGACAAGGTTTGGTGCCCGGTGAGGGCCCTAAAATGGTACTTAGACAAGACCAAAGATTGCCGCTTGGACGAGCAACTTTTCCTTATTACTCGCGAACCTTTCTCTCCTGCTTCTAAAGAATCCATTCTAGATGGATTTTTGAGGTCATCGAGGCCGCTGGTCCTGAGGCCCTAGAGCGTATGATACCAGAAGCATTAGCACTTTCTTGGGTGATTTTTCAGGGTATTGCCCTAGAAGACATTTCAATTTATTGTAGTAAATCAGTAAAATCCTACCTGATTTTATTATTTGCTAAATAAGTTGATATATATATCTACCTATGTCCCTCCCACCGTCCCCTCTCCTTGCCCAGCAACATGTCCTAAGCGTTGTCTCTGGCAGCTCGTTAGAGGAAGATGGCGGGCGTGCGCTCACGCAGGTGACTATGGGAAGGCGGTATAGCGGGGTGGGGCGTGCGCGAATGTTTCTCGGTGGTGGCGTAGTTTGGGTCAACTAGCATAATAGGTAGATACATCAACTTATTTAGCAAATAATAAAATCAGGTAGGATTTTACTGATTGAGCAGAAAGACCAAAAATCACTGAAAATTTGACTCTATTTCTAATGCAGTATCATGTACCTTTTGATGACATAAATGGTACCCTGGGGTACCAAATAAAAATCAGCCATTTTGTTGAATTATTTTTTTTTTTTTAGGGCTGTACCATGGGTTACCAAAAAGTGGGAAATTATTTTGGTGTGATTTTTTCAACATTCAATTGTGTCCCATGTTCTTGTAAAAAATCCTGTAAGTCATGTATTTTTCTCATATTCATTGTTGTTGTGAGTAATTATTCTATAATGGATTTCTATTTATTCGATTTGAGAGAGGGCTTGGGCCAGCAGGGTCATAATAACACCATCAGCCTGCTCCTTGTCTCCCCTTTCACTCGCCTTCCTAAAAACCGCTACCACATCAGCGGCCTGCTCGTCCCCCAACTTCTGTATTGCACGACATCGTGCTCTTTCTACTTTCTCGGTCCTTGAAATCTCCCGTCTTTTACGTCCTTTCCCTTTCAGTAAATCTCTGTATCCACTGCCGTATTCACTGGTCAAGTTTGAAAGTTTGACAGCTAAAATACAGTAACGATGATGTGATGTTTTTAAGGAAGAAGTGCAATAAAATCAAGTTCTAAAGCCGTGGGAGCTAGCGCGAGCCACTGCGCTTGTGAGCGCTACATTGTAGCTAGCGCGAGCAGCAGTGCATGCACACAATGCACTGTTAACTTGCAGCACTTGGGAATGACTAAGTACACGCACTGCATGCATAACTCTGGGGTTGTACTCGAGTGGACGTGAGATGGCGCTACACAACGTGGTACCCTGGGGTAATGCATGGTGCATCATTTATGAATATGAGCAATTTAATTGTAACTAATCATTAAACTCGCTAAATTGGCAGTGTAGTGTAAAATATAGGATCACCAATTTGGTGTGGAAATCAGCAATTTTTTCTGTTAATTTTTAAATTTTCATTCACATTGGTTCACTATGTAGGAGAGGAAAGTAATAACAATTGCTGCCAATTTGAGGAGGGAAAGCCGCTTATAATTTAGACTGTACGAAACCTCTGCACTGCCATGGCTTAATTATTTCTGTGCTGTAAGAAGAGTGCCTTCTTCACATATAATGACGTACATGTACACAGTCTTTTAATACATAAAAACCTGCTTCAAAATAAATGACAAAATGATCTTGTCCCAGATGTGAGGTTACAAAAGTATATATTTCAATTTTTCATTGTAATGTGGTCACAGTTTTTCATGGGTCAACAGCCTTTTCAGCCTTTTCAGCCTTTTCAGCCTTTTTAGTGTATGATGCTACTGAATGTTTTGAATTGTGAAGATGGGTGTATTTAAAAGCATGTGTTACACACTAAAATGTATGTTTTTGAGATTGTCTTCTATGACATGATGAAATCTAATTTATACCAAAATAAAATTATCAACAAAGGACAGCAATGTGAATTGTGTGCAATGTTGTTGACTGCCATCTTGTGACAAGATCTTGTCAGGGAATAAATCATGTTCTCAGTGTGTTGTGTTTTTTTGTGTAAATTCTGAGCAGTGCAGAAACTAGCCTTGAGTAAATAGAGAAACCATCTGTATATATATTGTATGATATATGTATGTAAGTGAGGTTGACATTGTATTCTCATGCGTAGTGAAGCATTTACAGCCATGGAAAAATTATTAAACAAAGAATGGTTACTGATAGCGTTATTTTTGTAGTAAGAAGGAAATAAAATATCATAAAAGCAAGTTATGGGGGAATGGGAAAAGTAGGCATGCTGTTGAAAGTGTATATTTTTTATATAAATCAGTTGTATATAAATCGATATCACAGGAATAAAGAAATACGAATTAGAGAACTGATAAAGCTGATGAGTCAGGTACATGTACATGTACGTATATGGGTGTAGCACAGATAGTTACTATACAAAACTCTACTGCACTTTACAACGGGTCCGCTCGCTATTCATAAGGACCGCTATTCATGGAAAACTGCTACTCATTTAACACACGTTATGAACAGCGGTTTTCTATGAATAGCGGTCCTTATGAACGGAGGTCCTTATGAATAGCGAGGTAATTTGTCAATGGTTTGCTCATTATTCATAAGGACTGCTAATCATACAAAACCGCTATTCACTTAGTCACGCATTATGGATAGCGGTCCTAATGAATAAGTGGTCCTTATGACTAGTGAGGTTACCCCCTTTAAAATGCAATGTGTCATATACCCTGCCTTATGTAGAACTACTTCATGACTTCCCATAATTTTTATCCTTTGAGTTCAAGAGCTTTTCATTGTCCATTTCTTTTCGATTGAATGCCAAGATAGGGGTTTTCAAACTGCCTAGAGCTATTGTCATTTCATTTCATGACATGCATGAAAACATAAAAGCAAGTCAATGTTTGTGTAATCATGCAACCCAACCATTGATTTTATTGTTCGTAAACCTTTGGGAAAATGTTTAACTGCCGTTTAGTAAAGAGCATTGTAGTAGTATGATAATAAGAAAGTGTTTCATGTAATTCTTTTCCTCTTCCAGGTACACTGAATGATATCCTTTACAACAGTGCCCAAAATAAATGGGGGCGAAGGTGAATTTGCCCCAGGAAGCACTGCAAAAGCCCCCAGGAATGAATTTTTGAGGGCTATTTTTTAAAGTATCATGAAATTGTCACCCCCGTAAACTTGAGACCACCCTCAAAAACATTTTCCAAGAAACAGAAAGTTATGAATGTTTGAAAAATGAGATCACTACATCTATGGGAATCTCAAATTGGCAATTTGATGAAACAAATATACGGTCAACTCTCCCACTTGTCATACACCAAGATGTCATTAAATTCCATTTTTTTTCCTTGAAAAAAAAAAGGAAAAAAGATCCTACTGAATTATACATTTTGAAAAATTGACATTTTAGTGATTTTGTGTGTTGCAGCGAATGGGAAAGATGACTGCCCCTACATGTACATCACAGTGACCAAACTTATACAGCAAATTTGAAATTCCCAAGTCAACAGTGATTACAACTTTAAAAAAATCATAACTGCTTGCCTGATTTCATTCAAACTTTCACAAATCTGCTTCTCTGATTTTCTGCTATCACGCGAATCAAATTATTACAAAGGTTGGATTGCCTTTTATGACCTTCATACCTCATTTATGATTTATGACCTTCATACCTCATTAATGATTTATGACCTTCATACCTCATTCATGATTTATGATCTTCATACCTCATTTATGATTTATGATCTTCATACCTTAAGCAAAAGTCCACCATGATATTAAGTTGGTTTTAAAATCAGCAGTAAAATTAACAGATCAATGAAAGTTTGAGCAATATCTGATAAGAAATAAGTAAGTTATGAATTTTTGAAGTTGTAATTAATCAAACACAGATTGGCAACTCTGTGACATATCTTGCGAACTCCTCTCGCATTTGCTCCATATTAAAAACTTCATACATTTTTATTTTCTTTGTTTTTGATGAGGGAATAGGTTTGTATCATACAGGTGTACAGTTTTGTGTAAAATTATATCTAGGGTGCAACTATGATCAAATATTTTATTTAGAGATGATGATGGAGATTTTTTCTGTATCAGGACAAATGGGAGATGAGCTCGCAAGATACATTGCAGAGTTGCCAATCTGTGTTTGATTGATTACAACAATTCATAACTTTCTTATTTCTTATTGGTTACTGTTCTTTCTTCCCAAATTTGTTTTAAATATTAGATCTGCCCAAAGAGTTAACTCCTTGATCTGCCTCAATTTTCTGTTTCAACTGACTAAAAAAAATAATTGCCAGGTAAAATTCAGCTTACATTTGAATGGTGAAAAGAGAAAAACTTTTTGGAATTTGCCGGGAAGTACTACTGTAGTACAGAGTAAAATGCAAGTTGCAAGTAAGATTTGGGTGTAAAATATTACCAGTATGACAAATGTACCTCTTTTGTTTGTCAAATATACAGACAAAATAGTGTGTTAGTATTCTCTTCAAGGTCATATTTCTGATAAGAAAGAAAGCATTTTGCGGCACAGAGCTCAATACAATTGGACAAGGTTGGTTGGCAATACACAAACAATATATTTTAAGTGATGTGCATGTGTTTGCTCATTTACCAAACTTGGCTAATGGAAATATCTTTTATCCTGTGTGTGCTTGGTTTAATGTGAAGTGAACCTTATCCCAACAAAGCTTGCAAATTGATTCAACTTCTTTATCTGGATATTCACTTGTGCTCAAACTATGATATAGATCTGTAATACTACATGTTTGTATAATAGGCATGCACTCTACATTTTTATTTTCTTTGTTTTTGATGAGGGAATAGGTTTGTATCATACAGGTGTACAGTTTTGTGTAAAATTATATCTAGGGTGCAACTATGATCAAATATTTTATTTAGAGATGATGATGGAGATTTTTTCTGTATCAGGACAAATGGGAGATGAGCTCGCAAGATACATCGCAGAGTTGCCAATCTGTGTTTGATTGATTACAACAATTCATAACTTTCTTATTTCTTATTGTATTTTGCTTAAACATTCACTCACTGTTTCGTTATTTTTTCTGCTTCTTTTTAAATCAAGTTGATATCAGTGTGGACTTTCCCTTTAAATGCTCAACCCACTCTTCTGTGATACATGAGTGACCGAGTGTGTATCTTGAAAATTTAGGTTAAGTAATATATCATGCCCATGATTAGGATTTCTTTCAGCATTTTATTCCTTTTACTCACTCCACCCCAGGACTTTCGATGGGAAGCAAAATGAAAGCTTCAGCTAGAAATTGTTGATTGTAGTCACTGTAGTTTACCCACAGCAGGCTTTGATTTTCCTCACTCAGATTCCACAAACCCAACTACAACATTCGTTTCAAACCATTGATTTCATATTCTATCAACTTTGGTTCAGTGCATTTTCTTTGGTGTGTAGTTCCTTGTTTGTCTAATCACCTTGATGCATGTTTATTCAATATTCAATGGCCCTGATTATACAAAGGACTAGCTTTCAACCACAAAATGAATCTTTTTGATGTGTAAATATCATTTTGATAGAATGAGAACTTGGTTATAATTACATTTCCGCCACCTTGGGTAATCTTGTAGTTCTTATTGGAGTCAATTACATGTAAGTAGATATGGTGCCTTAAAAAGGTTTCAAATGCAACATATTCTATTATCCAATTGAGATTCAAATTTTGTCTGAATTCCTTCAAACAGCCTCTTAGACAACAATATCTTTTTACTATAACTAACCACTTCCAGCTAATTGTATATAGTTTTCCTAGCCAATCTTTTGTTAATTATCAGTCATGACATGTATTTTGATGTATACATGTATGATTTATATGATAGAACATTGATACATGTATGTATCAATAATGATGTTTAATGAATCCATGATATTAGTATTAAAATGAATGTATAAAAGTAATGAATCAATATAAAAATAAATAAAAGATATCATCAATAACAGCAAAATGTACATGTATTAGGCTTTTTAAACTTGATTCTTTTAACCCCGGACTATTGTTTTTTGCTGTTCTTATTTGCAGTTTTAGCCCCTAGCCAGAGTGCTGAGCCCCCCCCCCCCCTTTTATGATTTGCCCAACAAAAGGTGGGGCTAACCCTGGTTTTTCCCAGGGCTAAAATAATCCTGTACTATTGTGGAGTTAGTCCACTTAAATGGTAAAATGCAATGTGAACAGAAAGCTAAGCCAACCTTATTCCCGTACTATTGGTGGGGCTAAGTCCTCGTTTAGCCCCACCGATAGTACGGGACTAAGCGAAATTGTGTCAAAACGTATGTATCAGTAGTGTCTTGATGCTCAGCCTTGGCCTTAATTCTTTCAGTGCCGATGTCACATGATATGTGAGAGATAGACTTGTCATTTTCATTCATCCCCTGCTCGACCACAGGAAAGGTATATGATGGTCAATGTATTTCAAAATTTTGAGCATGCATCACGCATTATGAAATATATGATTATAACTATATGCTGCCACAGAAATTTCAGAGAAACTTACAGATTTAAAAAAAAATATTGCCTTATTTCAACATTAAACAATAGTAAACAAATGAGAAACCAAAAAATAATGGACAAAAAAGAGACTCAAATGTGATTTTCAATAATGCTTATGCATGAAGTTGGGTAAAGTAATAATGTTCGGGATAAAATGCCATAGGCATATACCGCACCGTGGTACTACTGGTGGTGCCATTACGCTAGCGTTGTCACAACTGGCGTACCATAGCTAGCATAACTGCATGTATGGAAAGCACCTCACCAAGGGACAAATTAGGGTTAGGGTTAGGGTTAGGGTTAGCGCGAAAAGGTTTCAAGCTCGCATTATCGATGCACCAAGGTTTGAGAATTGAATCAATCTTCTCGATTATCCACACGTACCTGTGTTGTGTGTATTATCATGAGTGTATGCCTATTTTGTGTTTAATATAGCCTTAGCTAAATAAAACAAAACTAAAGGAGTGAAATCGACTCAAGAGTCAAGTTACATTATAACTGTGCTCAAAGTCAAACACTGGCACAGGGGTCTGCACTAAAATAAGTCAAAGTAAAATGAACATTTAACCCTCTTATCTGGTGTGTGAGGACTGAGTGAGAGTGATCAACATTTTCACTGCATGAGACACCTAATGACATTCTCATATGCGTGAGAGAGTACACAGGTATAAGTGTACGAATTGTCAACACCAGCCTGTAAGGACTGTTCACACTTTATAAACACGCACAAGATCTACACTCATTCGTATAATCTGTCGTTGCCAATACGTACACACAAACATACACAATGAGTATGGTGAAATACCTAGAGATAAACTGGGAGGCTACAGACCTGCCTGAAGAGTTCAACCTGTTCAGGCAAAGAATGGACCTTGTGTTAGCAGACCAAGATGTAACTAATGATAAGAATCAAGATTGCTGTAGGCAATGAAGGCTTGCGCAGAATCAATGCGTCTTGGCTATCTGAGACCGACAAAGACAAACTGCAAGAACTGTGGAAACTGCTAGAAGCACAGTTGAAGGTTAACATCAATTTTCGGATACACCGCTTAGAGCTGATGCGGTATCGCCAGAAAAAAGATGAGAGTATCGATGGATTCGTTACTCGATGTAGAGATAGGGCAAAGAATTGCGATTTCGAGGATACCGAACTTGACGAGCGAATCATGGAACTAGTGATCGCTTCAACGCCTATCGTAGAATTTCAGAAATCCTTGTTGGATCAGCCAAAGGGATACAAAGTCGAGGCAATCTTAGTTGAGGGTCGCAAGTATGAGGCAGTTGCGGCAAGCAGACGATGTCTAGAAACGCTTGATCCTAAAGAAAATGTTGATGCATTCAAGAGTAACCAAGGGCGAAGGACTTGTGCGAACTGCGGACGTACCCACACACCTCGTCAGTGCCCTGCATACGAAGATGTGTGCCGTGCTTGTGGCACAAAGGGCCATTGGGCCAAGGTCTGTCAAAAAAAACAGAGCGATCGTAGTCGAAAATCAGATGACCGAAAATCAGATGACCGCAAATCTGATGACCGCAAACCAAAACAAGGAAACAAGACATGATCGAAATCCAAAAGTTGAAAAAGTAAACCAGTAAGCGAAATGGACACTAGACATTTTACTAGCACAGATCATGATCAACCCACAGTCAGTGCATCAAATTTTGCACAATTCGACCATACACACAAACGGACCACACACAGTCGTCAACTCAGAGGGTACAGTAGCTTATGCAAACATTGACATCATATGCCCACAGAGGACAGGACGGCATAAACTATACCTGAAAATAGATTCAGGAACAAGCGCTAATACCATAACAGTGCATACAGTCAAAAACATATATGGTGACAAGTGGCAATCAGTAGTAAAACCTACACCAGTAAGGCTTGTAGCTTACGGGGAAGTACCAATACAATGCAGGGGTACAATAGACATAAAATTTAGATACAAGAATCCAGAGTGGTCTACACATACATTCTATGTAGCAGATGTTAAGGGGCCAGCAATCCCAGGGTTGTTAACGTGTACTGATCTTGGGATTATCACAATCCACGACACATCCACACATCAAACACCTACACCTACACCAATCAACAGTGTTAGTGATCTCAAACAACAGTACCCAGGGCAGTTTGATGCCATAGGAAGCTTTCACGGGAAAGCACTGCTGCATCTGAAAGATGATGCAAGGCCCACCATAGATGCACCTAGAAAGTGCAGTGTCCACCTGAAAGACAGGATCAAGGCCGAACGTGATAACATGGAAAAGCAGGGGGTCATCAGAAAAATAGAGTACCACACAGACTGGTGTAGCTCGATGACCACTGCTGTGAAGAAAGATGCGTCCATACGGATATGTCTTGACCCCAGAAGGTTGACTGATGCATTAAAGAGATGTCCTCATAAAGTTTCAACCTTGAAAGAAATCCAACCCATCTTCGCAGGAGCGCAATACTTTTCCAAGCTTCATGCGAAGGCTGGATACTGGTCAGTGCACCTAGCAGAGGAATGCAAAGACCTGACTACCTTCACAACACCATTCGGAAGATACTGTTTCCAACGATTACCCTTCGGCTTATGCACAAGCCAAGATATCTTCCAGCAGCACATGGATAGGATCGTCCAGAATGTGCCTGGCTGTGTATGTATCGCAGATGACATTGCGATTGTTGGAAGAACAGAGGAGGAACACAACAAGAATGTCCAATTGCTCATGGAAGCAGCGAAGCAGGAAGGCCTCGTGTTCAACAGCTCCAAGTGTACCATCAAGAAAGAAGCTATCAACTTCTTTGGATCTAAGTACACAAGATCTGGAATATACCAAGATCCTAGCAAGGTCGAAGCCATCACAACAATGCCTTCACCCAAGGACAAGGAGGATGTCCAGCAATGTCTAGGACTATTCACGTACCTAGCAGCATATATTCCCAACTTCTCAGAGAAGTCAGCCCCACTTCGTGAACTCCTTCACAAGGAAATTCCCTTCATTTGGGACGAGGATCACGAACATGCCCTAAACAGCATGAAAAAAGCAATCTCATCGGGTGCATGCCTGCAATTCTATGACCCGAGGAAAGAGACAACCCTCGAGGTCGACGCGTCTATGAAAGGACTGGGAGCATGCCTGCTCCAAGACGGCAAACCCATAGCTTTTGCTTCCAAGAGTCTCTCCAATGCGCAGTCCAACTACTCAAACATAGAAAGAGAAACCTTAGCCCTAGTGTTTGGTATCACCCGGTTTCATACTTACCTGTTCGGGAAAGAATTCACTGTGATATCCGACCACAGACTATTGGCGATGATTTGGAAGAAACCTCTGAGAAACGCACCACCCCATCTACAAAGACTACTGATCAAGGTACAAGGGTACAGGTGCCAAGTCAAGTACCGACCCGGGAAAGAAATGATTCTTTCAGATACCTTGAGTCGCCTTCACAACCCCAAAGAAGCACGTGATGTTCCACCAGACATCAGAGTGGAAGCCATTTGCTCCGAAGTAGAGGACTCCCATGAAATTGACCTGATCTTCTTCGGACAACACAAGAGGGCAGACCTCCAGAAGGAAACGTCAAGTGACCCTGTTCTTAGGTCATTGTGGCAGATACTCACCCAGGGCTGGCCTGAGACAGTCAAGGAGCTGCCGACATCACTAAGACAATCCTGGTCTTAAAGAGAAGAGATTGGCGTGTCACACGGAGTACCCTTCAAAGGAAGTCAAGTGATCATACCAAAGACACTTAGGGAAAATATCCTTACACAACTTCACCTTGGACACATGGGAATTGAGAGCACACGGCGACTAGCTCGTGAGACAGTGTTCTGGCCAAACATCAACAAAGACATTGAACGTATCACAAAGCAATGTGATGCATGCCAGGAACACCAAGCAAGGCAACAGAAGGAGCCGTTGCTTCCCCATGATGTACCTCCAGCACCATGGACTAGACTAGGAACAGACTTGTTCATGCTCAAAGGACAAGAGTACTTGCTCGTCACCGACTACTACTCCAAATATCCGGTAGTCTATAAGCTGACTGATACATTAAGTGCAGCGGTAGCAAACGTGATGAGTGGGATCTTCAGTCTTATTTGGTCCACCAGAGGAGATCGTATCAGACGACGGTCCACAATTCGTAGGAAAACCATTCCAGGACATGTGCAAGAAGTTGTCCATTAAACACACCACATCTTCTCCACACTATCCATGATCCAACGGACTAGCTGAGCGAACGGTTCGTACTGTCAAGAACCTGTTGACAAAGTGCTCGCAAACTGGCCAAGACAGTCAACTGGCTATGTTGCATCTGAGAGCAACACCTGTGGACAGCCATATGAAATCACCTGCAGAGATGTTGTTCGGAAGACCGATCAGAACAACACTCGCAAGTCATCATCTTTCAAGAGAATCCACCATCACTGATCATCTCTTGAATCGTCAAACCAAGGTGAAGGAAACGCATGATCGACATGCAGGTTCAGATCTTCCACCACTCCATGTAGGACAGCCAGTCATAGTCCTACACCCCAAAGATCATATTTGGATACCAGCCACCATCACTGATCATCTCTTGAATCGTCAAAACAAGATGAAGGAAACGCATGATTGACATGCAGGTTCAGATCCTCCACCACTCCATGTAGGACAGCCAGTCAGATCATATTTGGGTACCAGCCAAAGTATCCAAAGTCTGTGAAGAACCTCGGTCATATGAAGTATCGACACCCAACCGAGGAATCCTGAGACGGAACCGATCTCACCTGAGAGAGATTCCATCAGCAGACCCAACTCCAAAGCGTGTAAGGTTCGACGAAGACCACACCACGTCCACCCAACCAGATACACCACGACAGAATTGCAAAAATCCCCAAGCAACTTCATCATCAGAGACTCGGATCAATCAAACTCAAAACCCAGCAACAAACTTTACCACAACCAGATCCGGTCGCAACATTCGGAAACCAGCGAGATATATGTTTGAAGATTGAAAATGAACTCTCAAAGCTAAGAAGAGAGAAGACAGAAGATACAAATAACGCTGAAGACATGTAGTTTCATGTAGTCTAAGAAGTTTATTGTTCATAATGCATGTATAGTCATAGAACAGTATTATAACCATTTGTTGTATATATACAGGATGCTGGATGAAACATTTGTTGTTTTGCTTGGAAGTAATTTCACAGATGAATCTGGTCATATCAAAATTATATTCAGTTTCACATAAGAGGAAAAGTTAGGTGAAGTTGAAAGTACAATGACTCAGCACTTAACAGTGAGTTGTACCAATTTGTTCTAATCCAAAATGAATCTTATCAAACAGAACAGAATATTTATCTTGTTAACCTCATTGAGAAAAGTTCAATTCAATTCAATTCCTTTTATTTTACTCAGTATAAAAAAAAACAATTATAACAAACAGGATAATTTACATAATGATATAAGAAATGATATATATCAGTACAATATTTAAAATACATATACTGAGAGGGTGTCAGCCAAAAAGGATTATCCTTATAATAGGCCGACCCAATTTAAAATATTATAAAAGTGTACAATTAAAGAAATTGATATTTTAGGGAAAGGAAGAAATACCTAAAAACCCATACTACAAAATACACACAAAAAGTAAAAAAATGTTAAGATGAATACAAGCAAATCATATAAATTTTCTTTTGAATATGTTTAAGGAGCAAGAGTTTTTCTATTCCTCTAACAACGAGTTCCAACATATAGGTCCACGATAAAATATTGATTTTAAAACTAAATTGGTTCTTACTTTTGGTAAATGAAAGTTAGTGTTATTTCTTGTTGCATATGAGTGTAATTCACAATTTAGTTCAAAATATTGGGAAAGAGACTGTGGTAAAAGGCATTTATGACAAGTAAACATGAATAATGCAGTTTCATATTGATATATATCACAAAACTTTAACATTTTATATTCTTTAAAAATAGGTTCTGTATGAGCAAGAAATGGCGAGTGATTAATAATTCTTATTGCACGTTTTTGTAGTTTAAAAAGTCTATCCAAGAGTGAATTTGAAGCACTTCCATATGCAAGTATGCCATAATTTAAAAAGGGTGCAATTAGCGCATAATAAATCATTTTTAATACATTTTTTTGAAAAGTATGCAATTTGTACATTATACCAATATTTTTAGATATTTTATTGCATGTTAAATCAATATGATTTGACCACTGTAGTTTATCATCTATCACGATTCCAAGAAATTTTACACTTGATGTTTTGGAAATAACAGACCCAGCTAATTCTATCTGCAAGTCAGCTGTATTAAATTTCTTATTTGTAAATATCATATATTGTGTCTTAGAAATATTTATAGACATTTTATTCAAATATAGCCAAGAAGTAACTTTTCTCAATTCATCATTAAATTGTACTTGTAAAATATCTAAATTATCATGTGACATAAAAATATTGGTATCATCTGCAAATAAAATATATTTTAATTTAGTAGAAACATTGCACAAATCATTAATATATAATGAAAACAAAAGGGGCCCAAGGATAGATCCTTGAGGCACTCCACATCTTAGCTCCTTACAGTTAGATTTATCATCATTGATACATACAAACTGTTGCCTATGAATTAAATAATTTTGTAAAATGTTCCACATTTTCCCCCTGATTCCGTATTTGAATAATTTTTGCATTAATATACTATGGTCTATTGTGTCAAACGCTTTCTGTAAATCTAAAAATAATCCAAAAATAATCCAATCGACACACCTTTATTATCAATGACTCTTGTAACACTTTGAACAAAATCTAACAATGCTGAAGAACAGGAGTGCCCAGAGCGAAACCCATGTTGATTTGGACTAATTATATTGCAAATATTAATAAATTTCAATAATCGATCATATATACACTTTTCAAAAATCTTAGAAAAAACAGGTAAAATGGAAATTGGACGGTAATTTGTAAGTATTTCAAGACAACCTCCTTTAAAAATGGGAATAACCCTGGCAGTTTTTAGTTGATCAGGAACACTCCTGTATCTAGGCAAGCATTGAATATTGCACATAATGGTTGGCACAACAAATAAATACTTTTTTTAATTACTCTCAGGTCAATACCATCACAACCTACATTTGACTTGTTTTTGAATTTTCTTACAATTTCAAGAATTTCACCAGTGGTAATTGGGTTAACAAAAATTGATTTCACATTACTTTTAATATAGGCAGTAACATCTGAACCATCATCATTATCAAAAGTATTATTTATATTTAAACCAATACTCACGAAATAATTATTCATAATCTCAGGAAATAATTTTTTGTCTGTGACTTCATTTCCATCAACAAGAATTTTTTGTATATTGACATTTTTATGTTCCTTTCCCAAAGCTGTATTTATTTAATACACTCCATGTCTTATTCATATTACCTCTTGCACAATCAAATTGGTCTTTATAATACTCAGCTTTACGAAATTTTATCTTGTTGGTTACAAGATTACGTATTCGTTTATGTGCCGTTTTCCTATATTCAGTTGAATTCTTCAAATAAAGATTGTATAAACGAGATTTTTTCTTTATCAGATCACGAATTTCTTGTGTAATCCATGGCTTATCTTTCCTCTTTTCTTTTATCAAAATTCTTTTTAGTGGAAATGCACGTTCATATAATTCAAAAACTTGTTCCAAAAATAATTTATAACAACTGTTTGGTTCATTCAGTGATAAAGACCAATCGACTGTACTTAAACTTTCAATAAACTTAGTAATATTTGCATCAGATACAACACGTTTTTCAACACATTTATTACTTAAACAGCTACATTTCAAATCACATATAGAATAAACAGGAAAGTGATCGCTAATGTCATTTATAAGAATACCTGATGACATTTGACTAGAAGAATTTGTAATGATATTATCAATTAGAGAAACAGAATTGTTTGTAATGCGAGTAGGATAATAAATCAATAGTGACATGGAAAAAGATAGTAATAGATCTAAATACATATTAATATATTGCACTTTTCCGATATTGAGTAAATCCAAAATAAAAACACCTATTAAATATGAAATTTTCTTTTCAAGATGTACAAGACTAAAAATATTTTCTAAAAATGATAAAAATTCAGGAATAGACTGGGAAGGTGGCCTATGAATAGCACCAACTACAATTGATTTATTGCAATTGAATTTCAGTAAAACACTTTCCACATGTGAATCATTTACCTCTAGATCTTGACGTCGTTTATTAACCACATTATTTTTTACATACAGTCCAACACCACCTCCTCTTTTGATTTTTCGTGCATTGCTAAAAAAAATCATAATTTGGGATATTATAAAGATTTTGGCAAGTACTATCCTTGAACCATGTCTCGGTTACACCAATTACAGTAGACTGAAAGTCCAAAGAAGATAAAAAAGCAGATATTTTATCAAAGTTTTGAGGGAGACTACGGCAATTAAAATGCAAACAAGAAAATATATTTGTCAATTGGTTATTAGTCCAAGTGTTATGAATTAAATCATTGAATTCGTCTAAGGTATAATATGATTGGGAAGAATCAAACTCATTTCCAGAACTCGCTGGAGATAAATAATCACGTAGTCTAGTTAAATTAGCATTGTATTCATCATTTTGCATTACTTGATTAAAAACATTGGAAACAGACATTTACAAGTACAATAATACACAATAAAAAGAATTAGGAGAAGAAAATGCAAATTCAATTTAAAACAACCAAATTAAACAACAAACAAAACAATAAAAAGCGTTTCAATAGTCAAAACTTGTAGACTATCAGGGAAATGCTCACTTGGAGATATAAAGATCATAGATCATAGATTTATATAATGCATAATAAATAAACTTTTTTTTTCTTTTTTTTTTTGTAAAGAAATTACCAGGTGTGCATGCAGTCGCGGTGAACCTTGGTGATTACATACCTGAATTCAGAAAAGCAGATGTATAATGCTATGAAAAGTAATATACAGTAATTTTGCATCACGAGGCACCACATATACATGCACCCTTAAGCTTCATCTTGTGGTTAATTATCTGTAGAATATTAAATTGCCAAAATATTCACAGAATCACAGATTGTCTAAATCTAAAGTTAACTGTAAAGGAAATAACCACAAATTTGCATCATACTAAAAAGAGAAAAAATTATTGTTTTCAGAGCAATATGTTTATACATGCAAGATCGTTAATCATTAATGACCGCTGATTCCCAATCTTTACAGAGGAAGGGGGATGTTACGACATGCGATACTGTGTATCGGTATCGGTGTACTTCGATTAAACATGTCTACCGACTAACTAGCCTGTCTGCTAACTGTCGTCATTATACTGCGTACCAAGATAAACCAAGGCTTCTATTTAACAGCCCCCAGTGTTCCGCTTTTTATAAGGTCAAATGTCATATTTTGGTTCCTGTCTTGCATACACTCTGGAGGTCACATTAGTCGACCGATTCTTTCAGATTTTGTAAGGAGGCCCATCATAGATTACTCTAGACCTCTACAGTTTTTGGTGATGCTGCCCCCAGTGTTCCGTCTTTTACAGGGTCAAAGGTTATATTTTGTGTGTGCTCTGCAGGTCACATTTCTTGACAGATTTCTTTAGAATTTTCTTACAGAGATGCATTATACTCTAATCTACACACATTGTTTTTGTGATGCTGCTCATAGTGTTGACAGTAGTCCGGGCCACTGGTGGCAGTCTCTACGCCATTCTTTCTATTTGAGGGAGGGGAGGGGGGAGGTTCTTTGTCCCTCCTTCGAACAAAAGGATGACGCAAAAATCACTGCCATGGACATTTCTAGTTATCTTCTTTTTTTATCATCATCATCATCATCATCATCATCATCACCACCACCACCACCACCTATCTTTTAAAAAAAAGTACTATGTGGCCTACCCTATATATTTTTTTTACTGATAGTTCATTCTTCATTCGATTTTCATTCCCTCTTATTTCTGAGGATTATAAACTATCCTACATTGTATTTAAAGTTAAACCACATGTCATTGTTATCAATGAGAATCTGGATTTATATAGGGCCTGATACATGTACGATGTTTCTAAGCGCTTTAGATATATATTATTACCGTGGTTATCAGATTCAGGGTTGCCTGCACGCAATGCATGCACTTCCCCACTCCACTGGGGAGCATTCCAGCCTGTCGCCTTTTAGGACATGCACATGCACATTGACGATCGCATCCTGCTGGGTACCCACTTAACACCTGGGTAGAGAGGAGCAATGTAGATAAAATGCCTTGCTCAAGGGCATAAGTGCTGTGCCGGGGATCAAACCATGACCTTCGCATCTCCAGTCAAGTGAATAAACCACTCAACTAGGACTACAATACCTCTCCTTCATATATCAAGGAATGCATTTCTGTTCGACATTCTAATTCATTTTCAAGCCTCAGGGAATATTTACCCTATTTATTCTCTTTCAAAATCTATTAGGGTCAAAGCTATTTTAACTCACAGATTGCTAGTAGTTTGCCCTGTATAATACCACTCTCAGACTGCAGGCTACTTGTCATAAATCTGATATTTTGTGTAAATACTCAATGGCCTGTATTCTGAACCCCGGTTAAACCAAAGTTTAGAATACGGGCCAAGGATATCCACACTTGTACCTGATGAAAGGCCATGTGAAGGCCAGTTCTACAAGATGATATTTTTTAATGGTCTTTGGACTGAATACTCAGAGCCTCGTATGTTCCTTTTCATTATCAGATAATTTACACTCATACATAATCCTTACAATTAACTGAAGTCGGATTTTTATCTCATTGATTGCTAATACAGTTTAACTTTGCGTGAGTCAAATCTGTTGGGACCACAAAAACAGTTCAACTTATGCAAAATTTGACTTATGAAATGTAAACACATACAGTGTATTTTGCATAGTTTGGTTTAGAAAATTGATTCGACGAGGGGAAAGTTCGCCTTGTGTGTGACTTTGAGTTAAGATAACTGTATGTGTTTGATAGTGTTCTTATTTTGGACAATAATTTCATACCTCTCAGATTTATAGGTGTTACTAGCAATTACTTCTAAAAACTTCAAGTATATATCATGGATGATGCATATATATGTACATATACATTTCATGTGTGGATAAGGTTTGTCATAAATTCCCCTTTTCTCTTGCAGGTCATTGGGCAAAACTTAGTTGCTGTGCCGACGCATCTCTTTAAGGTGATTGCAGTAGAGTCATCCAATGGCTCCTCTCCTGGGACTGTAGGTGTAGGTGCCTTTGTGGTTCCCAATGCTCCAATAGATTCCACCAATCACACTCTCAAGGAGTACCAGGTCAGTCTGGATGTCTTAGAGAAGTCTGCAGGGACTACTTTTTTTCCAAACCTGGCACGTAGCTCCATGGTGGATCTGTGTTCCCTGGATCCTTGTCAGATGAAGAGTAAGCAGGAACTGGATCTCTTCTTTATCACTAAGAGGATGAATGACGCAACCACTCTTAACAGGCTAGAGAAGTCTTGGAAAGAACTTGAGAGCCGCAGGATTGTACCTGATGATAACTTAAGGAATCTTTACACACAGAAGAAGCAGCAACTGATGGCCAAGGAACCAGTTGACCAAAGTGTAAAAGCCAACAGGACTTCCTGATGATCAGAGCTTGTCATTCTCTATGTTGTACTTTTGCAACAACTTAGCAATGAAAAACTCAGGCCGAGGGCCATTTGTCCCTCTTTAATTAATGGATTAATACAATAAGCTAGTTCGTACAATATGCGCAAGCGCATATAAAGGTCATTTGTACAGAGTACAAAATGGCCTGTATACGCTGTGAAATAGTATGCACCATGATGCACACACCAATGTGATTATTTAAACAAATAGCGTATCCCCAAAACATACAAAACGGTACTAATCAGGGAAATTTGTACCATCTACTAATTATGAACTCTCTCTGTTTGATCTGTTAATACTCTGAGTATGACAGGCAAGTCGTAGTCTGCAAGCACTGAACCTAATTTGACACTTTATCATCAGAAAATCATTGTGTTTTGAGAGAAGCCTAACCCAGCCACCTACTGGTCATGGCAATATAGTCAAGAGCAGCTCTATACATAGTACAGGGCCTATGGTAGTATTACAGTGCAGACACTCTTTTAAGACTGACCATGGTTTGTGCCTGCAAACTAGGCAAGTCTTGCGTGGCATAAAACTCAACATATACCTCATACATAGGATTTTCTTTTTTACCCAACAATTCTAACAAATCTGTTGCCAGAATCTTGGCATTGAGCCTGACTATCAGACTGCATGGATCAAAGAATTATGTAAACAATAGAATAATAGTTAATAGTCAGATCCATTCTGATACGATACTGAAATTGACCTTTAGCTGATGTTGTTAAAGTGAGCATAGTACATGTAGTGGTTACAGGGGTACATAGATGATATTATTTCCTCAAATGAAAACAGGAAAAGAAATCAAACCTCATAGAATTATAGTAGGGCATGGGATAGAAGGATCACATATTTTGCTTGTTATCTATACCAAAGTTTAGCAGGTATAACAATATTATTGATTATATACCACATTATGAATGATGTATTCCATGTTTAGAAAATGAAAATATACTTTCATGCTACATATTTAACATACATTTATGCTACATTTTGTAGCATAAATGTATGTTGTTCTAGCCAATATTAGTATATCAGTACTCTGTATTTGTCTTCAGGGCATTAGGAAAATGTCATTCTCCTGCATGCTCCAATGGACCACTTTTTCCTTAATATATATATTTATTAAATCCCATCAAATGTCTATTAATTGTAAAAATATTAGAAGTTGCTGATGAACTTTCACAGTTGCCAATTGGCAGAATGACATGTGACAATATTTTGTGTTGTTCCCTTTTCTATTTAATTATTTGATAGCCTTTCACACTATGAACATGACGAACAAAGAAGCGGACAATTTATGCTGCTCCTCATTGGTACCCTTCACTATTGCACTGGTTAACAAAAGAACATCCATTCATTGCTATCCTGTAAAAATATGTAGAACAGGTGTCACATAATAGCAGTGAAGGGATGTCCTTTTGTCTACTAGAGCTATTGTGGAGGGCACAATGAGGAGCTGCATAAATTGTCCGCTCTCTTTGTCACTGTGTTCATAGTGTCATTTTATGGTTGTGATCTGTAGATCATTGGCATTGGTTGTCCATCTAAATGAAGTTCATCTAACTTAGCTGACTCAACACTGTAATAGCCTTAGTAAAGGTGAAGTATATACATCCTACACACAAACCTTACACCATGGCTGACTCAGATCACATCTTATATTAAATACTACTGCATCTCTCATACCCTGCGTATTTGTTATGTTGCTTGTATGATTTGGGGGTAAGTAAATTGCAAAGTGTCATCAAAATCAGGGGCGGATCCAGGATTTTGTAAAAGAGGGGGCACAGAGCCGGAAAAGTACACAAGGGCTCACATTTTTCATTGTGTACTTAAGGTATGCCAGTTGAGTTTCAAAAAGGGGCACAGGCCGGATTTCCCCCTATGTAGATCTGGCACTGATCAAAATGGTTGCCTTATATGTGCCACTGTACAACCTACCTCCATTGTCACTCGATTCAGCCAGCTGTCTGCAAATGAAATGTTGGGTAAACCATTACCATTAGACCATCAATCATCATAGACAAATAATTAAACCTGAGCTGGACAATTCATCTTGAGTTTACATGTGATTACAAGACCACTTTTTAAAAATTACATGAGACTTCACTTTCGCAATATTATGATATATTTTGTCTATTTTGCATATTATATTTTGTAATACTTATATAAAGTTACAATATTTGAATAAAATATGTAAGTGGTTGAATTTTGCAATCTATCACAATTTTTTTGAAGAAAATGTATTGAATTCCTTGTATCCATATTTCTTCATTGTACAAAGCAGATCGAAATACGTTGAACTTGAAGCAAGCGAGAGATGGAGCAGAGAGAGAGAGAGAGAGAAAGAGAGGTACTGTCAGCTTGATGAGGAGCAACAATGTAGTATTTACCATTACAAGCAGAACTTTTAATGTCACTTTTTCGGTTTAGCTGTTATTGTTACTAATATAATATATGACTGGGATTTTACACTTTATCTTTTATCAGCATCAGCGTCATAAAAGAATATCCATCACTTGTTCAAATTTCGACAAAGCTTCTTTACAAACCTATTGCAAATTGTTCGGATCATATGTCGTTAGGAGACAGCCCAAAATGCATGCAAACAAGAGCACAATATAAATCAAATAACTATAGTCTAGACACAATGCATTTATACTAAATTGAGTGGCTATACTCATGCTTCTGCTGTTCCCTTTTCGCAAGTTCTCCTGCACCTGGACAATAAGAAGCTATGCGAGTGGGGGTGTTGGTGCGTGCGAGTGTGTGTGCATGTGCGTGAGGGTGTGTGTGTGTGTGTGTGTGTGCGCATGTGAGCGAGGTTGTAAACCAATTGTTGCATTAGTATTATTATTATTGAACGAGTTTTTAAACAGAGTAATCACTTTATCTTCTTGCACCTATAAAGTAAATGGTATCTCCCGAAACTGCAAACAGAACCGCCTGAAACGAAGCAAATTTCACGAATATCAATATTTGAAAAGGATTGCTGACGTATTTCGGGATGAAAGGAATTATTCGGCTACCGTACTAAAAATGTATGCTTTCGTCTCCCATGTTTTTCCTCTTTTAGAATGAATCAAATCTAGGAATGAAATCAAAGATACATTTCTGGGTCTATAGTATGAGTTTGAGTGAATATTATGATGCAAACAAGTGATCGGTCCATAGCTCAACTGCACATGATTTGAATTAATGGTATATAATTAAAATGCACAATTATTATATTGTCAACACTAATGGATGAACGATGTTTAATACTACACCAAATTAGAATACAGATTTGCCCTACCCCACCACACCTTGAATATGGACGGACGCCCTAGGATAATTTCAGCTACATACATTGCCTATATGATGGCACTGTGAGATGATAGTATCATGGTCTTGAAATCAATAACATGTTGCATTTTTCGTATCATTTTCTTCTTTGCAACTAAAAGTCGTGTTGTGCTCAGATGAATTGCATGGGTACAGCGTGCTAATGATATTGCAACAAAAATCAGGAAATTTTATAAATGAAACCAGAATGAAATAAAAGTTATTCATATTCATTCGAGAATTATTTCCCCCACTATCTCACTGCTCCGTACACATGTATGTTAGAAGCTTCGAATTGTTTTATTTGCTTTTTTATACATTTAGATTGTTGGACGGTACCTTTAAGGTGATATTTTTTTAAATTAAAAATGTCCCTTGCATTTGATATGCGTACTAGAGCATTACAGGACCACCGTGGTTTATGCCAGCAAAACACTCTACAGACGTCGGTTGTAAAACACTTTTCGCTCACATAATTATGTCAGTAACACTGGTCTTACGCAGGTCTACTCCCTTCACCTTAGTTCAATATTCCCCATTTACTACATACGGGAATGACGTATTTAGACTTGTGTGGTTTCTAGGCGAAACGAATCCTTGACACTATTTACTTTTTGCAAATGTACTTTACTATGATTTCTCGCACCACTCACATAAACCCCTAGTCTCTCATTCTACCAGCAAATTGCCCTGTAATAAAATACGGCCAAGTGACAAGTCTTAACGTTTCGGCCTGATTATATAGATTGCAATAGTTTAAATTCAATAATTTATGATAGTCAAGTACATGTAGAATTTCAAGGTACAGAAGATGAGGAAATATATATATACATGACCTACAAACAACACTGAACAATGTAATATCTGAGCGATTTAGGATAGTGAAAGTGAAAGAACGGGCGTGAATGCTTGTGTATGAAAGGGGTATCCAAAAGGTTTCGATTCGATTGTAGGTTTCTAGTTTATTCTGAATAAATATTATTCTGGGGGAACTTTTTTAAACAACCCGTATATACATGCATAAAGACGGATTGAGTTAAAAGCTGGCTTTTCTGTGTCAACCGATCGACCTCTTTACTCTGAACACGATAAAAACTACTTTCGAAAAAATAAACTCAAGACAATTTCAATAAATTTCATCTAGGGGGATCTGGGGGCATACATTGTCAGACAAAACGGGGGGAGCACGCCCCTTGCGCCCCCCTAGATCCGCGCCTGACTATGTTATCCCGGCATGCTATCAGAGCTGGTCAAAAGTTCCGGTTTATATACTCCTTGGATTTGGTGACGAGTTTTTACATCAGTTTTTATTAGCTCACCTGAGCCTAAGGCTCGAGTGGGCTATTGCGATGGAAATTTGTCCGTCGTCCGTCGTCCGTTAACTTTTTACATTTTCATCTTCTTCTCCAAAACCCATGATCGGAATTCAACCAAACTTGGTAGGAATCATCCTTAGGGGTAGGGGACCCAAAGTTGCTAAAATGGTACATGTGGCCCCCAGGGGGCCCAGGGGGAAGGCCCCCAATTGTAAAAGCTATGTATGGTTCTCCAGAACCAGGAATAGCTCAGACTTTGTATTGTGTATGGAGATACCTCTATAGACGAAAAATGAAAGTTGTTCATGATTTTTTTTCTGGGTGGCCCATAGGGGGTCTGTGGGGGTAACATACTGGAGGGGGGGGGGGGCAAGTTGTCCGCCATCCATAAACTTTTTCCATTTTCAGCTTTTCCAAAACCCATGATTGGAATTTAACCGAACTTGGTAGGAAGCTCAGACTTGGTATTGTGTATAGAGATACCTCTATAGATGAAGAATGAAAGTTGTTCATGAAATTTTTCTGGGTGGCAGGGACCCCTGCACCAGATGTGAATTGATCCACCTCAGGTGAGCGTCGTGCCCCCTGGGGCTCCTGTTTCCTGTGAAATGACCGTCTTCTATGGGTTCTCAAAAACGATTTCACAAGTTTCAATACTAAATATAATCTACTTATAATGATTTGATACAAGTGTATTTTTCTTTCTCCGTTTTGATTAAAGAATTTAAACTGGCAAAAAGCAGCCTAATGACATGTGCGGTTTGACACACTTTTTGTCCTAAATTGATATAAAACAGACTCGTACATTAGAGATCCCTCAACATTTTTCTACAGCTTGTTTTGGTTACAGCCTTGTAAATGAGATATATTTACCACGTTCACATGCTTATTTTCGTTAGTAATTAGCTTTAAATATCCATCCAGTATACTTGCAGCAAGAGACCAAATATTAATTTGCCACCTTTTTTCTACTCTGGTCCCATGCATATAGGCTATAGGGTTCAGGGACAGAAACGAAGCTCACTAAAGCTTTTATTTCATGTTATGTCATATTATCTTTGTAACTTCTGATCCCGCATATTATGTCGCATGAAAATACTATGTGTCAAGCTCATTATGTCGGGAATAAACATGATTATGCAGTAAAAACCTGTCTCAAAGCCTCTCGACGTCTCCTTCTCCTTATTATGCTGAGGACCACTTTAGCTTCCGGAAGAATCATATTGCAAAATGAAATCAAACCTATTTTTGTTCAACATACACTTCCGTAAGTACATTAAGGCAGCGTAGTCGAGAGATACCGTATATATATATTTTGGGTTTGTATAGTTAGCTAGCTGGTCGGGCGAGCGCGGGTAAGATTTTAAAACCGCGCGCCTGTTCACTTAAAGTGCGCATGCGCACCAACTTCGGGCTTAAAGTAGATATTCAAAGAAAATCACAAATATGGCAATTAATGTATCACTAGAAACTGGGAAGCTTACAGATGGCAATCTTATAAGTTTTATGTCAACTGCGTATCTGGTGATTATAAAAACAACACAAATAAAAGCTCTTCTCAGCATCTGGAATATCCGAGGATTCGCCAGAAATATAGCGATGTTTTGATGTCGTCACACTCGGGATCGATCCTGCTTAAGCAGACGACGTCCTATAATGAATGAACGTAATTGCAATGCAATTATTTATCAAATTATAAAGAGTTTGGTGTATTTAAACATGACCTTATTTCACACCATTATAAAGGGAAAGTGAAACTGATTCTGATAGCTAAAACCGTTTGATTGTAAATACATAGGAGAAGGGTCAATGATCAATGAAATAAACCCCACTTTCAAATTGAAAAGCCCTCCGAATAATAGCAGGATGGTATTCGTTCCCTCTTGAAACGCCGAACATGCCCCGGTGTAAACAGCTGAAAATACAATGGCGTCTTATTTTGTTTACAAGTGACTGATTCCTTTATTTTTTTAACGCTGCATTTTTCATCAAAATAATACCAGACACGAAGTTAAGAGTGAGGCAACAGACTAACATTAAGACTGACGCTAGTGAAGGAAGAGAAATAAGTGAAGAGGAGATGACAAAATAGGCTCTGAAAAATGTGTAAGATGTTATGGGACATCGTCTGCTTAGCCAGGACTGGTCCAGGGTGTGTCGTCACATATCTCAGCAGCGTTCGAGGAGCTCTTCAGCTGCTATATCGGGGGCTGTATTTTACCGTTTTATAATTGATAATAATCATTACTTCAAATGTTTCCAAGCGTTGAATTTGGATAACCTTGTTTAATTTATGCCATCTATGCAATAATAAGTATTAAGCCAATATTTAAAATCATCAACGTTCTACTTTAAGCTCGAAGTGGGGGTACTTCGGTCCGACTTCGGTCTGATGAAGACGCGATTGCAAACTGAAGCTAGCTTCAAGAAAATATCCCTGATCCACCTTGAAGCGGGCTAGAGCAGAACTTCGTTCTGATGAAGACACACCTATTGACTCGACTTCAGCGGTTCAGAATTTAAATATATATATCGATATATTTAGGCCTATCATACTTACCTAGATAGGCAGAAGCTTGATCTTTAATGATCACTGACATTAATCTTTATCTGGTCATATATCAAGAAAACAAAATGTATTATACAGTACATTAATTACAACTTAATCAGCAAGATTATAATAAAAAAAAAATGTGTGGGGGGGGGGGGGGGGGTCGTGCAGCAAGACGCTTGTTTTAATCTTATGTTGCAAAAATGATAAAGTTAAAGACATACGCTTTTGAAATACATGTACATCATTCTTTTCCAATCTTAGGTTAATAAAATTAGAACTTATAGGAAAGGAATGAATGTCTATTCCGATGAAAAAATAAATGTGAAACAGTGATTGTAGGTTTATGTTATACAGGTGGAATATTAATTTTGTCGATAGTTAATGTGATTAGATGAACTGACAGAAAGCGTTTTTGTCTGTCCCTCCGGTTGTCCCTTTTTTCTGACTGTAGCAATAAATTTACCAATCATTTACGATTATTTCTATCTTGATTTTTTTAAAGCAAATATTGTTGATGGAAATCCTAGAAAGCAAGAAAACAAAATTGCACTGATTTTTCTTATCAGAAAATTAACCCCTGCTATATGTCCATCATTTTTCCTATGTTTTTTTTTCTAATAATTATCATGGATTAAATTTAACCACTTTCAATTTTTCATTATATTTTTTAAAAGTCCTATTCAAAGACGTTGCGACTTCGGCCTGCCACCTATAATATACATGTAGGTTGCATGCATGTCGAAATCGAGTATGATATGAATGAAGATTGAATATAATTAGATTCAGTTTCAGAATCACACAGTTTAAAAACAGGTGCAACTGCAGCTCTATCAACATGATCAAAGACAATTGGCAGGGAATCTTTTTCATATACACTGTGGATTATAAACCTTCATTATTGAGTTTTACTATTATGATCCCCACGTTGCCATGGAGAGATCAATATCTTTTGTATAGCAATGACCCTGAACGTCCATATACTCTTGATATTCAGTGATGGTTTTATCAAACAAATTAATATCAAATTATAAGCCTATAGCGTGTACGTGTTAACAAACGTACTCCCCGCTCTGTATCTCTGCATGCATGTCTCTCTGCTTGTCTTTCTATGTCTATTCGTCATATTTTTTAAATGTTCGTGTTACCGAAATTTTTAGACATGATAGCGTTACATGTAAGAACAGTAATGTCAGGAATATTCCATTTGTAGATTGCTTCGTGAATAGCTGCACCACTAACAAAAACAAAAACAAAAAAAAAATGAAAGAAAAACACGTATTTCATGATAGCACGATTGAAAGTTTTGCCCCTGTATCAATAGACAAACCTTGCATGTGTATATAAAATATATTTAGGCTGTATACTAGAATGACTAGGTATATGCATGACTGACCAGCTTGCTCAGAGTACTCTGGATAGTCTATAAACATGGGCTGTCAAAAAAGAGGAGATTTAGATATTTCAAAAGGTGATGAGAAAGAAAGAGGAGAGAAAGGAGGGGGTGAAGACGTAAGAGTGAGAAAGACAGGGAGAGAAAGAGAGAGAGACAGAGAGAGAGACAGTGAGGAGAAGATACGTTAAGGTTGCATGGGGATAACAAAAATAAGGGGGAAAACAGACAAGGGGAAGAGAGAGGGGTGGAAAAGTCAGAGAGGGAGAGAGAGAGAGCGAAGAAAAAAATATACACAGAGTCTGAGAGAGGGGGAAATACAGAAAACTGAGAAAACGAGAGACCTGAGAAAGAGAGAGAGAGAGAGAGAGATGAACACAAGAGGTCTTTGTTGGTATCAAATCATAAACGGTATAAATATTTTTCTCTCATCGGAGTCATCGCATTCATGGATGAATAGGAAAGCGTCACCTCGTTGCTATGGTTGCTGTAGCCGTTGCCAATATAAACAATGCCAAGGCCAGCCGGGGTGGACATGCTCAATATATTTCACATTTTGAATGGTGACAACAGCGTTATTGATTTTATCGTGTCCTGATCGCTAGAATTGATCGACTCTCTTGCAAGGTATATGAAATATGATAATTTTTGGCGTTTCACAAAAGCTGATACATAATGCAAAACTATTAATCAATTATTAACGCACTCCTATACTGATGCTAAGCTACAATTATGCTCGCTATTATCGTGAGTGCATATATAGGCTACAGTGGGTTATGTTATAGGCCTTAAGTACCACAACTGTGATTCTGACTGACCCTCGAAGCACGGGTTCGAAGTACTGCCACAACACTAACGTCCTGTGGCAAAATTTTCTGGACTAAATTGTGTATGGTATATTTTTCCAGTTTTCTGTTTAAGATTTAAGTTAAAAAGAGTCGTTTCTTTCAAATTTCAAATGAAAAAAAAAATCATAAATGCTTTCAAAGTAACTCACACTTCTCCTCTGGTTATAGATGTATTCATGCCAGATTTTGTTTTTAGAAACCACATGAATACACTACCATATCTAAGGGAACAAGGATAATGATAATTAATGATATGTATGTTTGAGTTTGAGTTTATTAACAACAACACATCACATAAATGACAGTATAATCATCAATATAAAGAGTAATAATGATACATGAATACATATACATAACAATGGTATGACAGGTTTTTTTTTTTTGTTAAAGGGAGAACCAAAAGTTAGCACAAGTGCTAGTCGAGAATGGCCCTCCCATTTTACTTACATTTCAAATGCTCACTGCAAAGTCTAAAATAACTATCCTTCAAAAGTAGATTATACTACACATAATTATTCTTCATCACTAAACTTCATTTAACAAGTGTTTTCTCAGATTTTTACGAAATGAAAGCCTTGTTCTTTCCTCTCGAATAGTTTGGGGCAAACTATTCCAGAACTTTGTTCCAACAAAAGAAATAGAAAATGTACCATGTGTCGTTATACATTTCGGAAGTCTAAGCATGGAATGTTCTTTGCCTCTAGTTCTATAAGTATGATTCATCTTCTCATAGTATTGTGTTAAAGAATGTGGTAAATGTCCCCTGTGTAGACCATACACAAATGTTGATACTGCAAGTTTATGCAGATCAAAATCATCTAATATTCCCAGGCTGGTGAATAATGGCCTAGAACTTGTTTGTAAGTGGGAAAATGTTATAGCTCTCATTGCAATTTTCTGTGCCAAAATATACAATTCAGGTGGCTTTTGTAGCTACTTCCCCAAACTTCAATTCCATAAAGTATGTGTGATTGTATAAAACATTCATATAAAAGCGTGAGAACATGCCTTGGAACATAGTGTCTTAATTTGAAAAGCAAACCAATTTTGCGCTTAATGCATTTATTTATACATTGAATTTGTTCTTTCCACATCAAAGTTTCATCAATTTGAATTCCTACAAAAGATGCTACATGTACTCTTTCTATAAGCGTTTCAGAGACTGTTAACACACCTTTAATTGCAGTGGTCTGTCTTGGTCCTTTGATAATCATATAATTTTTTTTCTTCAAATTTACAGTCAATTTATTTAATATACACCATTTTAGTACCTCCTTCATTTTTCCATTTACCTCATTCATATCAATTTCTTTTTTACCTTTGGGGAAAGTAAGGGAAATGTTTGAATCGTCAGCAAATAGTAATGTGGTATATTATTATTATTATTATTTTATTTTAATTTTAATTTTAATTTTTAATTTTTAATTTTATTTATTTATTTAATTTTTTTTTTATTATTATTATTTTATTTTTTATTATATTTTTATTTTATTTTATTAATATTATTATTATTATTATTATTATTACTTTTTTTTTGGGGGGGGGGGTTCTTTTACAACGATATAGACAATTTACAAAACTATTATTATTAAGGCCATTCTTTGCAAAGTCATCCACGTGACCATCTAATTTTGCTGGAAATCAGATCACATGTTTTTTTTTATAACCTTTTGTTTTTTATTTGCTTGTCAGAGGATTTTGTCATATTTGTCCCTCCCCCCCCCCCCTTTACAAAATCTTTGATCCGCCCATGATATACTGACAAATTAGGTTTAATTCAACTATTTTTCAGGATTTTGGTAACACACGTGATTGTGAATGGCCCATTACATGAAAGTATAGCTCAGTTTGACGGTTTATTCTGCTAAGAAATCATGTGTATGCTTGTAAGTAAGCAACCAGGGGACCAACGAAATTAAGTCCTCTCCGTGGGACTTGATAATGAATATTAATGCCTTGCCACAGTGCACTAGCGCATCCAGTTGGTTTCGAACCCGGGTCCTCCAGTTGCGAGACCACTACTCTACCACTGAGCCATCGCGCCTCCTTATAGCGGTATGTTTTTAGAAGTCTCTTACAGGCCCGAATTCACAAAGGAGGTTTTTAAGCGTACGGAATCCGAGCGCGCGCATGGGCATTGTGCGCTTATTTACGCCTATTTCAGTACGCTTTCGGAGGTTTAAACCTCCTTTGTGAATTCGGGCCACAGTGTTCCACAGTACAGTGGGGCTAGAACGCAACTGAAGCGGGAACTCATCGCATATTGGGCCACTGCAATGAAAACTTTACCCTCATCTCTTTGAATATAATATATCAAAACATACTGGCCCGAAGTCACAAAGGAGGTTTAAACCATGGGTAAGGTTAAACCTCCGTAAGCGTATTAAAATAAGCGTAAATAAGCGCATATTGCCCATGCGCGCGCTCAAAGGAAATATATGATTGGATCGGATTTCGTGCGCACGTACGCTTAAAAAACCCAGGAGGGGGTTTAAACCATGTTAAACCCAACCTCCTTTATGAACTACTTTCCTCAGATTCGCCGCATATACTTCTCGATCGGGCAATCCCTGACCTCCCTTGATACCCAGCGATCTCCGTCATGCACATGAGTCATCGGGCGCGTTCATTTTATAAACAGGGGGTTTATTTGCACTTTGAGTGGCGTTATAGTTACCACTTCAAAACGAACAACTTCACAATATAGTCCATCACGGCTCTTGACATTTTCATTCGTTTCTTATATCATTCTCTTTTCTCTCTTACTTGTATAGGCCTACACGCATCTCACAATCTATCATTGTTGTTAGACGAATTATTTTTCACTGTATACAAATCGAGTTACCCCATGATAGAATGGCACAATCCAATAGACGTTAGACAGTGCGTGAATAATGGACAACAAATAAGAGGCCATTTGTGAATGAACAGGCAAATGGCACCAAATTCCCGTCCACCAATCAGAATTATTTTTAGATCACTAGTTAGAGGATGTCATTAGCCACAATTTGGTATGCGAAATGGTTCAATAAATCATCTTGCTCGGAATTCCCACTCGATTGAATGAGGCAATGTAAGGTCAAAATAGGGGAAAATGCTCTCACTGCCATTGGGAAAGGTCTGATTTGAACGTTAAACTCTGTTTTTAAACCAAAATGTGCAGTAGTTTCCTCACAAGTAATCTACTGGTTATTAACACTACATAATAGGAAAAGTGTGAAGATTATTTATCCGGTCGAAATGATGTCAAATATCAATTTGTTTTAAAGCAATCGTGTGATTTTATGGATAGTGTCACAAACTGAGGCAAGTTTTCCCGTGTTATAGGATGCGGTGCGAAGTGCGCTGAGCAAATGCACTATAGTTTTTCATATGAACCTCCTTTGTGAATTCAGGCCAGTGAGATATAACAACCTCCTGGAGCATCCTCTCAGTAACCATGCAGGAGGCCTTAAAATAGATAGACATGATGCTTGGAAGAGCTCATAATTTGATTAGAGGTTTCTATCTGTTCTAATTTATAAAGGAGTGTCCATATAGGTCGAGTGATATATCTCAATGTGTTTTATTATATATATATATTTGTTAAGGCATTAATCCTCATTACCAAGTCCCTCGGAGAGGACTTAAAGTTGTCGGTCCCCTGGTTGCTTCCGTACAAGCATACACATGCCACCTTAGCAGTCAGGTCAAATAAACCATCAAACTGAGTTATATACTTTCTTGTAGTGGGCCATTCTCAATCGTGAACGTGTGTGACCAAAATCCTAAAAAATAGTAACTCAATTTTTCAGTATATCATGGGCGGATCAAGGATTTTGTAGGGGGGGGGGGCAGAAATATCAGAAAATTCTCTGACGAGCAAAAAAAGATACCCAACAGGTTATCAAAAATGGGGCACAATTTTAAAGGGGGCACAATGTACACTTTTATTTCAAAGGGTGCGGAAGTGCCCTCCCCCCAAAATGGTGTGATTTATATAATATTTCACTATTGTGTTGAATGAAAATTCGATGAGGCCCAAGGAAGTCCACAATATTCAAACTACAAATAATTTCTTGGTACTGCAAAATTTCAATGTCTCTTTTTCGTGCCATATTGAAATATTCAAACTGTTTGACTGTTAATGCTAGACTACAAAATTCAAATTCAAAATTCAAATGCATGAGGACTTCAATTTCTTACATTATTGTAATATCTGTGCATTAGTTGTGAAGGAATCTCGGACGTGAAATAAAATGAAAATATTATTATTTTCATGCTTTAACCTAACATTTTTGTTGTGTACAAGCCTTTTGATTTGTGCTTTATCCTCTTTGTGCTTTCCAATCTTTGATCCTCCATCTTTGATCGTGCTATGATATTAACACAAGACGATTTGTGTATGCTCTCTATGAACAAAGGAATTTAATCTATTCATAAGCAATATTCGTTAGATTATATCTCTTTCTGAACTGCCATTATGGTATGAGCAGTGAAACTAAAAAAAAAAGCTAGGCATGTATTCAATTAGATCTAGAATGAATGAGCATTGAAACAAAGAAATCTATTTTGTCATTATTGCCTTACATATTAACCTATCTAGTTTTTATTGCATTTCCAGACACATTCCTTTTTATGGAGTTTTAACTGTTATTGAACTGTTTGAACACAAATATAGAATTTATCATTCACTAGACTCATCTCTACTCACTCACACATCCCATAATCATCACTCACGATCGAGGCCACAACTATACATGTTTAAGTACGAATAGGCGGATCCTCACAAGGTTTGAAAACATGCACTCTTCCCCCGAGCACCGAGTGAAATATAAATACAGCTTGCAATGGTTCTACATTACGCGAAGCTGCCCAGTTTACCGATCTCTGGACACGCCACCCCTCCCTTCTGGTAATCTTGGAGTCATCTTTGTATGTATAGCTTAGCAGAAACTCTTTCGTGGCCGTCAATTGAACATTACGTGCAACGGAAAGAAATAAAACGTTAACCCTTTTTTCAGAAATCACAATTTCTTTTAATTATTCTCAAAGATTCATACAAAACTAATACGATTTCACTACAATAGAAAGAAAGACAATCATATGGGAGTAGAAAAGGTAGGCGCAACAGAGAAGCATTCACTTTTTGTACAAGGCCATTATATAATCTACACCAAGATATTTCATATAATAAGGATTTTTGTGTTACCTCTAGTTTGGATAGAGTTATATTTCAGTAAATTTGTTAAGAAGGTCATCCATTTTCTTAAGAACAAAGCAATATTCAGTCAAAATGGTTGTGGTATTTTCTTCTTTTTTCTCCTCAATGATTTATCGTGTATTCTCAGGACGAAAAGACAATTTAAAAAAAAATTCTTGTTAAAAGTCAACGTATATAACTTACATGTAAGTTCTAACTGTACCGGTATTATTCACAATCTTCCTATTTCAGACTTGTTCAAACAATATGAAAATAAGCGTGAACTCATTTAAAACAAAACAGTACTGTAAGAGGAGATCATGCATATTATTTATCACCTTAAAATTATACCAGCAATTTACCTTGCAAGTATAACAAACGGATGAAAAGTATATTCATGCCCATCATTCAATCACACAAGAATATGACCAAACTAAATGCTATTTTTGAAAGATTTCTACAAATTAATTAAACTGTTGCGTTTCAGCATAGAGTTAAGCCTCAAGAAGAGAAGTTGCTTAATATACACAAGTTATAAAAATGTCACAAAGTACTAAAGATGAATCATTGATGCATACAAAACTTTATACAAGATCCAAAACAGACAACTGTCTGGGTAATGCAGTAAGCTGTAACCGTCATAAATGTTTGTTTTAAAAAATTCCATATCGAGTGTAGCTGATATGGTATTTTATTTTTCCTTTCATTGGTTTTCACGAAGGCATCTCACTATCTACGTATATACATGTCTACACCCAAGAAAGAAAGGAAAATCGTTTTTGTTTCCAAGATCACAATGAAAGACGTCTGTTTTGATAACCCACTTATGGTCATCATTGAAATTTCATTTTATGTGCATTTCGTTATTCAATATTCTTTTCTAATTCGAAGCTGATTCTAACAATAATGAACCAAAAACGAAGAAAAAGATTCAAGATTTTCAGTGCACGATTTTCTGCAGTGATAAGAAAATTCGCTTATAAAAATATGGATTCGCAAGATGGTTAGGTATGTATCGGAAAATGTTAATGCATGTATATCAATGTCCTACTGACTACGAACGAAAATAACTATCCTCCTGTGTAAATAGATTACAGCTTCAATTGGTAATACAATAAGGTAATGAAATTACCCTTGATGGTTACTGTAAAACACTTGCATGATGATAATGAAAAGCGACATACAGTTGTATGCCTTTTTATGATACATATTGTGCAATTTGGTATAATTTTAATTCATCAGGTGTTCATTAAAATCATTTTTAATTCGGATCAATCACTTGAAGATCATGTGCAATTGATTGCGTATCCTCTCTTTTTTGTGGGGGTGGAAATATAATCCTAAGAGACAATATGCAAAGTAGTGTCTTTCTACTACAAGCCTTAAATGCCTTTCATTTCATTTCATTTCATTTCATAATATATATATCTTAATCAACAGGTATTGACAATAATTCAGCCATTAATTTGTGGAGAGATTGAATATCTTTGTGTAGTATACCTTTGTAGGGAGTATAGGCCTACTGTTCTACACGCTTAAGGTTAATATGATAATTGGTTTTCTAGCGGTGCATAATAGAGTAGGCGGTTGCATTAGTTCTAATTAATTCTGGATTACAGTATTTCCATTTCATCCACGCTTTCAATAACCAATTCTATTCAGGCAGCCAGTTTGGAGTGATTTTGTATGTTTTGTTGTTGGTTCACCCTCGTTTTGGGTTGGTTATTACACTGTTGGTGCAGCTTGCTGAGGGCTTTCATGAAGGAATTAGGCCAGGGTGCTGGGTGTCCATGGGATGTTCTGGAGACGTGGGTGAAAGGCTGAGCGCCTACTCACGTGCGATAGCCTGTCCGCCGCTGTCAGCCCATTCCTATGGATATAGATGGGAAGAAAGACAAGATGGGGAAAAGGACAAAAGGGAAAATGTGAGAGAAAAGCATGAAAAGTGGATATAGAGAGAGGGAAAGACGGATAGGGAGATAAAGAAAGATGGGGTCAGGAGGGAGAGAGAGAGAGAGAGGGGGGGGGGGGGGGGAGAGGGAATTGACGGATATATATAAACAGAGAGAGAGAGAGGGAGAAGGAACACAAAACAATTTTAAGACCTTGTATAATTACATTTCATGTCCTAAAACATTTCAATGAATATTATTGCCAGCCAAGTGAGAAGAGTTTTCAAGTATACAAATCTTTCTTTCGCGTCATCATGATCATTGACTTGCATTAACAGTATCAATATAAAGATCAGGCAGAATAAATGCAAATGTCCACTCCGACTGCCAGATAAAGGACTTGTAAATATATGATTCGCAGCGAATTCATATTCTGTTTTATTCATTGGATTTTCAAACAGAATCAGTGAACTTAAAACAAGGTGACAACCACATGAATTGTTTATGATGAATTAGGCGGGTTGTTCAGACCAAGGATTTATCTTTGATAACTCCTTGTTCAGACCATCCAAAATACCGAAGGCAGCTAACAAATACTATGCAATTGGTACAATTAATATACAGCTGATAATCTGAATATATACCGCTTGTTTTTGCACATGGATCGGGATGGTTTGCTCAATTTTCTGATCTTCCGTTGCTCCCTATTCAGCTGTTATTTTCTAACAAATTGTTTGTCAAATATAATTAATTTGTAGTCTTGAGCATTTGAAGTTTTGACCCTGTGATAACTTATGTTTCTTCATTAACAGGACTCAGGATGACCATAAATATACAGAACATTGTTTTATAAGAGACTGTTCATCGTGCGTTTTTCCCCCTTTAATCTTTTGGGGTGATTTTAATTAGACATGATAGAAAAACCTTGAATAAAGGAGAAAGATAAACTTACCTGAGCTTCTTGGACTAAAGCGCATATGGTACAAAACCAGATGCATATCAGATCGTTGATACATGATCCCTGTTAAAAAAGATAAGCATAAGGAGAAAGGAAAAAATATGTTATTTTTTCTTTATTGAACGATGTTACTAAATAGACGCACACGCACACACACGCCTGTAAATGTACCATCACTTACACGCCCCAAATCACACACGCTTATTCACTTCATCTTCTATAGAAATATCCCCCCCCCCCCCCTCATTAACAACGAAGCAAAACAAAACAAAAACAAAGTTTATACGGTTAAGATACAACTACATATACATTCAGTTGCTAGGGAACATTTCTATCATCTCTGATTGTGTTTTCCATCGTTAAAATCAATTCAGGGCATTGGCTTAGTGCGAGTCCAGCCATTAAAAGGCACTTGTATTGATGTCGGTGGTGGTAGGCGGGGAGGGGCGGGGGGGGGGGGGCAGAGAGCAAGGCCACCGGGTGTGGACATAAAATGGTCGTATCATCTCCATTTTTCTGCCCCCGCCCCCAGTGCGGGATTTTATTTATTTATTTATTTATTTATTTATATTTTTGTGGGGGGGGGGGGTATTTTCTCTCATTATTATTTCTTTGAGAAAGAATGTCTCTTGGTTTGTGCTCACATATTTTACGAAGAAAAAAAAACACGTCATATTTAAATATACAGGAATCAGAAGGTAAAGGGGTACCGTATTTCAAGGTTTGTTCATTTTCCACAAAATTGATGTCCAACAAACGAACATACTGTATATAGACACATTGAATGACATAATATAAATCAAAATTACATTAAGAAGTGTTTACATACAAAGAAAATGGGGAAAAGGGAGTAAGACAATTCATAATAAACAACACGTAGAGGTGTCGTGGTCTAGTGGATACGTCACCGGACTGTGGCTCACATGGTTCGCGGTTCGAATCCCGCCACGGCGCTAATGTCCTTTGGCAAGACATTCATCTACATTTGCCACTCTCAACCCAGGTGAAGTAAATGGGTACCCGGTAGGAAGAAATTCCTTGAAATGCTTTAGCGCCATAATAGGCAGCTCGGCTAAAGCCGGGGTAATAATGTGATACTTTGTATTAAGCGCAGTAGAGTATATCCATATAGTGGCTGCGCTATATAAATGGGCATATTATTATTATTATTATTCTACTATCATAATTTCGGAAAATTAGGCATAGCAAAGAAACATATTGAAAAGCTCTCCTTGCACTGGTTGCAAATGGGTGAACTCTAATTAATATATACACCCAATCAAGATCATTACGTTCCCAAAACTCAGGATTTTTTTTTTGTTCCCAAATGCACTACTAAGTGGGGGAAAGAGCTTTTGTTCATGCCGGGCCCTCACTGTGGAACTCTCTCCCTCGAGAGATCCGCGAAACCAATTCTGTTGAAGTATTTAAAACCAAACTTAAGACATACTTGTATAATTCTGTATATGCATAATTTGTTGTTTTGTCTCTTCATTTTCTCTCCTTTCACCTGTGCGCCTTGAGCATTTAAGTTTAAATGGATTTGGCGCCTTATAAATCACATGTATTATTATTATTATTATTCTTATATTGTAGACCCCTTTGTAAAAAAGAAAAGGTACATACAAATAATTGCTAATATATAAAGGTACGGTGGCGGATCAAGGGGGAAAGAGGGCAAAGATGGAATTAGATAATTAGATAATAAAGTGGGATTAGATAAATATAATTCGAACCATCCTGTACTTGTTTCCCCCAGAAAATCTAGATTCGCTCCGAGCTTAATGTAAGTACATGCTTCGTTTCCTTCACTCCCATTCCAGTTGGAATCAAATGGAAGTGGGAGTGTCCTAATATTTATTGAATTCAATGATAAATAGTTCTCACCCTATCATAAAAGGCTTTTATTTGCCCGAAAGGCAAAGTTCAAGGGTCTATAAATTTTCACGGGTTAAAATGGGAAAGGGAGACATAATAAGCTTCCTGGTTCTATCACTTTTCCACATGAACCAATGTAATCTACCCCGGAAAATACTTCAGAAAAGTCATAAAAGGCAAAGCAACAGTCAAGTATAACTTTGAGCAAAATTTGATAATGGAAGTGTCGTGTCAATTACACTGGTAATTCAATGCATGGTTTCACAAATAAACGACTCTCCTCATTTTATTTTTATTTCAAGACGGCAACACTTGCTGTTCTTCTGCAAGTCCGTGCATACAGAATGATTTCAATTTAGATTCATAGAAGAGCACTAATACCTTCACTAACAATTAGGAAGATGGACATTATTAAGCTTTTGTACAAAAAATGAGAGGTAAATTGGAGGACATCATGAGTTACCAATTACTTTAATTGATGAAGACTTTGATTTTCATCACGGTTTTTAGCGGATTCTCTTCAAACTGTTCCTCTTTCGTTTCCCTGTTTTTTTTTCTCTTCTAACAATCTAAGAGTCTGTGTGAATCTTTTTGTTTAATCTTCGTTTTCATTACTTCAAGGAAGTAAAATGAAGGAAATTGTTTTTCAAGTTTGTCTGCTGCGGATTCCTGTTTACCCGATAATTTTAACATGCTAAATAACCTGTTAAATGAGTACTACTTATGAACAAGTGCTGAATACACCATAAGAGTGGTCACATGCAACACGTACATTCTCAAGTGATGATATTCATTTCATTTGTTCGATACTTTCCTTTTCTTATCAAACGTGCTTTTCATGGGAAAATCTTCTCATTATTGCTCACATGAAATTAAGTGTTCGATTTTAGATATGCAGCAGATCAGTTAAGTACCAAAAACAGTGAATTGGTCGAGGTATAATATTCATAGTGTTTATATATATGTTTTTCTTGGTCAGCTATTGTTTAGTTTAGCCTTCGTTTGCTGTTATTCATGTAGAGATGTCAATTTGGATAACTTTTCATTTGAACTTTAGTATAGAGAATAAAATTGCGATTTCATTTCATTTAGTTTGGATAAATGGAGAATACTACCAATGCACTAAATAATAAGAATTCACTTTTTGATTTTTTTCCCCATTATCCTGCAATCGCAGTATTTAAGGGGAAATTACATCTATCTATTTGGTAAAAACCAAACCTCCCAACCTGTCGAAATTAAATCTTATCTCTTGTTCAAAACCTGGAAATTTGCCAACGAATCGTCACACTATTTTAAATATTTAGTAAGCATGTGGATGTGTGGCGAAGGAGGGGGAGCCGGGCAAGGTATAGACATTTGCCCCTCCCCATAAGCTTATATATATATATATATATATATATATATATATATATATATATATACACCCCCTCCCCCCCCCAAAAAAAACCCAAACAAACAAACAAACAAAACAAAAACAAAAACAAAAACCCAACAACCATAACAACAACAAACAAACACACACACACACACACACACGTTTACATGGCTTTACTTCCGAGGACAACTATTGTTCCTCTATTGTTACTCGTCCTCGGACAGTCGACGGAATAAGGCATAAATTCATTGTTCGACGTTCGAGGACTATTGTCCGGCTTCCGAGGACCATTGTTGTCATGATTTTTTTTTTGTTCTCTGTCCGAAAATGTCCTCGGACATAATGCTAAACAAACGCACACACACCCACCCAGCTTTACATGCGCGCGCACACACACAAGCAGAGAGCAAAAGAAGAAGAATAAAGAGGAGGAGGAGGAGAAGGAGAAGAGGGAAATGACACAACCCGTCTTACATAACCCTCCCTGCTCGTCCAAATTTGCAAAAAAAACTAATCACGTGCGTCTCCACTACATGTATACCCTCTCCTCAGTATGCCAGACAACAATAATCATGATTTTTAGAAAATATTTCTCGTTGTATACCCGAGTCGTACTTGTATATATCCACGGTATACCCCATATTTCAAGTATGCAGATGTGTATATCGAAGGGATTATTGCATCAAGACCCTACCCTTATAAATAGCGCCGGTGTTCCTATAACCATGATAACAAACGGCATCTCAGGTTCACTTTACCCCTGTTTATCACATTCTCGATACGCTATTGTGCATAAATCCGGGCTACTTCAATTATTCAGTTAAAAAAAACCCCCAAAAAACTACACACTAGAATTCAGCGGTGCATGGAACTGTAATGCCCGATCGATGAAAAAAAAGTCACCACTTTAAGTACATATGGTGCGTGTAGCCAGAACATAAAAGAGAACTATTCCCAAAATTTACGTTTTCTCTTTCGTTATCTCTTTTATTTGATCAAATAATCGCATGGTTAACAGTCAGAGTACACCTATTGCTAAGATACCAGTGACGTATATATTAGAATACATTTTCTGATTCGTAGTAAGGAAAGTTCAACTGTCGTCTATTATGTGAAAGAACAAATAACGCGCCACCCAAGGGCTAAAAACATATATTATGCGTCATAAAACCAGTGACTTATTTCGCGTATGAGAGAGTGTGTGGGCGTAGACATATCTGCTGCGTTAATGTGCCTCGGGCTTGACCGTCGGAAGGTTGTATCGACCAATTCAATTCGATCAAATTGCTTCTTTAGATAAAAAGAAACAAAAATAATAGAGAACAATGTACAAAGACAATGGATACATTGATATATGCATTTAACATTGCAGCAGATTAGAATATATCCAAAATGTAATGTTGACATTCGCACCCGCAACTTGTACACTCACCATAAAGGTGCCAAACTTTTCAGGGTTCAACTCTAACATGATTAATATAATTATTGCACCTCTGGGATTGTATTGCATAAGTATTGAAACTTTGAGATTCAAACCTCCAGTGGTTATCATGGCAAAAAATTTAGACTTTCACTTATTTTCATTGTGTGTATTATAAACAACAATGATATAAAAACGATCAGTCTAAATACATATTATATAAGGAGATACGCTTGGTGTAGACCAGTTTTCATCTGTTCCTGTTCCGAGATATTGCATAGTAATGTGAAAGGGTCATTAAATATACAAGTTAAATTGTCTTTTAATTCAGGGACGGATCAAAGAGCAGATGGGGGAGTAAATTATCACATCTTCATGTGCCTTACAATGGCTAAAATTGCTGCTGGGCCTGAATCCGTCAAGCTATATAGAAATGAAGATTGAAGGGATAAGCCCATTCACTTGTACACAAAGTTTGTGCGTCGAACGCGTCCGTCGGACTACTGGGATTACATTTCGGACTGCACGAAGCCGACCGAATCTCGCACGAGAGCTCGAGCTCAGGCGGAGCGTGCATGTTGCGCGGCGACCACACTGTAAAAAACATGCTGTAGGAATTTACAGTAAATTACTGAATTTTTCACGGTATTGTACTGTTTATTCTAAAGTTAAACTGTAAAAAGCAGTATATAACTGTAAAAAAAATATTTAACTGTAAATGATACAGTATTTTACTGTGCAGCCGGGTTGCCAGTAATTTACTGTACTTCCTACAGTAATTTTTTACAGTGCAGTCTGTCCAAAGTTTGCGCCCCGCAGGTCAATGGCATGATCAGGTATAGTGTCCCTGTATTAGAGAGTTACGACAACTGGGGATTTGAACGCCATTTTGTTTCCACTATTATGTAACATTTCTATTCAATTCCGATGAGCACCTGGGTGTTCTCAATAGAAAGAATTCGAACGCCATTTTTTTTCCAGAAAAGTGGGACGTCCATGTCGCAACTCTTAAATACAGGGACACGAATCAGGTAACGATCACGGTGCCCTCTCGCGGCATAAAAAACGTCCACAATCTGCGGTTGAGTATCCCTTTAATATACATCCATCATACCATCTTTTAACTTCTTGAAAAAAAGATATTTCAGACACTTTCGGGCAAAAAGATTTTCTAGTAAATTTGTTTATTTGTTTGTTTTCTGAACGCGTTTCATTGGCAGAATATAGACATTCCATAATCCCCTATACAAAAGTAATCAGTTCTGAGAAAAAAAAATTAGACGGTGTTTTTCTTTTTCCATTTGTATTCTCGATGTACCAAGTTTTGAGTGAACACTTAATTTTTCCCCAAAATGTTAAATAACACTTTGAAGTGCCGAAACATTTGGCTTTCGTCAGACATTAGTCATAAATCCATCCCTAGAGGTATACCATGATAACTCATGAATAGTTATAATTGTATAATGGTTAAATAATTTATGGATATACGTAATGTTTCAAAAAACGTATAGAACAGCTTTAAGCAAAATATTCAGTGTGGTAAAACAAATTCCCTTTTTAAAAACGTATTTTTACGTCTTTAGGTACAATAGTTGTGGGTATAGAGCAACAAGGGAAACAGAACTGAAAGAATTATATACAGGGAGAAAAGAAAACGATCCATATATCCCCCTCAGGCCCTCAAACTCTGAACACTGATTATCTGAATAGTCCATTTGACGCTCCTATAGGCCTCACATAAGTAATTCAGGCTCCCATTCGCTCACGTGTTATCGACAGTAAAAAAAAAATATTTTTAAAACGTTTGGGTGAAATTCGTTATAATATTCAGAGTAGAGACAAAATATAAAAAATCTCCTAAATGAGTATTTGGGCATTTTCCCGGCGATATCAACATTTATGAAGGCTGAAACGCGGCTAAGCATTACTTTGGCCGACTCGCAGGCTGAAACAGTGGCCAGTACACTGAGATAATATAAACCCTAGTTTAAAAGTGCAAAGAGACAAGCTCACCTCAGCCTAGAGGTGAAATCGAGAATCCTATGACTGTTAAACATCATTCATCTTGTTTAAATTTCCAGAAGACAGTTAATCGATTTTTCTCTCTGTCTTTCTTTCTTTCTCTTACCCCTGCCACTTCTCTCTCTCCATCTTCTTTCTCTTTCAGTAATTGCCGTAGCATGTTAAACATAATTATTCTGCTGTACATTACTCAGAAATTTTAACGGCGGACAGTACCACTATTGTGTACCTTTTAAAAAAAAAGTTTTTAATTATAGTTTCAAGTATGTATATGTTTACCTTATTTCATTTTGTTTTATGTGTGCACCAGCCAATGTGGAGAGCCTCTCGACAGAATTGTTTTAATTCTTTTATGTAATCCCCAGGCATTGGCTGGTGCTAAATCATGTAAATCTTTACACTGTGATTCTGTTCTGTTATCTTTGTGAAATTCTCTATGTACATATATTTGTTTTTATCTTGCCTGGAAATTAAATAAATATGAATTTCTTTAATAAATTGTTATCGTATTAACTTTGCTCCGCCTCACAAGAATGCATTGCGAGCGGATGATGAATTACTTATGTATGACTTATACAGCCAACAATGAAACCTAGAAATCTGGCATTGAACATTTGGTAAAGCGTTATAGTGCATGTATGTGAACGAATAAAGGTGCGGCCTAATTCATTCTGCGGGTGATTATCAGTCTCTCTCCAACTCTCTCTCCCACTTCACCATGCTTGTGTATGATAATCATTTATAATACTGTGCTATACACAATATGTACCATAACGCTTATAAAATAGGGAACATCAGAAAATAAAATTTAAAAAGATATATGCAGTCAGGGGCGTAGCTAAGGTTGTCGCCCAATATAATGACATAGAAAAGATAGAGAAAGACGGAAAAATTAAAGGATTATTATTATTATTAGTAGTAGTAGTAGTAGTAGTATCATTATTATCGTTATCATTATTATCACTTTTACTTATTTTTGCTACCAGGGCCTCATGGAAGATCACCACTATTGGTGTTGATAATGAGCCACCCTGTCTAAATATCAGATATAAATAAATAAATAAACACAAGACCCCCCCCCCCCCCCCGACTGTACCCACGAAACGCCAGTATGCGTGTATAGAAGGACTCCCTGCGTATTCTCGAAATAATACCACCATAATTATTATCGAAATTCTCCTCCTCCTTAACCATTTTTGTGACTGAGCTTCATAATTTTATACCTTAAGTACAATTTCTTCTTTCTGAATATCAAGTACATGAATATGATTTTAATGTATGTATATATATATCAATATTTTCATAGCTCTCTTTGCTCCTCATATGAACCTTCATCGGTATCAAGGTATCGAATCTATATTGTATTACTCTTACTTAAAGGAGTACTCCGGCCTGAAAATAATATTAATTGAATGAATAGAGTAAAATTAAACAAGCAAAACACTGAAAATTTCATAGAAATCCGATAAAAAATAACGAAGTTATTGGATTTTTTAATATTGCATTATTTTGGGAAACAGTTCTATGCATGTCATCATGAATATGTAATGAGTGAGCTGATGATGTCACGTCCCCACTTTCCTTTTTAACTATATTATATGAAATCTTCATTCTTTCATTTTTTCATGCATGTCTGTAAATAATATCTCCCTTGTAACAAAATAAGTTACAGCAATGATGAACTTAAACATTAAATAAGGAGTCGGTCCTTTTAGTTATAGGCTTGGAGCAGAAAATTTGAATAATTGCAATTTCATATAATAAAATACAAAAGAAAAAGTGGGATATGACATCATCAGCTCACTCACTGCATATTCATGATGACGTGCATATCACTGTTTTACCAAAATAATGCAAAATTTAAAAATTCCATAACTTTATTATTTTTCATCCGATTTCGATGAAATTTTCAGTGATTTGTTCGTTTAATTTTACTCTATTTATTCAATTCATATTAATTTCAGGCCGGAGTACCCCTTTAATGACAATATCATATAGATCATTAGGTCACCGTCAGTAAAGTGATGTATCACATGTTGTTCTGGGATATTTTTATATCTTTATAAATCAGTATGCTGTATCAAACTATACAAACTATACATCTAGAATAGTACAATTGATATTCTAATGATTTTTTTTAAATGGATGATTTAAACAATGTACATGTACATACATATTCTCATATTTCCAATGTATTACTACTGTATTTCATTCTATGGATTTTTACCTTGTAAATTGAAAGTTTTAGCCTTTTAGCTGCTTGTTTGATGTGTTTTTATGATCGATTCAATTCAATTGAAAAATCCTTCTCATCATCATCCATCATAATATTCATCACCAACATCGATATCATCATCATAATCTAAAGATTATATCACACTGCGTAGCAGTCTTAGTGAAACTAATAGTGTGGGATGCTGATGGGGAAATTTTGGCAGGGCATAGTGGGAAGAGACAGTAGTTGATACGATCGCGAATCGAGCGACGGGGGCGTTGGGAAGGAGGAGGGGGCAAGGGAATATTTTAGACGCGTTTTTTTACTTAAAGTTTCTAACGAAGAAAACTCACGTCTATGCCTTTGGCATCCCTTGTCCTCCCTCGAATGGAAGTCATGGACCAGAGACCAATGCAGCCCAGCATCGACAGACATCCATAGAGAATGCAGCTTTCACCGTTCGCCTCGGCATTCTTTCCTGCCGTGTAGCAAGGAACAAAATAGGTGATAATACAGATCCCCAAATTATCAAAACATCCAAAGGTACCGTGCTTCCAATCACCCATGATGATTAAAACTTCCTGAGATTGATGCTGAAGGAAAGAGTAAGGTCCAGACGATCTGACTGTGATGTACGGCTACCAAATCTTCAACGGACGGATAGAGATAGTTTTTGGTTTGATTCTGTCAGTGTTAGCTGCAGCTCTTCGCAAGGTTGTTGCTATAGCATTGTCATGTGAAAAAAGTAGAATCTATACAGTTTCCATAGCGCGCGAGAGTAGAGCTCCGCAAAGAAATGCAACGATTTGATTGGACGGCGGGTGTTTGATGGGCTTTGGGGTCAAGATGGGCGTTGTCGGTGGATACTGGTATCGATATCATAATTATCTATGATCGTTGTCTGCGTTTTCTGCGTTTTTTTTTTGTTTGCTTGTTGGTGTGTTTGTTGGGGGAGGGGGAGGCTTTAATCTGTAATATTCATTCGGTATGATTAATTTGAGTTCACTGTGTACTATACATTTATATTTACTTATATTAAGTATTACTGAAGACTGTCCTTATGATATGTTATGTACATGAACTAAAAATGAAGATGTACGATTTTTCATTGGTACTGAATGAATGCAATAAAGAATGCTACAAAACAAAACAAAAAAATAAAGGCCAGGGGGGGGGGGGGGGGAGGGTGGGGGAAAGCTATGATCTATAATATTCATTCAGTGTGATTAATATGAATGTACAATGTACTATATATTTCATTATATTATGTATTTCTGAAAGCTGTACTTATAATTTGCTATACATTTTGATAATTGTGTTATGTACACCAACTAAAAATGAAGTTGTATGATTTTCATTTGTACTGAATGAATGCAATAAAGAATGCTACAAAACAAAAAAATTCCACAACATGAAACAGCACACATTATTGATAGACAACACAAATGAGAATGGAAAACATGACCTTGCTCTTTAATAAAGTAAAAGATCATTCACAGTCTACGCTTTGCTTCTTCGCGTTTTTTCCCAACTGAACACCCCCTGTTTTCAGGTGATTCTGGATGTGTCCCCTACACTTGGTATTCATTTACTGCAATGGATTATAAATAATTATCATATTCCAGCATTAAAATGACCTCAAATAAAAACATTCAAATCGATGGTTGATGTTACTATCGTTAAACGGTTTTTTCTTCAATATTTTATACAGAGATTCGGAAGGGTTTGTCACATATATTTCGGACTTGTGCACGTGCCTCTCCCTGCTAGGTAAGGCCGGATCCTCCAATTGGAGGTCTAATATGACGACAAACTAACGATATTTCCGCTATTCCTTGTCGTCTTCATTCGTGTAAAGCTGCTTCAATAATAAAATGGATAATAATTCAGAAAAACATTGGAGTCAAAGATATACGTCTGAAGGCTTGACATTTCAACAAAGTCTGAAGAAGACGTTTATATGATGTTGTGGAAACAAAATGAATAAAATATGGGATTTTGGGCGGACTTTGACAGTCATTTGCATAGGCCTACATGAAATGTTTGTACATATGCTTTAATATATTTGTATGAATTATTTCCTTTCGAGATTTCTACAGTGAGATATATCGTTTGGTGAATGCACCAATGAAAAACAAAATTGTCAAATGGACAATTCATACACGATTCAGTTCCCTCAAACAAGCGTTAGTTTTTAAAGTAGACATTATGCGTCTGTTGTCTTTATTCAAAATACATGCCTTCAACTTCTTCAAGTATATTTGGGAAGTACTTTCTATTCAACGTAAGTTTGTAAACACGATGACAGATGCAACAGAAGCAAAATGTACGTAGGATTGTATTTGTCGCTGTGCACAGTGTTTGTTTGGTGTTTACCGTAATGGTAAACACCAAACAAACACTGCGATATTTGCCAGGGCGATATATATTAAAAGCGATATTTGCCAGGGCCAAGGCAAGGTTGACGGTCGAGTACTCATTCATTCATTCATTCATTCATTCGAGATGACTGTGTGATTGGGCGATATTATACCACCCGTGGAGATAGTCATGGCGATGATAAATATGTGTATAATAGTCATGGTGAAGATAAATATACGTCTGTATATACGATCTGCAATTGAAAAGAATTTGTATTACTCGTAGTCACGAAACTATTGTCATTTGGGCTTTCCATTGCTCATTATAATCACGTTTGTATTGGTATTAATGATCGCAGCAGATCACCCGCAGAGTATTTTCAGTCATTCCATTCTTTTCACTTATTATAATACCTTTATCTTTATAATAAATTATGATGTAATAGTTTGTAGCTGATCTTACCCCAAACTCAATGAGACAAAACTTGAGTTATTTACTTCATGGGCATATATTAGGTGTGATGATTATAAAACCCTCATTTTTATTTGTTATTTAAAGGTGGAAATAAAATCAACCAGGACTGTATATTTGCCTTTTTAAAATGAGCTAACAAATAATAAATGTGGGAGGAGTGTGATTTTTTCTAGTTATTCTTTATATCTTTTTTTTTAATCGATATACCGTACTTTTCTTTGAGTACTTATAAATTTCCATCTATTCTATTCTAAGGAGGCGCTATACAGTGCCCATACGTACGCCTAAATGCCCGAGAAAGTGTCATGAAATCGGTCTGTTCACCAGTCCTGTCGTTCCTCGTACTAGTTTGACATTTGGAAATAGGGAAGATGACCTACAGTCCCACACATCACATCCTATTACAATCTTTGTGATCATGTATACAAAAAGCAAACTATGGCCTATATAAAAGTGATCCTCAAGTCCAGATAATAGTGGTTTCTTTATTCATTTCTTAATTATGGAATTTTAGCATGGGGCAACTCTACCGCGCAACAATTAAACAGATTACTACTACTACTACTACTAACCCTTTTCATTCTATCCAAATCAGAATTACTTTATACGGGAGCCTAATCATTTACAAGCAATGCTTTTTATTTAGGCTCCCCACATTTTACATATTTCCTCTTTTGCCAGTCGTTTATATATTTCTCAAACTGTTTACCTATTTACTGTACATTATACTTGATCTGAGTTCTTTTGAAATTGACATTTATGCTTGTAAAATAACTTCTGAAAAATTGTTTTGATGTAAATGTGGAATGTGGAACAAATAAACTTCAAACTTCAAACTACTCCAAAAACAGGCCATGAGGATTGTATCTCTTACAGGTTAAATCTCACATACAGACCAGCTCTTTCATAGTAATAAAGTTCTCAAAGTGTCTGACTTATACTTTTATACTCTGGGTCAATTTATGTTCCAACTAATCAATAATGAACTTCCGAATGCTCTCGCAGACCTTTTCACAACTAACAATATACTCCACAACTATACCCAACAAGACAATCAAACTATTTCCATCTTCCCCGCACGAAAACGCTCTTAGCACACAAAACTTTAGTCTTTACAGGTCCCAAATTTTGGAACAGCCTCCGTCCAAATCTTAAGGAAATAGAGAGACTGCACCGTTTAAAAAAAGAAAGAACTGAAATCTCTTTTGCTGACCCATATCATACAAATTAATATCCCTCCCCCATCCATCATAAGGCACTATAAAACGACCTTCTTTTCTCATAATAGAATCTGCACTTCGTTTCTCTCTTCTCTCTTCTCTCTCTCTCTCTCTTCTCTCTTGCTCTTCTCTCTCTCTCTTTCCCTCCCTTTCACTCTATATAATTACCCACGCCGATAAAATCGGCAGGGTTATGTAATATTTTACATGCATGTATTAAATAGTAGATTATGCCAAATCTGGAATTTGACTAATATAGGCCTAAAAAAAAAAAAAAAAAAAAGAAGTCTTTATTGCGATTAAAAAAGGAGAAAATTATAAAATATAAAATATAGTGACAGGAAAGAATCGATTAGGGAAAGAATGCAACTACTCGATCTGTAGCGCCGCTAAGGCGTGGGTCTGCCGCCTTTGACGGCCTTTCTAGTTATTTAATGTTTTTATGTTCTGTTCTGTTTCCATGTACTGATTTCCGTCCTTTCTTTGTTTCTTGTCATCTTAAAGGTCCACAGCAACCCAAATGCAAGTTGATTTCTGTTGATGTGCAGGGATGCATTCAACTAATATTTTGTAATTCAAACATGTAAATATGTTTCATAGATTTTTAAATATTTTTTGAAAGCATTTTCTCAAACATGCTAAGCTCCACCCTATAAAAATGCTCCAGATCTCATTCCTGCAGTGACATCATCTGTCAATCATTAGTGAGCAGAGGTCCGCATAAAAAAAAGATAAATAAAAAACAAAAGCGAGGGGAGAGATGGTGGAAAGGGAAAATAACGTGATAAAATATCGGTCTTCCCGTCTATTTTAATACATTTTATTTTGATTTTGTCCCATAACTTCCTAATCTAGCAAATCTATAAATAATCAGTGTCGTCTTTCACCATTCATTTTCGAATTTTGTACATTATGTCATGTTGCAATCGATCTTTTTCAAAGCGTCATTTGGGGCGGAAGCGGGGTCAGCATGGCCAAATCAATCTCCGATTCATTCAGGGTGATATAAATTGTTGACCATTCAATAGTTATTATTAGGTTATATAGCAATATGATAATATATGTCTTATGAAGTTATATTATGTGTTATGACTTTACAAGGTTCATGATTCGACTTATGTTGTTAATGTTAATGTTGAGAAGATACTATATTTTGTATGATTGAACTGAATGAATCAATAAATACTACTTTTAAAAAAAAATCAAATAACTATTCTAATTCGTTTGTAGTATCGCCTCCAAGCTGGCGAGCAGATATCTGCTTGAACAACAAAAAAGAATCATAAGGCGAAAAAAAATTATCCAAAGTGACATCAGAATAGATATTTTTATGTTATATTTTTAAATACACTTCCATACCAACTGGCTTAGATTAGGGGAGGGGCGCACAAGGGGGTCACGTGAAAGGGGAGAGAGGAATATATTTTTCAGTTTGCTATCGATTTTGTCAAAGACTGAAAGAGTTCAAAGAGTTATTCAAAATCGTCATCCCTCGTTGCAAGGCCTTGTCTATGTGACGAATTTGATTGACAATTTCTTGAAATCGACTTTGATGGATTTGACAATAAAATTTTGTAGCGGATTGCCAGGTCGGACGAATTCGAATGAAATCTGACGAAAATGAATGGAGATATTTTGATTTATTTTTTATTTTTATTTATTTTTTATTTATTTACCACCAACAACATTTAATTACAATACATTTTTTTTTACATACAATGATATTTTACATATAAATGAAGAAAAGCATTGGTTGGTAAAATGTTGAAGTTGATTGACTATTGAAATTGTTGAATGACATTTTTAATTCTTAAACTATCTTTGACATCTGACATTTGGATGATTATTGATTATTGATTCCTATCAGCCTATAGGACCAAATTGAAGTGCATTTTGATCTTTGAGAAATGTTAGATTGGACAGAAAATCCTGACAATACAAGGAGATAGATTGCTTAAAACACCATACAAAGATAACATGGGAAGATAAGCAATGATAAGCATGAGAAGACTCAAATGAAATCTGTGGTAATGGAATATAAAAGTGAAATATAGAAACCATACTCAGGCCCGTAACTAGGATTTTTGCGGGGGCGGGTCAACAAAAAATAGACCTTTCTGAGGGAGCGAAGCGACCGAGTAGGGGTGTCGGGCATGTCACTGCCTTATCGCCATGGCGCCCAGATATTAGGGTTACCTTACTTTCTATATTGAAATGAGCAACAACAAATTAAAGTGCATTTTTCTTCGCTTGCTTCGCTCGCTCGCAAATCTTAGAAATGAGATAGTTTCAGGTAGTGAGGTCCATGAATATTTCCATAGGATGTTAATGCAATATTCAGACACGTCGCTGCCCTATCGCCATGGCACCCAAATACATGTTAGGTCCACTTTCTGTATTGAAATGGGCAACAGCAAAGTAAAGTGCATTTTTCTTCGGTCGCTTCGCTCGCTCGCAAACATTATAAACGAGATGTTTCGTGCAGCGAGGTCCATAAATATTCAATGTTATGACAATTTTCGGCACGTCACTTCCCTATCGCCATGGCGCCCAGATATTCGGGTTACCTTTCTATAAAAGAACTAGAAAGGCCGTCAAAGGCGGCAGACCCACGCCTTAGCGGCGCTACAGAGTAGTTGCATTCTTTCCCTAATCGATTCTTTCCTGTCACTATATTTTATTTATTTATATTTTATATTTTTTCCTTTTTTTATCGCAATAAAACTTTCAGATTTGGCATAATCTACTATTTAATACATGCATGTAAAATATTATGGTTACTTATTGTTATTATTATGTAATTTGGCACAATGATACTGCATGTGAATATATTTGTTTGTGTATTTTACCTTGATTATTGTGAAAAATGTTATTTTGAAAAAGGAAGTAATAAAATATTCTTAAAAACAAAAAAAGAAATATCCGAACTGAAGTTCCTATAACCGATCATCACCAAAATCTAATCGATTCTTTTCTTAATCGATTCTTTCCTGTCACTATCCGAACTGAAGTTGGGGTCAAAATTTCAAGGTCACACAGAATTTGCAGTATTCAACCGATCATCACCAAAATCTAATCGATTCTTTCCTGTCACTATCCTAACATTCCCTGAAAATTTGGTGCAAATCCGTTCACCCGTTCTCTAGTTATCTTGTACACAAACAAACAAACAAACAAACAAGCAAAACAAACAAACAAACAAACATACGGAGCCCTTTACATAACCCTGCCGATTTCATCGGCGTGCCCGTTCGCCTCACTTCCTAAAAACTTTATTGAATATGAATGAAAAAATTCCTGCATATGGCAGCAAGATGACCGGAGATATATTTACATTTCACCTATTGGTGACTAATGAAATAAAATTTTGCCATTTAAAAGTACATTTTTATTTTTCTCTGGCTCGCTTGCAGTATTCGAAATCCTACACAGTGGCAGTATATGTTCGGGCTTCACATTTGACCCACCCCCTGTCAAATAATTCTGACTACCCTTGTAGGGGCACACACCCTGACCAGAAACCCCTACTCGGTCGCTTTGCTCCCTCAGAAAGGTCCACTTTTTCCAATGTTGAAACCACCCGCAAAAATCCTAGTTACGGGCCTGATCTGTTCTAATAGGCCATACAATACCTACATCATAGTAGTTGTTATGTTGACATGCTGTAGGATCACCAGCAAAAGAATGGTACTGAGGAGGTATTGTTCGAAAGCATGCATTTCTATTGTGAGCATGTGTTGAGCTGGGGGAAGTTACATTCCACTGTCTGTTGTAAAATGTTATAGCGTAGCTGACTGATGATTGACAGATGATGTCATTGCAGGAATGAAATCTGGAGCTTTTTTTAGGGTGGAGCTTAGCATGTTCGAGAAAATATTTCAAAAAATATTTAAATATCTATGAAACATATTTAGATGTTTGAATAACAATAGTTGTATTCATCCCTGCACATCAACAGCAAAAAAAACCCTTGCATTTGGGTTGCATTTGGTTGCAGGGGCCCTTTCATCTCACCACTTCTGCTTTCCAGCTCCTTTTCTGTGCTAAATGGGGACCTAACTCGACAAGCCTCGCGTTTAAAGTAGAACGTTGATGATTTTAAATATTGGCTTAATACTTATTATTGCATAGATGGCATAAATTAAACAAGGTTATCCAAATTCAACGCTTGGAAACATTTGAAGTAATGATTATTATCAATTATAAAACGGTAAAATACAGCCCCCGATATAGCAGCTGAAGAGCTCCTCGAACGCTGCTGAGATATGTGACGACACACCCTGGACCAGTCCTGGCTAAGCAGACGATGTCCCATAACATCTTACACATTTTTCAGAGCCTATTTTGTCATCTCCTCTTCACTTATTTCTCTTCCTTCACTAGCGTCAGTCTTAATGTTAGTCTGTTGCCTCACTCTTAACTTCGTGTATGGTATTATTTTGATGAAAAATGCAGCGTTAAAAAAATAAAGGAATCAGTCACTTGTAAACAAAATAAGACGCCATTGTATTTTCAGCTGTTTGCACCGGGGCATGTTCGGCGTTTCAAGAGGGAACGAATACCATCCTGCTATTATTCGGAGGGCTTTTCAATTTGAAAGTGGGGTTTATTTCATTGATCATTGACCCTTCTCCTATGTATTTACAATCAAACGGTTTTAGCTATCAGAATCAGTTTCACTTTCCCTTTATAATGGTGTGAAATAAGGTCATGTTTAAATAAACCAAACTCTTTATAATTTGATAAATAATTGCATTGCAATTACGTTCATTCATTATAGGACGTCGTCTGCTTAAGCAGGATCGATCCCGAGTGTGACGACATCAAAACATCGCTATATTTCTGGCGAATCCTCGGATATTCCAGATGCTGAGAAGAGCTTTTATTTGTGTTGTTTTTATAATCACCAGATACTCAGTTGACATAAAACTTACAAGATTGCCATCTGTAAGCTTCCCAGTTTCTAGTGATACATTAATTGCCATATTTGTGATTTTCTTTGAATATCTACTTTAATAGGTTCCCCCACAAGTATACTGTATGCGTTTATTACCGCCACTGGTTTACTATACTGAGCTGTTATCATATTATCCTTTGTATTGTGCCATTTTATTTATATGCTTATATTTGCTTTCTCATGTACATTATGTAAACCGAACGTGGAAACAAATCAAATCAAATAGGTGTCTTCGTCGTCATTATGAAGAAGATAATTATTTTCTTAGTTTCTCATTAAACTTGGAGTTAACCCGAGCTGTAATTTTCAAAAGTGATTAAGGAATTTAAGTGATTATAGCGGTTACCTTTTATTATCCCGACCCCTCTCTCTGGCCTAGCTGAGTATGATTTCTTCATTTTATCAACGGATAAACATGAATAGGGAAGGGGATGCAATCCTCCAAAGAAGGAGGGGAGATAATGTATCTTTGCTGGGGGACGCGAGTAAATGGTGCTTTATAGAGGCATAACTGACAAAAAAAGAGAAAAGAGGGAGATAGCCTACTTCTGGACAGGCGCTTTATAGCCGGAGGGGCCAAACGTCCAAAAACAAAAGTGGGAGGGTGAAATGAAAAAAGCGAGAGCGAAATGAGTGCAAATTCGCCCCCTAAAATTAATTCTTAGCTACGCGGTTGCATTCTGGACAGCTTGAAATGGGGGAGGGAGGGGGGGGGGGGGGGGGGGGGTTGATGCCCTCGTACCCTTCAGACATCTTCTTCTTCTTCTTCTTCTTCTGGAACGAGGGGGGGGGGGGGGCAGTGGTATACGCTATTGTTAGCTGAATACTCTTGGCTTGACTGGCCGCGGGCGCAGCCCTTGGCTCTCTGACTTTGGACCAATCAGAATGCACCTGTCCCGGCTGCGAGAGCCAGGGTCGACAACTTCTATTACTTAACGGGGGAGACAAATGTAGATATTAGTTTTTATAGGGATATTTAGCAAAATTATGATATTCTAGAAAACTTTCTATAGTTAGTTTAATATTTCAAAAAAGTTACCAAACAAGTTTGAAATGGTGCTTTGATTTAACTGACTTGTACCATAAATCTCCACAACGAATTTCCCTAAGCTTATTCATTTCGAATAACCCAGTACGGTACCTATACATTGCATAACCGAGAGCTCCGCGATTACATCATCGAGCGAAAGGTCGGCTGAATGTTCCCGTGAGCTTGATCAAGCTATGCCTATAGTTTCAGTGAGATAACGTTGTAAAATGCATTTTGATTAGTACAGTAAGCTGGCTAGTGATCACAAGCTTGACGTAGCATATCATCAGATTACTAAGGTGGGTCATTTTGAATGTCTAACTTTACTAGTTGAGCAGAACAAATTCGCAAATTATGTGACACGCATACTTAGTAATGACATGGCTATATTTACCGTCTTTTGTTCAATCGGTATTGGCTGCTGAGCGAAAGCCGATCCCATTGAGGTGCGGGAAGTAGTTGTATGTTTTCGTTGCGGATTGTTTATTGTGTGCATGTTCCTCGTTCAAACTGTTCAAATATGAGTCTTAGTTAAAGTGGCCAAAGTCGTTATTATGCCCAGCCGCCATTAAATCCGTCTGAACAAGTGAATAATTAGTCAAGTTTCTTGGTTTTCATTGTTGAAATTCAGTTATTTATAACGGAATAAACGCAATATTATTATCGATCCATATAAGTAACTGAAAAAATTATCAGCATAGACAGCAAGAAAAAGCGGGATTCGAACCTGGGACCTTAAAGTTTCACGAGTGCAGTGTAGAAAGAGAATACTCTGACAGCCTGACCAGACGCCTTTACCACTAGACCACTCATAGCTACATTCCTATACTTCGTGTGTATAATGTAGGCAGTCATACACCTCATCTTTTTAAAACACCACTGCACAAAAGTCACCAATATTCACTCAAAATCGGCATTTAATTTTCAAAAACCGACCCCAAAATATCCAAGAAATACAATAAATTCAACTCACCAATGTTGGAAAAGATATTTTCAAAAATCAAATCCGTAATTTACTGTTGATTCTCGCGAAACGAGCTATCGGAGTCATTGTGTACATTTCCTGGTCGCCGCGGGCGCCGACATCTCCCCAAAAGAGTTTTGTCCTCAAAAATTCGGTCCCTATGGCGTACACGGAAAAGTTCCGATTTTCTGTGTGCGCGATCGTAAAGATCGATGTGCGCTTGCGATCCCGAGTTTCTTCGTGGACAAAAATTGTATTGGCCGATTTTAGTCTAAGACATCGGCAGTTTGTAAACAACACGCGATCGCGAAACAAATCGGCGGGGATTTCTCCGGTTTTGGACAAGATTTTGACTTTGGATTTTGCTGAAAATATAAAAAGTTCTTCCTAACGGCCATTTGAGGTAGGAGTGAGATTTTTAAGGGCTGAATTTGAAAGCAAGTATTTAAAATATTTATCTTATTTTTTCCCCATACCTTTAGTACATGCGACAGAAAATACCAACTATTTTACAGAAATGTACCCGGGAGTGCACTAGACCACAAGCAATTGACAGCGCTAGCAGAACTGATCTTGCTGCACAAATCCTATCTTGTCTAGGCCTATACTTCCGTTCTGCTGGGGGTTTTTTTTGATATCTTAGACTTAGGTAGGATTTTTGCCAATTTGAGGATTACTGGGCATATTAGCTATAATAGCCGTTAAAGGATACATGAGGCCTGAAGAAATAATTTGTGTAGAGTTAGCTTACAAAAATCAACCCCAGAAAACTTAACGCGACATTCAATGGTGACGGCATATAGGAGATATTGATTTTTAAAAATAAAATACCCCCCAAAATTAAAAAGACTAGGTAGTAGTCGATCAATCACGATAGGCGGATAGCTCCCCTATATATCGATTCAGGAACGTCTTCACTTGCGACTTAGTTCCATTTTATTTGTTGTTTCATTTGGTCTGTAGATTCTTTGTAATGTATGCGCCAAACTAGACCGAAAGCTTCAGTCTCTGTTCGTCGGGTGTTCCACTGGACTACGTCTTGCTTCACTACACCTCCTTACATAGACTGAAGTTCGTCTCTCACTCTGTACCAGGGACTAAGGACTAAAAAAAAAAAAAAAAAAAAAAAAAAATTTCCAGTTAATACTATAATAATTGCCCATTTTCTTGACCAATTTACATTAACAGCGGTAATATAACACGCTTGAATAAATTTCTTACCCCAAATTCCTCGTCTGGTACTCGATTCTATCATTTTAACCATGAAATTTGCACGTCTGTAGCGAGTCGCTGACAGCCATCTTGGTTATATTATAATCACATGACCCGGAAGTAGGCCTAGTCGGAAAGCGTATAGGAGTTTGTGTAGTAAAGCAGCGAATTATCTCAGTCAGTCAGTGCGAAGCTTGAGTTCAAACCAGAGTAAGTCCCAAATTTTGTTCATTATCTGTATATTTTTCTTCTTTTGTAATGATTTACTGAAATATGAGAATACTAGCACCATCTATGTGAATTTTTAGAGAAAGGGGATGGCTTATAGGGATGGAAAATCAGATCCCCCCTTTTGGGGGGATATGCTCATAGGCCATGTATTGTAAGATCTCCTTATCTACCGCGAAGGTTGGGTAGCCGTCTGTGTAGGAGGAGAAGGTAAAAATAAGAAAATGTTAAAGACTCCTCCGAAACAGACGGTTTTCAGCTGTCTAGCGCCAAACCAATTTTCTAAATTTGATTTAAACGTTTTGTGTTGAATACTTGATTCATCTGTTGGTTTGTTTGAGTTGTAGATTCTCCATAAATTAAGCACCAACTGAATTTTCAGTTTGATAAAAACAGTTTGCGTTGTATACTTCATCAATTTGATGTTTTATTTGGGTTGAATATTATCCATTAGTTACGCGCCATATCAACTTCCAATTCGATAAAAAAAAAACATTTTGCGTTGTGTACTTCATTCATTTGATATTTTATTTGGGTTTTATATTATCCCTAATATAAGCGCCAAATCAATTTTCGATTCGATAAATGTATTTTGCATCTTATTTGTAATTTATTTCTTGGTTCTATTTGGTCTTTAGATTCTTTGCGTTGTATCCTTCATTCATTTGTTGTTTCATAAGGGTTGAATATTATCCGTAAGTTCCGCCCCAAATTAATTTTCGAGTGCTTGTCAGCCCCGGCACTGCACATAGCAGACAACAAAGCAATAATGCGATCGCGATAATTCCACTATCGCGTCTTGGCGTTCGCCGAATGTGCACGCATAAAAAAAAAATTGCACACGCATAGAAAACTGCTCGCGCGGAACTCAACTCGAGTTGAGTTACGCGCGTCGATCATTTACGCTGTCCTTTATTTTCTTCAAACTCCTAAACCGCTAACCTATAGAATGCCGGGTAAAGTTATTTGGGGTTAATTTTATACATTCTAACTGTATACAAATTATTTTTTTCGGCCTCATAGACCCTTTAATCAAACTTAACCTGGGGAACATTCTGGCATAAAAATTAGAATCTATTCAGTGCAGAGGTTAACCGCCACTTAAATTGATGAAGGTGTATTCTACATGTACAGCCCCATGGGCACATCCTAGCTTAGAGATAGACAGAAAAATCTGTCTGTTTGGAGGAGTTTTATAACATTTTTTTACTTTTGAGGTTCTCCTTCAAGACAGATGGAAGCCTGCCATAGGCACCGTAGTCTAGTACATGTACCTCTCCGCTTGCCTTAAGCATTTAAGCACAAAAAGTATGAGGTATCTCACCCCAACCTGCAATTTGAAATATAAAGTCGTATATGAAAAAAAATACACGGAATGTAATGATCATCATATACCTAATATAATGCACTCACCTGATTTTTGAAATAATCCAAAATTTACAGCAAATTAACCCTGTTTTGCCATGTTGTCAATGGGGTTATTGCAAGTGAATCGAGGCAAACGGAATACTAGTATAGTGAACGCCCGTGTGCGTACGCGTATGTAGGTCCCAGCTCAGCGCTCAATTGCAGTCAAAGCTGATAAATTTGTGGTGTCACCGTATTTTGGTAAAAATATCACAAATACCACGTTAAAATAATCTCACAAACCGCAAAAAAAATTCATAAACTTGCATGAAGGAATATGAATTTTACAATTTGAATATTTTCCAATTAAAAAAAAGCGAGAATATTATATCGGGAACGATTGCGATCGATCTTTTCTCCCATGTTGAAATGGTGATTGGCACTCTGATTTTCGAGAGAATAGCACTGAGAAATAAATCAATTGTGACATTCTATCACATTGTTTTGCCAAAGAAGTAAGAAATGAAAACGTACGTAGCTGCTTGAGAGGAAAGAGTTGTGACGTACGGACGCGCAATCGTCCACAGGTCAAATTCATGGAGCACCAAATACAATTTAGACTTTTGGAGCTTCATAAATTGACCATAAAAGTAATGATTTTGTCTTAAGTTACACAAAATTGTGATCTTCACAGATACTGCACATGATCGATGTATATTTGTGTGTTTCTCTTTGCTACAGATTACTAAGATCTCCCATGGTATTTTCCAGAGCTAGGACCCTTGTCTCTCTTCTAGGTGTCAACAAATCTCTTTGTTTCTCCTGCACCTTCAGGGTTGTAGGGTCAGTCCATCGCTTGCTAGCCAGTTCAACAGAAGACACCATGTCTGTGGATTCAAACGGCATCAATGTTGCGGGAATGAGGAAAGCCTACAAGGTCAGTTACGTTCAGGGTTGTTAACCTGAAATGCATAATAGCTAGGGAGCTTCTATGTCTGTAGGATTTAGTGCTGTAATATCTCGTTTATTTTGATTTCTGTTTTAAAAAAATAGAGATCTAGGACTACTACAAAACTTTGAACATACCTGTATGTGGGACTGAAGTTAACATGTAACAAACCTGTGTTGAAAATGTGCTTAAAAACACATTTTGCAGTGAGAAAATCTTGTAACAGTATCCTATTAAAAAGAAAAGTTGGAACAACTTTCAATCATTAAAAATGGAATTGTACATTTAAAAACTGTTCTTGTCTTCAAAATATTATTCATGATGTTTCCATGATGAAATTTGTCAAAGTCATGCTATCGCCATTGAAATTGGTGATCACGATCGCAAGACTGTGACTGCAGGACCTCCTGGTTTTTTCTGTTCAGAAAACATCATGAAAACAAAGATATTAAAGGTATGAATAGACTTTTTAAATGTAAAAATCCACTTTGTAATTACTCAAAATTGTTTTAAAGTCCACTTTTAGGGTAGGGCCTGCCACTGGGCGATTTCATAAGTGCAAAATATGCAATTTTAGCACATTTTCCTCTTTGGGAGTTTTTGGACGGTTAAACATTTCATTACAGCACTAGTAGAATTTACCTGTAAATAAACTAAGGCTAATATGGAAGTGGCAGATTAGCTTCAGAATTTATCAGTTTCTGCTCAGTGAAAATTAAATGAAATATGGATCCTCATTACTTTATCTTCTCCTCTTTTACAGACCTTGTTCACTCTCCTCTTTCTTTCTTTCCTGTTAAAGGCTGGACACCAAGCATTCACTGAAGATGATCTGAGTTCCAAGGATCCAATGGCTCAGTTTAGAGCCTGGTTCAAGGAAGCATGTGAAGCTACAGAGAACTCTAAAACAGAAGCTAACGCTATGACAATTGCCACAGCTACAAAGTAAGTCCTGCATACAAAGATGCTCCATGTGGTAACTTTGTGAAATGTAGTGGTATGTAATGATGCTTTCAGAATGCAAAATGTTTTGTTTTATTGCATAGAGGTATTTATTGCATAGAGTATATTCTTTTTACGAAGAAGCTTGATGGGAGGAATTTTAATTTGTAAAAAATTTTTTAGGCATTTTACTCCCAGTGTTAAAGATCGTATGCTCGATCTGTAATGAAAAACACAAGTCAGAAAAAATTGGAACCAGCGGGATTCGAACCTGTCATCTACTGCTTGCCGGGCAGCGACTTAACCACCAGGCTATTCTGGTTCACGGCCAAGTCACGATGAACTGGAATCAAATACCCAAGATCCTCTTCTTTCTGACTCATTAATATTCAAACGGTCCGCCATAGACAATGGTTAGTAAACGAAGAAGCTTGATGGGAGGAATTTTAATTTGTAAACAAATTTTTAGGCATTTTACTCCCAGTGTTAATTTTTTCTGACTTGTGTTTTTCATTACAGATCGAGCATACGATCTTTAACACTGGGAGTAAAATGCCTAAAAATTTGTTTACATATTCTTTTTATTGGACATCTGGGATATCCTCCACAAAACAACCAGCGCAAAGGGCATATTTGTACACAACGTCATGGAGATTGCCAGTTTTTCTACCTTTCCTTGCTTCAAACACGATGAAAGCTGCTATCTCACCAACTGTTAGCACCTAATTCTGAATATTTTTGCCCTGACTTTTATGAAAAGGGGGAACTTTGGACAGTTTCTTAGAAATTGTGATTTTAAGACAAAATGCCATTGACGGTGTGTAGAAAGTTGCCCCTTTGCGAATCCCTTTGTTCGGCGTGTGGCGTTCTTGGAAAATATTGTTCGCGGGCTGACGTCAGCTCGATGAACAGAATCATTGGGGAAATGGAGTCAGTTAATACCTCTCCTACCGTGATTACGGTCAATAATTTAAAACTGTCATTCAAATATGACAAGTTATACTTTTGAATTCAGATATTACCAGCAGTTGTGCATGTTGCATTCTAGATATTTCTTTATGTTCAATTACATTTCCCAAGTCCACCTAATACAGTAAGAAATATGATAGTAATAATATTCCATTCTTGTATAGCACATTTCACTTTATGATAGATACTACAGTCCTATGGTGCACTAAAAAGCTTTGGGAGCTATTACCACTGTACAGCTTTAGCTCCAGTAAACTTTAGCTGTGCACTAAGCATTTCAAGTGGGGTGTTGCAAGAAAGTTGCGATTGATTGCAAGTTGCAACTGATCGGTACTGACCGATCAAAATCATTGTGGAATGGGCAGATCCTGAACCATTCAGAATGGTTGTTCTAATTTGCTTTACAATTTGCAATTGATCGCAACTTTCTTGCAACACCCCGAAGAAATAATCTTACCAGGTTTCAATTTACCCCACCTGGTACATGATTGGTAAATGTACATGTAGATTATTGATGTAAAATGTCATATTAGGCATGCTGTTCAACCACAGTTAAAGGGCTACTTTTACATTTCTTTTTATGTATATTTTTTATGGTCCCCCCCCCCCTCCCCTACAGAGATGGTAGGCCTTCTGCCAGGATGGTGCTTATGAAAGGTTATGATGAAACAGGATTCAGGTTTTATACCAACTATGAAAGCAGAAAAGGCAAAGAGCTGGTGAGTATACTCTTGTGATTGTTCAGCACATGCCTTGGTGACAGTCGTTAGTTTCTTATATACTAGTCAAATTTGTAACTTCATCCCTAGACCCAGTGGTTTAAATCTAACCCTCACCCTAAACCTAACCTAAAACCCAGTCTTTCCCCTAATTCTAACTCTAGGGGGTGTTGCAGGAAAGTTGCAATCAATTGCAAATCCCCAAAATCAGTCGCAAGTCTTGCAATTGATTGCAAGTTCCATTTAAAATACATGTATCATATTTGCAATCGATTGCAAATGGGGATTTGCAATTGATTGCAACTTTCTTGCAACACCCCATTACTCCTCACAGAATAAATAGAGAGAAAATGTTACATTATTGAATACCACTGCCAGAGTTTGAGCACTCACCTTGACCTTACAGGGAATATTCATTCATGCATTTAATTAATTGTGCTTGAAACTTTGCATGGGCGCTGTGGGGAGAAGACGAACTTAATCACTATGACCCTTTGGGTCTCTCTTCCCAGTATAACTTGAATAGCTTAAATTTCATGAATGAGCATTACAAAAGTAGAAAAATTACCTGAGATATCAGTATTTAGATTGATGAGTAAAAAGTGTAATTTACTTAGGGTGTGTTGCAAGAAAGTTGCAAAAGTTTGCAAATCCCCAAATCAGTCGCAAGTCTTGCAATTGATTGCAAGTTCCATTTAAAATACATGTATCATATTTACAATCAATTGCAAATGGGGATTTGCAATTGATTGCAACTTTCCTGCAACGCCCCATTACTCTCCATAGAATAAATAGAGAGAAAATGTTCCATCATTGAATACCACTGGCAGAGTCACCTTGACCTTACAAGGAATATTCATTCATGCATTTAACCTGTTGACTACTAAATTCTTTAACTCTCATAGGCTTAATACAGAAGGCACCCGGTTCCCGTAGTCTATGGGTTAATTAATTGTGGCTTGAAGCTTTGCATGGGAGCTGAGGGGAGAAGACAAACTTAGTCACTATGACCCTTGGGGTCTCTCTATCCCAGAATAACTTTAATAGCTTATATGTTAAATTTCATGAATGAGCATTACAAAAGTAGAAAAATTACCTGAGATATCAGTATTTAGATTGATGAGTAAAAAGTGTAATTTACTTAGGGTGTGTTGCAAGAAAGGTGCAATCAATTGCAAATCCCCAAATCAGTCGCAAGTCTTGCAATTGATTGCAAGTTCCATTTAAAATACATGTATCATATTTAAAATCGATTGCAAATGGGGATTTGCAATTGATTGCAACTTTCTTGCAACACCCAATTAGTATGTTTATGCAGCATTTCTTTGATTTGACATTGATTTTTTTATTATATTTCCCTTTCCAGACTGAGAACCCTTTTGCAGCTCTTGTCTTTTATTGGGATTTCCAGAGCAGATCAGTAAGTTATCACTTCATCATGACTGTCGATCACACTTAATATTTAGTTAAACATTACAGTGACCTTGCTGTCTTCATTGTCCACATATTTCTCTCCATTCCCCCCCCCCCCCCAAGTTAACCTGGGCATTATAATGGTCTCTATCACTGTATGCTTTTCTTAAAAACCAAATATATGATGCAGAACTTGTTGGAAAAGGCCAATTTTACTGATTTCAACGTCAGCCTCTTTGGGCAGTTCTGTCTTTTACTTATATAGCAACAAACTCCTTATAAACCCAAGACCCTTTTTCCTTGCCCTTACTCTCCAAGAATACTCAGGGCTCAGATTGGACTTTGCAGCCACCTCTGAACCTGTTAAATTAAATGATGAACACAGTCATCTTCTTCCATCAGGACAAACAACAATATTCCATAGAACACAAATCTGGTTATCCCTTCGAAGACAATGGTTTATAGAATTCCTGCTTATTCTGTATTATAAGATGTATGTATGTGGATAGAATCTAGTGTGGTCAGTTTTATCACAAACTGTTATATTTTACAGATAAATCCTAACTGTCCATGCTTTACAAGTGCTTCCTTAAAAAAAGATTTTTCAGTGTTTCTTTTTGAGAGGTCATCTTCTCATATGTATCTACATGTAACTATGAGGAATTCTATTTTTTTTCAATATTTTACCAATAATATGCACTACCATTTATCGGGTTCAAATATAAATTTACTTTTGACGAGCATAGTTCTCTTGATTTCTTCTACATGACTCTCTGATTCCATGTAGATCCGTATTGAGGGTCCTGTTGTAAAGCTGGCAGCTGAAGAGTCGTCGGAGTACTTCAATTCCCGTCCTAAGACCAGTCAGATTGGTGCTGTCGTCAGTGATCAGAGTAGACCCATTGAGAATAGAGATGTAAGTCAGCGATTGACACATTGATGATATTGATGTGTTGGAAGTCAGTGTTTAGCAATAGAGAACACAGATGTACATGTTAGATAATGGTAGACCCAATGACAATATTTGGTGATTCTGTGATATGTGTTCAGTAGAACATATCTCTTCTCCCATTATATCCATTTGACTTATGTTTATGACTGGGATCACTATGTTAGGACTAAACAAAAATTTGTCATTAATAATATATCTGGTCAGAGATTAACAATGTCAGTATATCCCATAAAGCATACACGGAATTCAGCAAATTAATAATAATAACAATAATGGTGGCTTCTTGTATAGCGCTCCAACATTATTGCCCCGGTCATAGCTTGGCGGCCAAATACGTAGGGCTCTAGCATATTGGGTACCCATTTACACCTGGGTGGAGAGTGGCAAATGTGAATTAATGCCTTGCCAAAGGACGTTAGTGATGTATTGATGTATTATAGACAGTGAACACTGGAACAGAGATTTCTTTTTGTGAAGTCACTAATTAAATCATGAAACCTACACAAAATGATGATAGAGATGAAAGTCAGTGTAGACCACTAGCTGACAGAGAGTTTGTTTATGCTTACTTCTGAAGGCAGAATGAAACGCTCATTTTAAACGCAGTTCCACGGGGTACTGTTTATGCTTCCCTTCTCCAGGCGAATTCGGGCTCTGCAGCTGGATTTGCAAACCTGTACTGTGCATGCTACGTTGAACCCGGGAGGGCAGGTCAAGTCGGGCGCGCGCTTTTTCGAAACTGTGTATACTGTGATATTTTCGTGTCGCGATCTCGCACTCGACTATCGCCTTTTCGAATATCGCCTTTTCGAATATCGCCTTTCTCGGTCTCGATTTACGGTTATTATTTCAGCTCTTTACGTCTATTATTTTGGCTTTTAACGTCTATTATTTTGGTTATTACGTCCGTGGACTTCCTACCATGGTGGGAAAAGTGAGAGCCGACCAACACTGTCACTGATCAGGTACAAGTAATTACAACTGGCAGTCTCGCACATCTCTCAACTCAACATTACATTAAAATAGATTTGCCACAAAATATTGATTAAATATATAATAAATCTACCTTTATTCTTTTGATTTTGTCCCTGCACGTTTTGCCCGGTTCTCCTTGGAAACCCTGCAGCCACAAGCTGGTCTGCCAATTTGTCATATATGGGTTTGTTCCTCATCAACCCATTCAATTCATCTTGTATTTAGGGTTCGGACCAAGCGAGGAAAAGGGCCCTCACTTCCTCTTAGCTGTAGTTCGAGCCTTTGACACTCATTTCAACACAGTGATATATATATATGTAAAAAGTACTAGTATTATTTAAAAAAAAACTGTTAGATCTTGCTCGGATGACGTCTATATGTGCATGCCTTAAGCTTGAGAAAAAAAAAAACAAGCATTGCATAATATTGTGCACCTTTTTAACGTGAACCAGAAATATGTTTATCATGACGATCACGATCGCGATTATATACGAAATTGAGAAAGGATGCAACCGTCTTTTAAACTAAACGCGTCACAAAAGCCTCATTCTGGCCTGAAAAGGGTGAGCATAAACACACTCTGAGATGTACATGTAAGGCAATTGATGAACCCATATTATGTTAAAGGTCATGTAAAATTTTGGTAAGCCCGCAAAAACTGTTCGTCAGATTTCTTCCAATTTTGTTGATAAATAGCAAGATACTAGCAATGCTATTGATTTCGCCTCCTAAAGTTTAACCCTAAAAGGGCCGGGATATTTTGGCTATGCCACAGCCGGGGGGAGACCCCGAGATCTCGACCGTCAACTACGTAATCTACAAAACTGTATAGTTATATGCTCTGAACAAAAATTCGCTTTAATTATGCAAATTTATGCATAAAATCAAAATTTTGGTCTAGACACTCTTTCCAGTATTCTTAGCAAATATACTTGAAAAAAAAATTGTTATCAAAATTGATTTCTTATGTATTTTATTGTATTTAAAATTTCTTATGCATTTCTTTTTTTTTTAATCAGCAAAATGTAAAAATATTCATGGATTGCGGACATATCGCAAGAAACGTCTAGGTAGGGGGTGATTTCACCCCCCCCAGCCCTTGTAGGGTTTATATTAAACAACGAAGCAAAAAAATAATTTATATGCCGGCACAGGCACGTAAACTCCCAACAAAGGCAGCATGTGCTATACACTATACACATGTAAAACCAATGAGTAGCCGTCAGGGTGGAAGGGTCCTAGCATAATGGCAGTGATAGAGCGTTCCTTACAGATATTTACACTGAAATTCACCAGAAATCATATAGAATACCAAAAGATCTCTTACAGACATCTTTTGATACAAGGGGAACAACATGAGACTACATGTATATTTAAAATGTTTCTTTCTAATTTTCTTTTTGCTACCAATACTGTACATGACCTTTAAAGTCAGTTATTAGACCTAGTGGCCTACAATTATTCACAAAAACCTACAATTTGTCGCGCTGGTTTCAGAGGTCACAGAGGTCAATATACATGAAATTACATGGAATTAGTGGTTTTTAGCACCGTTACCGCGATATCTCAAGAACTATCTGAGGTGAGAACTTCAAACTTGGTACCAGGATGTATCCCCATAGAAAGATGAACTGATTAGATTTTGGGGTAAGTAGGTCAAAGGTCAGAGGTCACAGAGGTCAATTTACATGAAATTACATGAAATTCTTGGTTTTTAGCACCGTTACCGCGATATCTCAAGAACTGTTTGAGGTGAGAACTTCGAACTTGGTACCAGTATGTATCCCCATAGAAAGATGAACTGATTAGATTTTGGGGTTGGTAGGTCAAATTTCAGAGGTCACAGAGGTCAATATACATGAAATTACATGGAATTAGTGGTTTTTAGCACCGTTACCGCGATATCTCAAGAACTATCTGAGGTGAGAACTTCAAACTGGGTACCAGTATGCATACCCATAGAAAGATGAACTGATTAGATTTTGGGGTAAGTAGGTCAAAGGTCAGAGGTCACAGAGGTCAATTTACATAAAATTACATGAAATTACTGGTTTTTAGCCTCGTTATCAAATATTTCTAGAAGAGCTTGAGCCATCAACTGAATTTAGGCGGAGGCATATAGGAGACGCAGTCGCATTCATCTTGTTTAAAGTTGTAATCACTATACATATGGGAATTTCAAATTGGCCGAATAGGTAACATCACTGTGATGTAGTTGTGGACAACTCTCCCATTCGCTCCAACACACAAAATGGCTAAAATGTAATTTTTATGCCTCCGCCCACCGAAGGTGGGTGCCGGAGGCATTATGTTTTCGGGTTGTCCGTGTGTCCGTCCGTATGTGTGTCCGTGCGTCCGTCCGTCCCACTTCTCGTTACCGCGATATCTGAAGAATCATTTGAGGTAGGAACCTCAAACTTGGTACCAGTATGTATCCCCATAGAAAGATGAACTTATTAGATTTTGGGGTAAGGAGGTCAAAGGTCAGAGGTCACAGAGGTCAATTTACATGAAATTACATGAAATTCTTGGTTTTTAGCACCGTTACCGCGATATCTCAAGAACTGTTTGAGGTGAGAACTTCAAACTTGGTACCAGTATGTATCCCCATAGGAAGAGGAACTGATTAGATTTTGGGGTAAGTAGGTCAAAGGTCAGAGGTCACAGAGGTCAATTTACATGAAATTACATGGAATTACTGGTTTTTAGCACCGTTACTGTGATATCTCAAGAACTATCTGAGGTGAGAACTTCAAACTTGGTACCAGTATGTATCCCCATAGAAAGAGGAACTGATTAGATTTTGGGGTAGGTAGGTCAAAGTTCAGAGGTCACAGAGGTCAATTTACATAAAATTACTGGTTTTTAGCCTCGTTATCAAATATTTCTAGAACAGTTTGAGCCATAAACTGAATTTAGGCGGAGGCATATAGGAGACGCAGTCGCATTCATCTTGTTTCCAAAATGTATTACTCAGTAGGATTTTTTTCTTTCATGAGGACCTATAACAATATACTATATCCAATATATTTTGAGTACTGCCCCGAGGGTAAGGGCGCTTCGGAGAAAACCGCAAATTAATGATATTTTTGTGTATGACAAACAGGAGAGTTGTCCACAAGTATGTCACAATTGCCTATTTGAGATTCGCGTAGATGTAGTAATCTCATTTTTCAAACATTCTTAACTTTCTTATTCCTTGTCCGATTTTTCTCAAACTTTCACAATCTTGTTTTTCTTATTTTTCTGCTTTCACACAAATCAACGTATCACCAAGGTTGGATTGCCCTTTAAAACAATTCATCATAGAATTAATTTATATTTGAGTTACTATGTATAAAGAATAAGGAGGTTTACCCTTAACATTCCTTAAATCAGCAGCTTTGCCTTAGTTAACCCAATACCTACAGCTATAACTTGATCTGAGCAGATGTGTATGATTTAAAAAAATCAGCAGAAAGAATAAGTAGTGAAATAATTGTTCTGCAATGTTAGTGTACAATAATTATTTGGACCTCATAATAATAATGTAGGGCATATGCTATAAATTGGTTTCTCATATTTTATTTGTTATTTTTTTGACAGGTTCTAACCAGGAGAGATGCTGAGCTGAAAGAAAAGTATAAAGATGAGAGCAGCATTATTCCCAGACCAGACTGCTGGTGTGTATTGTAAAAATATTTTTAAAAACCTAGAAGTTTTTAAAATAATATGAAGAGACAGAGATGGTGGGAGTATGGAGAATGACCTGTGAGATGAGGTAGATAAAAAATTTAGAGTGTTAAAGACAATCTTGAATTATGAATTCCAGAGACGTACACAGGTGCTTTGAGCGGATATGCCTCATGTCTGCTTCTGTTATTCCTTTGCAAAAGTTAATGTATACAGTGCGTCCCAGAAAAAATGAAACCCTAAAACAAAAGGTTATTGTGACCAAACTATTTGCTGTATAATCGGAATTATCTTTTTTTCCATAAAGTAGAAGTATTCTGCTTTCAAATACCTTGATGGTATTCTTAAATGCTTGTTCTACTGAGCTGCATCATTTTGAAAATGACATGTAAAAAATCCACATGTGCCAGGTTTGGGTGACACAATTGGGTGAAAACCTTGGGATCACCTGTGATCATGACACAAAGGAAACATAAACATAATGAGAAGATTTCTCTCATGTGCTTCTTTTAAAAATGAGGGTAAGGATACTTCCCTTTAATATTATAAAATAAAAGAAGGTTGACTTTTTGTTGATGGTGGGGTCAAGAAAGGGCATATTTTGTACTGAAATGGTACCTGCAATTATTATGGACGTCAGTTTCAGTATTGTTTGAAATTGCAACTTCTTTAAAGAACAAAGCAGAGAGCAAGGTGATATCATCATTAAAAAGGTAAAGTAAGGGCAACCTTCCATTGTCATCAAATGGTAAAGTATGGTCTAAAGGGCACATAAGGCAGGAAAAATATCTGATATGGCAATTTTCCACTTCATGATGTTCACCTTTTGCATTAAACTTTTTTTCATTTGATGGATATTTATTGACTTGGGGAAAATCCAAGGGTGTACGCCTCTGCAGCCAATGGTTATTGAAATTGGCCAATGTTTTATGAAAATTCTGATTGAATGCATATCATCACACATTGGGAATCTTGTGTATCATACATGTATCTTTTAACCCCTTCCGTGCCACCAGAGTTTTTTTCTTGAGCAAACTAGGCAAAGATATATTGCATAGGAATAAACATTATGTTGGAGGCACATATTTCTGTATGAGGAAAATTTTTCAAGCCATTCTGAGCCTAAACAAAATGTTCAACACTCCAATTTTGGGCGGGATTTGCCGCCCACGGCAAGGTAGGGGTTAAAGATTACATCTCCCCTGGACATGTTACATCATGTTCGCACATGATAATGACATTTTCACAGATTTGCCCAAATTTGGCACAGTGGATTTTTACATGTCATTTTCAAAATGATGCAGCTTGGTAAAGCATGCATTTAGCAGGAATGCCATGGAGGGATCATTTGAAAGCAGAATACTTCTACTTCATGAAAAACAAAGAATTATATTCACACAGTACATAGTTTCTTCACAGTAAGCCTTTGTTTTAGCATTTTCGTCTTTTCTGGGACGCACTGTAGAGTATTCCCAATAGAGAAAATTTTGGCATCTTGATAAAGTTGTAACATAGACTATTTGATACATTTGTAAAAAAAATTTAGTTAGGTAAAAATATATATTGAATAATGATAATGCTCTTCCCTTTATCTTCTTCTGTTCCTGTCTGTCTGTCTGTCTCTGTCTGTCTCTCGATCTGATAGTGTTTCCATAAAGTTCTTTTGTTCTATTTGTATAATTTGATTACACTGGAAGTCTTCAACCCTTCACTTTTACCTTTTTTTGGTGTTGTAATGCAGGGGTGGTTTCAAAGTGATTCCTGAAGTGATTGAATTCTGGCAAGGACAGAGTAATAGACTCCATGACAGGATCGTCTTCCGCAAGCCCAGAGACAGAGAGAAAATTGACGGGAAGTTGGTTCACCAAGGAGAGAACGGCTGGGTCTATGAACGGCTCTCCCCATGAGTGCAATCAGGATTATCCTCTCATCAACTGATTCCAGCTGATTTGAACTCTGTTCATCTCTTTTTAATGGAGAAGATTGTGGACAAATATGGGAGGCGATAAACTGCTTGAAATGAACTACCACAGAAAAATGAAATAAGATAGTGTGCTGAACGTATCTTATATCATACAAATCAGTGGATAATCATAGGGTCCATTCTTGTGTGCAGCTATGTTTCTTATTCCCATAAAATTACCTCTTGCCATTTTACACATGATATTTTGCCACAGTTAACTGTGTCTGAATAGGGCTTTACAGGAACACAACTGATTACTAAACATCCATCACTCGCAGCCACTGTCTTCAATGTGGACTTCATGCATTGCATGAGCTACACTGAGGCATTAGCTCAATATGAAACAATGAAACGGGTACTTCTGAGGCAGCAGGTAATTCAACATGATTTTATTTGATCTTGATCTTGAATGGTATGGCTCAATACTCCTGTGGAGTACTAGCAAGACGGGATTTGATGTGTTAAAATGAGATCTATAAGTAGGGACAATATGAAACTAGGGAGCTGCTAAATAATATTCACAGTAATACCATGAGTGATTTGTGTGTGTGCTTTTGATTCTCTGAAGAATAGGAATTTGTATTAAATTTTCTCTGCTTATCCCATTTACGACCATATTGATTTGCCATCCTTTGGTTTGTACATAAGACAACAGTATTAAATTCCAATGGAAACCACAGATTATATATATTTTGTAATGGAAACAATGCCCTTTGTCTTCAAAATTCTTATAAAGTAATGTATAAATTGCCCATAATGTACATGTACTGCTATTCCAAATTAGGAGACAAATACCTCAGAAAATTTTATGTCCATTGAAGGAAGCTGAATTGGGTTTATCTTTGTGCTCGGCATTACAAATGTCTTCTGAGGAATCACTCTTGTGTCATTGTAATAGTTATTGTATTTTTATGTGTTAAATGGTATTTAAACCCATGTTCAGATTTCTAGGTTGTACCAGGTAAGTTAGCTACAAATGTATAGCCCATCAAAATCTGATTGATTTACCAGAATGCAGTGCTATCTATTATTTGCTTGATAGTGTCATGTTCAAGTAATGATTGTTCAGCAGCTTATTGATATGTATGTACATGTGAAGATGCACCCAGAAATGCAGAAGGCATAGATGTTGGTGCATCCAAATGACTACATGTAGCTCCTGATCTAATATGATTCTCCTTCAATACACTAAACTTAGGTTTAATCAAAAGTAGTGTTTGGTTTTTTTTATGCCTCCGCCCACCATAGGTGGTGCCAGAGGCATTATGTTTTTGGGTCGTCCGTCTGTCCGCCCGTCCCCTTTTCATTCTTGCGATAACTTCAAACCCGTTTGGCAGATCAGCTTCTAACTTGGCCCATGTATTCATATGGGAGGGACGATGAACTGATTAGATTTTGGGGTCTCACGGTCAAAGGTCAAAGGTCTCAGAGGTAATTATGTACATAAAAATGGTTAGTTCTCGCAATAACTGAAGAACTGTTTGACAGATCAGCTTCTAACCTGGCCCATGTTTGCATATGGGAGGGACGATGAACTGATTAGATTTTAGGGTCTCAAGGTCAAAAGTCAAAGGTCAGAGGCGTCATGTACATAAAAATGGTTCGTTCTCGCAGTAACTTCAGAACTGTTTGACAGATCAACCTCTAACGTGGCCCATGTATTCATATGTGAGGGACGATGAACTGATTAGATTTTAGGGTCGCAAGGTCAAAGGTCATAGAGGTCATTATATACATAAAAATGGTTCGTGATGTATGGAGTCTAGGCCTACCTATTTTAGAAATTTCATGGGGACAGTGGTCTATTTGCTATAAAATATTTATTTCCTTGGTGTACTTGATGATTGTAAGTCATCAATGGTAAGTTTATTATTTGAAAATGAAATGAAATAAATGTGCCTCCTGTGTCTCCTGTGCTTTTTAAGTGAAAAGATTTGTAATTTTGTTGGACCAATCCTTTTTAGAGTGTACATGTATGCCATACATCTGGTGATGGCGGAGGTATAAATTCTGACCGCCCGCGGTCGAAGATTCATCTAGTTTTTATTTTAATGTAAGGTACCAGTCTCTTATGTTTAGGATAGGATAGTAGTAGTATGACAATTCCTTATGGTGGCATGATGGAAATGTGACTATTTTCTAGGAAGAAGTGATGCATGGCATATAATGGCCCTCTGATTTGCGAAACAGTATGGCACGTAAGAACGCGGGAAAGACGCATATGACAAAATCATTCAAAATCAAAATTTTATTATATAGAGGCAGAACCAAAATGATATTGTATAGAGGCAGAATCAAAATTTTAGGACGTAGAATTAGTATTTAAATCAGTGAAGACATTTAAGCAAAATAGTATGCACCATTGTGTTTCGCTAAGCTACCTAAATGAAGCAAATGAATTTTGTTGCTGTTTTGTATCCCTAATACAATTAATTTATATTTCTGCTGTTTTGCCCCAATGTCACATAGATATTCCCTTTTTTCAGTGTATACTCAGTGTATTGAATTATTATGAGCATTTCCATGGTATTTGGGTTTTGTGTGTCTAATATGTTGCCAAGTATCATTACGTAAATGAAGAACATTGAAACTACTTTTCTTGATATTTGGTCAGATCACTGCCACATGTGTAGTAAAGCTTGTTTCGAAGTGTGTGATTAATACAATCTCCAATTTGTAAATTTCGCCAAGCAATATGCCTTGTATTGATGTACATAATAACTCATGAGCAAATGTGATCATGTATTATGTGTATTGATACTCATATACGTATATGTTATCAGGGAATAATTGAATGATGCTATTCAAAATGTTCGGGAAATTGTTCACATTGTATAATTATGTAACTTTCAAAATATTTTGTTCTATAATTGAATGATGCTATTCAAAATGTTCGGGAAATTGTTGTATAATTATGTAACTTTCAAGATATTGTGTTCTATAATTGCTATTATTTGCTACTCGAATAAGCTACTTAGTGTTTAACACTCCAAACTTATAATATTGATATGATGATAGTAGGACAACTGTGTGTGGATATGGTGCCAAAGAAAATCAAAAATAATTTGTTTCTTTGCCCCATTACGTATTATATATCGGTACCAGTGCTCGTTTGGCATCCATAGTTTTAACCAATCATTGTTTGAGTATAAATGTGCGAGCTTTAATGATGTAATAATAAAGAGTATTCCTCATCTCTTGTCATTCCACCATAGAGAGAAAAACAATTGTGATCATGTTGTAACTAAATATGAGATCTCACACACAGGTGTCACTTCTACATGTATATGCCTAAAACAAGGATTCTAAATATGTCATTTGTTTTTATGTGTGCTCAAATGCAAAAATTGTTATACAAAAATATTTCATGTATGTGTCATACTTTCACATGTACATTAAATTAGATAATTCACCTTTTTGGCAATTGCAAACAAAGTTTGTGATCATGTTGACCTTCAATAATAGTGGTTCTGAGCTATGTTGTGCTCTTTTGTAATTGCCTTTGCAAGATATCTGCACCCAAAAGTCATCCCACAAGAAAATGGAGGATTTTAAGGTGCCTTATGTTATTTGGCAATCACATCCGCTTGAAGTTCTGTATGGTTATTGCTGAAGGGTTGTGTTTCAGGGAAATTTACCCCTTGTATGCACTTGGCATGATGCAAGCAGATAAAAAAATGGAAGACAACATGATGTTTTGGATAGAATATACTGTCATCTCTTCAATTCACTAGATTAATATGCAAAGAAAAAAGAACAAATCTGGGTGGTTTTTAATTAGCCTCACCACTGAGGAAGGGAATGCAATGGGGGGAGAGAGAAAGAGAGATAGAGAGGGAGAGAAAGTGAAGGGGAGGGAGAAGGGGAGGGAGGACAGACTGATAATAAAAAGAGGCATAGAGGGACAGATGGGTAGGAGAAGGGTGATAATTCATGTAAAAAAACATTTGAGGGGGTGATTCCTAATGCAACACAACGAGAGCACATTGGTGGGGATGTGTGAATAATATAAAGGATTTAAAAGTACATTATGAATAATTATGATGATGAAATGGCAGAGAAGAATATAGCCTACAGAATGTCGGAGTGCCAGCATATTATATATGCAATATAGCAGGAAAATACGAAATAAGATAATTCTGTAAAGCATACATAAAGATAATGAGAGAGAGAGAGAGAGGGGGGGGGGGGGGGGGGGGGGGGGGGGAAGAAGGGAGAGAGGGGAAGCAGGGAGGGAGAGATGTGAGAATTAATAATAATAATAATAATAATAATAATAATAATATTACGCAAAATGCTCAAGTAGAGGAAGAGTACAGTAATTACGGAGTACAAGAAATTGAGATAAAGAAACAAAGTTGAAATATACATGAACAACAGAGATACAATGAGGAAACATGAAAAGCATTGACAAATTAATCAAATGCGACGGGATATATGGCGGACAGGAGGCTATGCCATGCAAGGGCAAAACATAAAGTAGATGATGGACAAAGAAGAGACGTTTCCAAATTACAAATAACAGGAAAGAAGGGAGAAAAGAAAAAAGTACGAGGGTTGATTTATATATACATGTACCACAATAATAATTTAAAAAAAGAAACGATCATGAGCGATATAGGTGTGTATTAGGAGATATGGGTGACAAGAGAAATGCCAGGGGCCAGACGTATGGGCCGGGGAAAGAGAAAGTTTCGAGGGAGGCTTTTATAGCCGTTACTACTGTCTCCTTCTTTATAGTTTATATGATATGATATGATATGATATTTATTCATCTTTCTTCCTTTTTACAAGTCATATAGAACATTACACTCAATTATTACGCATTTACAATGCAAACAAAATCATGCATGACAATAATATAATGAAGTGAATTGAAAGAAAGACAAGGAGACCCTGGTAAAAGCAACGCTTGTAAGATGTAGGGTCCCCTCTGCGCCAAAATAATTGGCTGGTACATATATGAGCAACGAAATAGATGTATTTGAAGGGAGTATATACATTAATAACTACTTAAAAATACGTATATTATGAAAAGATTGGGGTATGTAAGAAAGAAAACAAAACAAAACCCCAAAACAAAAGACAAAACGAGTTATATACAAAAAGGGAGAATAGAGTTATAGGCGTACATAACAAGACGGGAGAGAAGAAAGAAAATATGAAAAATGATAAAAGTAAGAGTACAACACAGTAACAATACATACATCACACGACGAGTACAGAAACATAGGGAACAAAGGAATAATAAACTGACAATCTGAAAATATTCAGTTAGACATCAATAAAAGGAAACTACACATCATAGTAAATTCACAATAATAGGCACCAAAATAACTACAATAGTATACCGATACTCTAAGAGTCACAATAATTATCAAGAAGAAAAACCTTAAGTGTACGCTGAAATGCAGAGAGGCTAACAGATTGCTTAACGCTAGAATCAAGAGAGTTCCAGAACCTAGGTCCAGTGCAAACCAATGTATTGAAAATAAACTTTGTCCTCACTTGGGGTAAGTGAAACGCAGAAGCATTTCGTGTATCATGCATGGTGATGTACTTGACTATTTTTCTTAAAAATGCTGGCCAGAGCCAGTGGTAGGACACCAGAATTGAAGCCATACATGAGACCACCCAGTTGAAAGTTATAAATATCTTGCATATAAAATTCTATGCCTAGGCTATAAAAAAGTGGGTTAGTGTGCGTACGAAAGCTGACATTACAAATAATTCTTAAGACTCTCTTTTGAATCAATCATTTTTCAAGATGAGTTTTAAGGAAATTACCCAATGCAAGGACACCATAATTGAGATATGGAAGAATTAAGGTTGAGTACATTATAAGAAGAATATCTTTAGGAAAAAAAGATTTCAATTTATGTATTACACCACTGTTTTTTGACAATGTCTTACAGAGATGATTTATATGAATTTTCCAACTCAGTTGCTCATCAATGTGCAAACCAAGGAATTTTGTCGTTGTTACTCTGTCTATCAAAACATTATTAAACGATACATCTCCAGGAATTAATTGCATTACTAAAAAGCATATAATTTGTCTTTTGCAGATTTAAAGATAATCTGCAAAATATGCTTTTTGATTCTCCACCATCACAGAAAGAATTGTATCTGCTTTGATATTAGTTGTCAAAAGTAGTAATTTTCTATTTAAAAAGGGTTTCAAAGTCGGCATGTTTAAAATTGGTAGGAGGCCAAAAATTTAATACGTTTCGGGCCTAGTGTCCTCCTGGCCAGTTTGCCTCTATCTCCGCTACTGTAACGTGTACGCCGTCGCGGTATATACCGTACAAAAATGATGATTATTGGCACTTCATAGAAGATGAGATCGGCTGCTGGAGAAACAACACGTCAAAACTACCGTGGCTATCGGCTTGAAAATTTAGAAAATGGGAGATTTCACGTTCAGTTTTGACGTAGGCGGAGACTACAACAATAAAGACTCTACTTCTAGAGGTAAAAATGACACTTTCCATTGTAATGTTCATGAAAGTGCATTAAATTATAGCTTTTATTTATTGGTATCTTACTCCACTAACAGGAAATGGTATGTATGGGATAGTGCTTAATACCTAACACGCGTGGTATGGCTAGGATCGATGGAGAACACTTGCCTTTTTTCCCTGAAAGTGACGGTGTTTGCCTATTAGAAACGACTTAATCTTTTAAAAAATAAAATGTTGGTTACTCCCATCACCCACAAGAAATGTTATTAGTCCCAAATTGTGATTGAATCAAGTGGCAATCAAGGCCAGGCTATGGCATGCCGAACATATCAAACATATCAAATATTCTTCCTATTAGTATTTATCATGATTAATTTTTTCTTCTGTTTTTGAAGTCAATTTAAAACAATTGTGATGACAAACTGACTCAATTGCATTTTTTTTTGTTTTCTGGCAATTTTTTAGAGCTCTGAATCAAAAGTTATTGCCAGGGGTGGATCCAGGAATCGGATTTAGCACACAAATGCAGATTTGTCAACTTTCGGAAAAAGTAGACCTGGCTGTATTTTTTTTGTCTTGCCAGCTTCTCGAAAATTCTCTCAGTGGGGGGCGTCGATAATTTTTTTGGCCAAAGTCGTTATTATGCCCAGCCGCCATTAAATCCGCCTGAGCAAGTGAATAATTAGTCAAGTTTCTTCGTTTTCATTGTTGAAATTCAGTTATTTATAACTGAATAAACGCTATCGTTATCGATTCATAACTGAAAAAATTATCAGTAAGAAAGAGCGGGATTCGAACCCAGGACCTTAAACGCGAGTGCAGTGTAGAAAGAGAATACTCTGACACTCTGACCAGACGCCTTTACCACTAGACCACGAGCAATTGACAGTGAATCTGATCTTGCTGCACTATATACAATGTACCTCCGCTCCATACAAATCCTATCTAGGCCTATACCTCCGTTCTGCTGTTTTTTTGATATCCTAGGCAGGATTCTTGCCAATTTGAGGATTACTGGGCATATTATCTATAGGCCTAATAGCCATTTTTTTTTCTCCAGCCTTCCAAAATTCACTCAGTGGGGGGGGGGGGGGGGGGGGGGGGGGGGGGTTATGGGGGTCCAGTTTCCCCCCAAAATGAAAGGTTTATGGTCATGGTATTACTATTAGACTGAAATTTTTGTCTCTCGTTCGTTACCTCTTCACTTAGAGACTAACACACTAATAATGGTTTTACTACGGCTGCCAGATTTTCAAACTGAAAAAATACCTTGGACCCTGAATTAAGGAGAAGAATAAGGAAAAAACAAAGAATAGCATTCAAGGAAAGAAAGAAAGAGAAGAAGATAAAAGGGAAAAAAAGAATAATTACCATAAGAAAGATAGAATGAAAAAGAAAATAGAAAAAAACACAGAATAACATAAGATAAGAAGGGTAAAAAGACCCATTGAAACAAATGTGCATAGCTGATGCGATGCCGTCTTGCTGCCGTAATATGAAAGCTATCTGGTCTTATAGATGTGGATCTATTTATTGATCCTGACCTAGTCCGGACGAAGCCCGATTTGGCGGTGAATATGAAAACGGTATCAGATAACCTTGTACATGTATACATGTTTGAGTGATCAAACTGAGTAAATTATCATGTAATGGTACATTTACCTTGTAGATGCTCCAGCAGTGAAGGACATAGAACAGGATGGTGTGACTCTGAGACCAGCTAAAGAGATCTTCATTCCAGATAATCCAACCAGAATCAAGGTAATACTTGTTTTTTATAGTTCGGAAAGTAAGTATATGGGACTAAGTACAGCCTCAGTCGCTGCTGCATTAGTTTAAAAAAAAAAGGAAACATCAAAAGGCAATGGAAGTACATGATTTTATTTCCTGACCATGCTTGACATGATAAATGGGATTAGTGACTCTACCCCTGCTACAGATTTGCTATTCCAAAGATGATAATTGAAGTAAATGTTTCTTTACATCCTTTCTCATCAAGTATTCCCCAAAGACTGTACTGTCCCCTTACAAACAAGAGACTTGCATATGATCTTTGTAGTAGAAGATTATACCAGATGACCTTGTCATGTATGAGTGTATATATAGGCCCTATAAAACAAATTGTATAATCTCAGAATAGATCGTATCATCTTTTCATGTTGCCTGTCCTTCTTCGTTCTTTCTTTTTCACTCTCTATTTTCCCCTTTTCTTTCTTCTCTTTTGCCATTCAATAAGCCACTTTGTAATTAATTTATGGTACTACATTCATGGTACAAATAACCCTACAGTGACTGAAATTTGTACACACACATGCATTTGTTTTGGTGGACGCGCTACTTGTTTAACATGTAAAATCATACTGGTGCATGCATCGTGGTGCATACAAAATGGCAGTGTATAAAGGTCAGTTGTACTTGGTACGAATGACCTTTATCTGCACATGCTCAAATTGTAATTACGTACTGGCTTATTGAGGGGGCATGTGCCCTCTTTGCCTATAGCTCTGTCACTGCAAAGAAAGACCCATGTATCTCACAAGATTGACTGCATCAGTATTTTCATGACCTTTGACCTTATAGGATGCGAGAGTTCTGAATGTGTCATGTGGTGATGTCACCCTCTCCTATCTTCATCCTCAAGATGTAGAAGGAATGATTGAAGAAAAGAGTGATATCAAGCAAGCTCTCTCATCACATTCTGATCTTTTACCATGTGTTTATGAAGGTAAGATTTTACATCATTTACAGATTGATCTCATATTCAGCCCAAATGTCTCCAAATATCAAGTACAAGATGAAAGAAAAGCAACACCTCTGACTCTTTTTAAGATTTTTTTTTTTTTTTTTCTTTTTTTTAGATTGATGTAACATATATATCCCCAAAGTGTCCTGAGATTGCTGCAACATTACTGTATAAGGTGATATTTTCAAATAGACGTTTTTTAATGGATGACAGGGACCCAGACTTTTTCGCACGTTGTCGTATTAGCTAATTCAAGCAGGCCTCTTGCCTTAGTGTACATTTTTGCATTTGGGCACATAAAAACCTAAGGCGCTATTCTGAGTTTCATTTCTCAGATAAAATCTGAGATTTTAAGTCAGTGAAATAAAATGCCCTTAAAATATTTTCAAATCGGTATTCTGAGAACCATTTTAGCGAGATTTTATCTCATCTAAGACACGCCCATTTATGATGCCTTAACCAATAAGAAATGCCATGGTTAGATTTCACTTTCATCATGCTCAACCAATAGATTTGCTCTCTGCCAGTCTCTGGGGCAAGAGGGCACGAATGTGCTATTTTTACCATTTTCAATACATAAGGTGCATCAAAGCGCAAACACGCTTTTCGTTAGGATTTCATGGAAATGACTAAGGTACTTTCCAAGGATTTAGAAGACCATCACAAGTGTGATATTAGTTGGCAAAAATCTTGTAATAGAAGTCGATAATCATATGAGAATGTTGCTTGAGAAATATAGTCAGTACTCGGTATCTTTTTGTTTATTTTGATCGCACGATTAGCACCATACTTGTCCAAAAATATCGCACTCACCGTGCATCCTAAAAAAGATAAAATAGCCCCTACCCTATTTTAAATTTTTTTTTATCTTTCCCACAAACATGATTGGCGTAAGCATTTAAAGCAGTGCGTATCATACGTACAACATGAATAGGTATGCAAGAAGTAGGAGACCGAGATAAAATCTGAGATAAATTGTAGTCTCAGAATACAAAAAGATAAAATATTTTAGAGATAAAATGGTGCTCAGAATACCACCCCTTGCAAACAGCTTAAGCAGTATTTCAAGTATATTTAATTTTTCTAGTATTCATGGCCAAAGTATAGAGTCTTGATTTCTTAAAATGATTTTTTCCCTCTGTATTCAGGTGGGCTGAAAGTCTGGGAATGCTCATTAGACCTGGTCCAGTATCTCCAGGACCTGGATCCAATCTCTTTCTGTGGTCAGACTGTCCTAGAGCTTGGATGTGGAGCTGGTCTACCAGGGATCTACACTTTGAAGAAGGGAGCTACTGTTCACTTACAGGATTATGTAAGAATATCATGAGATCATTTAATCATTGGATTAGATGTCAATCTGTTTCCTATCATCTTTGTTACATTCAAACTTTCCAATGTGATAAAATGAAGCCGGTATTCTGGAGATGCACCCCCACCAGGTAGTATGCTCATTCATACATGTATTCATATTTGTGCCAAAAGGGCCAATGCGTACACTGCGTTTGATTAAGCCTGTCATTCTCGTACCTTGCAAGTGTTTTGTGTAGTAGTGCTGTTACCAGATGTATATTAAACTCCTGACCAGTATTGGTCAGTGACAGTACTGTACAAGGAAAGTACTATTATATGTTTATTATTTTGTAATCCTCGGACATGTCTCCTTATGAGTGTTTTCATGCGATATTTAATTGCATTTACTTCAGAATGTTGGTTAAACTATAGCGATGATATGCTGAACTTTAGAAAATCCGATGTGATAACTATTCATTGCATGTCTGGTAGATTGCAATATATCATGGTAGAATGTACATTGGCTAGTCAAAGGTATACGTTAATGACTACATCAAAGATTTTAGTATAGCTAATGGTTGTATTAAAGTTAGCTTTGATCAGACCATATATCAAGGAACATTGTTGCTTTCAATGTTAAGTACAATGTATTTCGATTATTATCAGATACTCAGTAACTTATGAGACACAAGATGGACAAAATCTTGGACTTTTTGTTTTTACATATATACATGTATCTTTGGTCATGAAAATTGCCCTGCATGTTTTTAGATCTATCACAAAAGATGTTATATTTCTCTTTTTGCGTAGAATGAAGAGGTCCTGAGACTTTTGACAATTCCTAATGTCCTGCTGAATTCTAAACCAGAGGTCTGCAATGAGAAGTGTCGATTCTTAGGCGGTGATTGGAGTCTGGTACAAGATGTTCTAACACAAGAAGGCATCAGGTCTGTCTAGCTTATATTTCATGCGTTTTCTGTATGGTAGTAGGATGATGTAGAACAGTTAAAGCTCATGGACAGTTTTGGTAGCAAAAAGGAAATTGGAAAGAAACATGTTCATTATAGTCAGATGTTGTTCTCCTTGTATCAAAAGAGGTTTGTACGACATCATGTATTCCTACAATGATTTCCGGTGAATTTTAGTGTAAATATCTGTAAGGAACGCTAGATCAAGGTAACATACTGCCCTACGCTAGGACCGTTCCATCCCGATGGCTCCCCACCCAACAGTCTGGGGGGGGGGGGCTTCACGTGCAGATAACATTTGTGTCACCGTGTGTGGAATCCACATAATCCTCATAGGTTTGCATGTGTAATATTGCATAGTGTGCGCTGCTCTCATTTGGAGTTTATATCCCTGGCCCGGTATATAAATTATTTTTTACCTCTCATTTGTAAAATATTTCACTTTAGGAGGTGAAATCTTCACAGCATCTTTGTATTGCTAGTATCTTGCTATTTATCAACAAAAATCTCATAAATCTGACGAAAATTTTTAGAGGGAGTACGAAACTAAACATTACCTTTAACCTATTAGATTTAGATTATTATCATTGGGGAGGGGGGGGGGGGGCTGTCTCTTTCTAATTGTCCTTCTTGCCTTATTGGCCCTCGTTATTAAAATGATATGAGTGTACATGGGCCCAGGAACTGGGGGAGGGGCTGCACCCCCGCACTCTTTTGAGTAGACACGTTTCATAATTCAAGTCATCATTCAAGTGAAATCAAATCAGTCCCCCCATTTAAAAAAAAAATGCTCTGTGGCCCCTGGTTGGAATATATTTATATGTATTAAACCATAGCAGTTCAGAGTTTTCTGAAAGTCTGATTTAATCAGCTTTCCTTCCTCAAATTGGCACTGATTATTCTTACTTTTCCATTCCTACATAGTTTGAAAAAAATGAAGTATATTACATGAACCAATTTGAATGAAAATTGAAAAATTTAACAGAAAAATTGCCAATTTGCACATGAAAATATTAATTATATATTTTACACTTTGTAGCCGATTTAGAGAGTTTAATGATTAGTTATAATAAAATTGCTCTTCTTCATAAACAGTAGAATGCTCATGTATAATTCCTAGCATTATTGATCAAAAGATACTGTATTTCTCTGGATTAATTAATTATAATATTTTTCTTCTTTTTATACCTTTACTTCTGCTCTTTTGTTTACATCTTACAGGTATGATGTCATTCTGACGTCAGAGACAATATATAGCTTAGACTCCCAGCCCAGGCTTTACAACATTATTAGAGGATTGCTGAAACCACATGGAAAAGTGTATCCTTTAGTTACATAGTTTGATTTCTTGCGCATATGTTCTAAGTAGAATTTCACTTAGTTGTTTGTACCTGTACTTGTGTGTGTACTTATGTTTATGTGTGATTTTGATTACTTTTTTTTTTTTGGATAAAGATTTTAACAATTGATTTTTTAGATTAGAATGCCATCCTTGGGAAACCTTTTTCTTTTTTTTTAAAATCGATTTTCTCTGTTTCATAATATGCACCAAGAAGGCTGTTCTTGATTTTTCTAGATTTAGACTTGACATAACTCCTCTACAGATATCTTGCTGCTAAGACACATTACTTTGGTGTAGGAGGTGGTACTAGGCAGTTTGAAGACTTTGTGAGAAAGAAGGGAGAATTTGAGATTGAATCTCTTAAAGTCATATGTCAAGGTAAGGATCAAGAAACAAAACAGAAATCCATGTTTTTTCTTTTGCAGCTTTGTTTTTAGAAAATGTATTAAAATTATTGAAATAGATCCAGCTGATTGTAGAACAAGTAGCCCCTAAGCAAGATTTTCCCCTCTTTTCTTTGAATACTACATCCAGAAGACCACCCTCTAGTAAAACTAATCCTCAGACAACTATCCCTTGAACAATTACCCCCTCTACAACAATCCCCTTTACGCCCAAGGGCTTGTTCACATATCCCACGGTTTACTGCGAGATGTTTAAGTGTACTGCACTTCACACTTGTGTACTTTATAATACACAGATAAGTGAGTACGCATGGGATCATTGTAGCGCACAGCTACTTTATTAGTCCCTCTTGCCATTCATTTAGCACAGAAAAATACTTGGCATATGTGAACGAGCTTTGGACCTGTCCATTACCCTCAGACAACTCCCTCCTGGGCCCCATCTTATAAAGAGTTGGGATTGATTTGATTCGATCGCAACTGTGTTCTTATGAGACATGAGTTGCGATGAGTTTTAAGTTGCGATTGATTTGATTCGATCGCAACTGTGTTCTTATGAGACATGAGTTGCGATGAGTTTTAAGTTGCGATTGATTTGATTCGCAGGCACAAACCCTGGTCAGTAGTAAAAGGGTGTCTGCACTATAAGACTACCATAGGCCCTGTAGTATAGCTGCTCCTGACACTGACACAACCAGTAGGTAGCTGGGCTAGGCTTCTCTCACGACACAATGATTTTCTGATAAAGTGTCAAATTAGAGTATGTGCTTGCAGACTACTCTGCTGGTACAAACCCTCTTACGTGTAGGATGAAAAGAAAAGAGACAATCGGCATGAAAGATGTTAGGTTTTCAAGAGGACTTACATTGCACAATGATATGAAGAGGATTCTTTCTGTGTATAAACATAATACACATCACAGTTCACATTTTGTTTTCATATCCTGAGCCAATTTCCATTCCATATGATGCAACACTTGACTTTTTCTAAATCAATACTTCAATTAATTTTGTATAAATATATGACAAAGTTTTGTGGTGTTCTATTGCGTTACTTTGTACATAATTATGTTGTGGTCACTCAAGGTGAATATTGTTATCTTTGTGTTTTGTTGTTCTGCCATCTAGGAGTTCAAAGAGAGATACTTGAAATGCGATTTATACAACCAGGGAACAACGGAGAGAAAACTTGAGACAACAGCAAGCAAACATGAGAGTTTGTTGTCATAACACCTGAAACATACATGACACATGAGACAGACATTCATTTCTAAAGGAACGAGATGTTGTATCAGTCAATCAGTGAATCAGTTTAAGTACTGATAAGAACAGAAAAGATGTTTAGTACTGCAGAATCGGAAAATGGCGCTGAAGCTTTTCATCTTGCACTCATCAGCGTATACCGCAAGAATGAACAGAAAGCCGAAATCGAACAATATACCGGAAACTAAAGAAACAAAGCACGCAAAATATTAAACAGATTTTGATTGGCTGCCTGAACATAATGGGAAATTAGGCTTATTGCCAGCCGGTTTTGTAATAATGGGAGCTAAAATAATACGAGCGTCCTCACAAAATCTTTCTGCCGGCACAGAACAGAGTCAGTGAGCTGAATGTACTTGGCTTCGAGCATGTCATGTATTGTTCGATTTTGGCTTTCTGTTCATTCTTGCGGTATACAAGACGAAAAGCTTCAGTATGTTTCTCTTCAACGCCGTTTACTTATAAGGAAGACTTTTTAATAGCAGGTGTATTAAGAAAGAATATTCAGCTACGTAAAATGATATTTGATGAGAAAAGAATATGTGGCTAGAACACAACTAAGGACCTTTTTTTAAGAAGCTGAAATGCAAATTTTCCACTACCTTCTGGTCTGACACCCCACATTGAAAATGGTATAGCAACCAGCGATGGGGCTTAGAGCAATCTCAGCCTCAAATATTGGGTGTCTTTTTCTTGGTCTTGACCCAGTGACCTAATGTGAAATGAATGTGATCATATATATTTCTCTGACAAATTTGCTCTCAGCCAATCAGGTTCAAGGATTTCAAAAGCTTATAACAATTATTGTAACTTGTTATTGATTAACAAGTTTTGTGAAATGGGGCCCTGGTCTCAACTACAATACTTGTAGCAACACTAAGTATTGCTTATACTTTTGACAGTATGGCTACTCTGCAAGTTTTCTTGCAAGTTTACTCTTTGTTTTTTTTACACTCTTGTACCTGTACATAACCTACCTGTAGACCTTTAGCCTAAAGACCTATCCCAGGGACTTTAATAGTAATGAGGATTCATGACTTACCAAACTTTGGTACATGTAAGTCATGAATCCCCATTACTATTAAAGTGCCAGCTAGCTTATTGACTTGGTTTTGAACCAGGACCTTATGGTTATGTGACTGCTACTCTACCACTGAGGCATCCCAACTGTAGAGTACATATTACTCTTGAGAGTATTATTCTTAAGCAAAGCTATCATGTGACATGTAGATTATAACATTGTACCATGGACTTATTTGAATCCAAAAACAACACGTACTGATGACTGACGTCATAAAGAGTATTTATTATGTATAGAACTTGTTTGAATCACTTCAGAAGATAGATTTGTGAAAGATAAGCACATGACAAGCCCTTGTGATAATTATTATCATAAATACGTGAGCAGATAGACATAAAATAATCCAAATAGATCAATTAAAGCCCTCTTTTCTGATACGTGCTAAAAACTAATAACTATTGAAGAATTTGTGTATTAGAAATATTATACTATTAATACATGGTTGGGAGTGCGTTAGTGTGATCTGGCAACACAAAGGTTTTTATCGTAGTGTACTATACGCACGAGGCGCAAAATAGTCTGATATTTCTAATACACAATTCTTCAATAGTTATTAGTTCAACAACAAAAGTGCGCACATGTAATCCCTGCGCTAAAATGACAAACTACGTGATTTCACTGCGTTTGCACGCACCAGAGGTACGCGTACGCGCAGCTCAGCTGTGCGTTAGTACTTTTTTTTTTGATGGTCACATGGTGGTATTGACCAATCAGGATGGCTACATTCTTGAACCCGTTTTATAATGTTGGTTATTGTTATGATCAAATACAAGGAATCTTTCTTTGACTGCCATATTTTGATACAAAAGTAATAAAATCGTGTGATAGCATGGAGATACGAGAATTGTACTCAAGAGAAAGATGTTGATAAAGTATATGAGCAAGTCTCGACTTGAATAAAGGCAAACAGATGACAATTATGTATTTTTCTGTCTGTACAATACATAGTCATGCAGTGGTGTGTTCATGTCACTCTTTAACCTCAAGTGTGTGTGTGTGGGGGGGGGGGGGGGGGGGCTCTTAGCAAGTTTGAATATCTGGTAAAACTAAATACTCAATTACTGGTTAAGGATCAGTCAAAGTTTTGCAATCAACCGTAAGACTTACCATTGGATCACAATAGCTTTGTACATGAAAGATATATTCTAAGTTTGCAATCAACCGGAAGACGTGCCATTGGATCAGAATAGCTTTGTACATGAAAGATATATTCTAAGTTTGCAATCAACCGGAAGACGTGCCATTGGATCAGAATAGCTTTGTACATGAAAGATATATTCTAAGTTTGCAATCAACCGTAAGACTTGCCATTGGATCAGATACAGATTCATTTCATTGATCCATGTTTCAAATACACATTGGTGTACACTGGCAAAATAAACACAATTTTGATAATAGATACGATCAATATAACAATTTAAATGCATAAATCAATCCAATATTGGAAATTTGTTTTGCTCACATTCTGCAAAGTGCAAACATACATTCATGTGTATCAAAATAACTGTCTGTATATACATGTATATATATATAGTGTGTATATACAGCCATGAAAAAAATTATTAGACCAAGAATGGTTACTTATAGTGTAATTTTTGTGGTAACAAGGAAATAAAATATCATAAAAGTAAGGTATAATTGCTGGCATTTGGTATTTATTCAATGAAGTACAAAGACAAATCATTTTTATAATTTTGTATGCATATTATTGTACCCTTATTACAGAAGCTTGGTCTAATAATTGTTTCCAGGGCTGTATATATATATATATATATATGAACATGAACTTATAGGGCTGTATATATATATATAGGGCTGTATATATATATATATATCCATGGAGCTTTTGCGTTGTTTTTTTTACGCTTCACGCTCTTTTGCGTACCTATCTAATAAATTTTCATCATTTCCTGATGAAGGCCTATGGCCGAAAATTCGATTTTTTTCATCGTATACAGACTTTTCATTCCTATTTTGTCTATAACTTTGCAAGTCCGAAGCAGAACTATATTTATATATATATATATGAACTTATAGGAAATTAAGAGAAGAGGGAAAGTAAAGGAGAGAAAGAGGAAAGGTACTGTAAAAAGTAATAATCAGAATACATAAATAGATTAGAAATACATGTACATATACATGTACAATGTACCCAGAAATACTACAAACCACAAGGCTTGGAAAGAGAGAGAAATAATGATGAATCACATTGCTCTGGAAAGGATAGATAAGTGAGATGAAGGAGAGAATTTTAAAGAAATGAACGGACAACAGAAGATGAGATAGAGAATGGTAAGTCAAGAAGAGGAGAGTGAGAAGGAGAGAGAGAGAAATATACATGTAAAGAGAATTACGTCACGGCTTGCATTTTGTTATAAGAAAAAGCTCTAGATTCAAAGAATTTAAAGAATAAACAAATCAGAATCATAGTATTTTGTTACGGGGCACAGATCTCCAAAAGTGCTGACAAGCAAAGAGAAAAGGAACAAAAAGCTGCCGCCCCTGAATCAGGAAGATCTCAAGGCTAACCAACAAGGGATGAAACCGTTGATAAGCCTCAGTCTTTAGTTAATTTCTTATGAATCATCTTTACTATTAACTAATTGGTTGATGTATTTTCCAATTGTCTTCTCCAACTGGGAGCATACTAAGGCTGTGTAAGTTTCTTTTTGTAGGAATACTTGAGTGCATGAAGTTGCTAAAAATTACGATTATAGGCTGAGTCAAAATATTAAAAAAAAAAAAAAAAAAAAAAACCCGATTGCTTATTTACTTCTTGTATATCGTCAAAACTACTTGAATACACATGCAGGCTTCATTGATAGAAGGAAATAAAGTTCCTCTCCAAAACAAAAAAAGATGCATGACTAAGTTGAACAAACTATATAAAAAATATGTTATCAACTTAGATTTAGGGTGTGTCCTAGATTCACCGATCAAAGACCGGCCTCTTATGTCTGGCTTTATTCTGTCTGGATCTAATGTTTTCATTTTCATTAAAGGATTTATTGAAGTGGTTATACAATTGTATGAGGAGTGCTGCTAAATATTAGAGTGGAGGGGTTCAGACAAAATAGTGTGCTACCCAAACGCGTCCACACACTTCAAAATGGACCCTAAACGGCGTCACATCAGAGAAATACCCTAAATGGGGTCAACAGGGTCATCACATCACCCCAAAATACCCTAAGTGGCGTATAAATTATTATGGTACCAAGTACAATACCCCAAAATACCCTAAGTGGCGTATAAATTATTATGGTACCAAGTACAATACCATTAATGGCGTCAGAAATAAATAACCCCTATTAAGCAGGAAAACAACAAAACACTTTTCAAGTACAGATATCATTTTTAATTTGCATGCAAACTATCCAAATCACCAATCGGTGTTATTTATATCGTAGAAACATATGAAAAGCAGAATTTAAGGATTATCATAACATGCAATTTATACCCTAAATGTCGAAGACCGAACTTTATTTAGTAATCTAAACGGCGGTTGAAGCTGAAAAACAACCCTTTTAAAGGAAAACGTCGATAACGCCTTAAGGCGGGGGTTAAGAAATAACATGTTTTAAAATGAGATAATATTGTCAAAGGCGCCACTCGATAGCAGTGACGTTTGTTTATTTTCGCATCATTTTGAACAATGATGTTTCTTTAATGATTGTCTGTTTGATAGACACTGTTTACTAGGTATAAGACATGAATGACTTCGAAACTCAGAATTCATCACTTTTGGATAGTATCAGTCAATCAATCAATTAGGGTATTTATATAGCGCCAATATCTAGTTTCCTACTCAAAGGCGCTGTTGAGACTGAAAAACTACCAAAGCGTTTGTTCATGATTCTACCTATATGACTAGTTGTAAGCAATCTGAAATAGGTATGTCTTGATTTGAGTTCTGAAAGTGGATAGCTGGTCACAGGAGCGAAGAGTTTGAGGAAGACCGTTCCACAACGTCGACGCACAAGCATTTAATGATCGATCACCTATAAGAGATCGTGTTCGAGGACTCTCAAGCAGATATATTCCTACAGATCGCAAATTAGTTCGAGGCTTATAAGGGGTCAGCAAGTCTGAAATGACACAGTACATAGTATCGTTAATTAATGCTGAATTTGAAACCAAGTGTTATGAAATTTGTCATGTCCTGAGCTCGATTTAAAATTTAATTCTCTATCAATTTTGAAAGACAAAATAAAATCTCTGTCAGCATGATCAGTCACAAAATCGAGCAAACATTTAGACGGTATTTATTCGACAAATAATTTCCATTAGTAGCCTTAATAGAGGGAAAAAGGAACAATCCAACCACAATAGCCAGACTTCTCCTCATATTTGTCACTAGTATTAAACAGAGACAGAGGGAACGCATTTTAGAATTTCGGGCCTGCCCGTTAGTCGGCTGTACTGCCCCCCACCCCCAATGACACATCAATCATAACAACTGAGGCTTCATTTATAATGGGGATTTACGTGCTAACAAATAATAGACATGATCGTGATGATTGGTAATGTGAGAGATATCATATAACTTCATTCTTCGAATCTTTTATGGCAAGTTTATATATATGGATATCTATGAGTGGAGGACATTGGACTTGAAACAGAAAATATCGAACGTTCGTGTGCAAATACTCGTTAGCTCGTTTGCCACCACTGTATTTCAAGTTTATGATTGACATAATTCGTTTGCTGTTTTTATAGCTATATACAGCTTGCATTATTGTTGATTTGTTTATAAAAATGTGAGTTTCGATGAAAAGTTTAATTTTGGTTCAAGAATCTTCATTAATACGACAAACAAATCTGGTAAGTGGTTTCGATCCTTCTGAACCTCTTTCCTCGAAATAGGTGTTCAAGTTCCACCTCAAATATTATTTTGGTCATGCACAATAAGTGGGTGTATTGAGAAAACGCGGCTTCAGTTGAGGATCTAGGGAGAGTGGGCGGCAAACGGAGACTCTGAGACTTTTATTTGTTTGTCTTTATTAGTTGTTATTGTTAATTATTTTGTTCAGACTTGTTATACACTGTAATCCGCCCCCTCCTGTCTAAATGAGGTGAAGATTCCCCCTCACTGAGTAATCGTGTTTTCTCCCTCCCCCTTTGCAAATAAAGCAGTGGCGTATCCAGGGGGTGGCGCAACAGGCGCCCCCCCCCCTATTGGCCGTCGTAAAAAAAAAAAACTAGCAAAAAAAAAAGTTCATTAAATAGGCTTCAAAATCGGTCACATATATAGGATTATTTTGCATCTCAGCCCTTCTTCAGAAACAAAAATTTTCCAAAGGGGAGGGGGCACCCCCTCCCTTTAGACCCCTCCCCAGGACGGCGATCAATAATGCCTGGCGCCCCCTATTGGGAAATCCTGGATACGCCCCTGTAAAATAATATGCTATTGCCCCTACAATATCATGTGTCAACCGTCTTCGAGTAAACGTGAAAGTGGTGACAGTGTTCATACATGTACCAACCTTTTCTTTTCCTCGTGAAGATCCTGCAACATTAAAGGAGAATTATCCCCACGAGACTTTTATCATTGACCTAAAACAGAATTCTAAACAGTTTCTGATAAAGTAAAAACATCGTATATTCGAGAATCGAGAGGATGGGAATTGTCGATTGAATCCTCCGATTTTTATTGTTCTCGAGAGTAAAGCAGCGTCGCCATGTTCCCGGTGCGATCGGGCTGTGTGACGTAGGGCATGGAGTTGGCCGTAGCGCATTGTAATTGGCTCGCAATAGTTCACCAACATTATTTTAAAAAGAGTTTATTATTATTAATAATAACATAAATTAGGCAAGAGTTTCATAATTAAATTAAATAAATCAATTTATATTATCTACGTAACTATCACATTTGGAAAACATTTATTAGAGTAAAATAATCATCGTAAGTAAAACGTGTTCCAGGACACACTAGCTTGATTATACGATTCGCCCGGGCAGCGTCTTTTTTTTTTGTAACCAAGCCTAGGCAGAAACCCCTTTTTGAAGACTTTGAAACAGACTACAAGTATCGGACTTGTATTTTCTAAACCCTAACCCTAACCCTAACCCTAATAAGCAAAAGAAAATTTTGTAATATAATCTTCTGCCGAGGTTCGAACTCATGGTTCCTTCACCAAGAGAGGACTGCATGGATTATCCGATTGCGCCACACAGAACAACTGCTCGATGCCCTTGCTCGTTTTATTATATAGCTAAAATTCGTTTTCATGAATATTCATGCCGATTAGTCTTGACGGAATAAACCGTATTAGTATGAAAAAATGCGAAATCTGCCTTGGCTTGGTTACCAAAAAATAACACGCGCCCGGGCATAAGCTTAGCCCGCAGATCTACGTGATAATCGGCCTCCGTGAAATGATCACTGCAGATCACATCATTTTTCCGATCAAGTTTGAAGTCTTTTCCTTGGAATTTTTCCACGTTCAATATGGTCACCCAACGCTTGAACAATTGCTGACATTTCTGCGGGTCTGGGAACCGATGGAATGATTTCCCTATCGTTTTCTTGGAACAGTTACAACAGCCGAAAGTTTGACAATACACCATGTTTACCGTGTGTATATGCAGCGCGCGCTTCATGCAAGCTAGCTACTAGCTATTGAGTTCTCCATCCCCTACGTCATCACGCGCAAGGTTTTATGGGAAATTTAGAGAAAATGGACGCCGCCAGTAGGAGTAGACACACTGATCTCTATGTAAAAATTATGTAAAAATTTTTACATAGAGATCAGTGAGTAGACATCGTAAAAAGTGGTCTCTATTTTCTGCTCTTACAACGGCATCAGTTGGTCTAAAACGGTGATTTTTATATCAAATTAAATGTTATTTTATTCACTATGACCCTATTTACATTTAAAAGCCTGGGGATAATTCTCCTTTAAGGACGTTGAAGGGAACTTTAAGCTGTGGATACTACCGTGGTTATAAGTCTCCTTGCCTTCACATTCGTGTGTGAGATATTCTTGTTTTGGGTCCTAGGACTGCCTAAATAAATTATATGTTTACGCCAAATATGCAAAATCAAGAATACCCTTGAAATAATGTGCAAAGTATCCCCAAATTGTTGTCATCTACACAATAATGTATTTGAAAGGGCAAGGGGGCAGTTTGCCTTCTCCGATTAATTTCAGCAAAGGAAAAAGTATGATTTTGTTTTATTTAAGGAGGAAATTATTGCAAGGAAGATAATATCAAACTGCTGCTAAAACCTCCTAAACTATGGAGTTTTTTTTCAATAAAGTTTTGTTCGGCTGCAATGCGACTTTTCAAAGCGGTGATGTTTAGTGAAGCCCAAACTTTGAAAAGAAATGAAGAGAAGTGGAAACGTGGTTCAAATTTCTTTTAATAGATTAACCACAATAGACAAAATTGAACGCTGTTGTTATGTTACGTATAACATTCAGTCTGAAATATGTTGGAACGTTCAAATTAATAGATTTTGCATGCATTTATCCAAAACAATGTATCAAGCGGAAGTGCGGACCAAATATATTACTCGCTCGCAAATACAGTGTAATTGTAATTTCGTTGAATACCGTTTAACTGAGGACTATTTATGCTTATGACAAATAATATATCAAATTAAAATAATAACATTTACAAATTTTAGAAGAAATTAAAAAACAGCTCCGCCGCCTTCCCATTTATCTACCCTCTCCTGAACTGGGCTTTTCTTGCTGGAATATACGCATCACCATTGGCTCTGATTTCCCCACGCTTAGGTCCATACGCCACTGCCTCTAAATGGTCTTTCTGCTATAAGGGGCACTTCTACAATAGATGCATTTATCTTTTCTTATTTTCCTCATTTACATCCAAGCCGAACAGTCGTCTTGTAAACAACTCCCTGAATTCTCTTTTTTTTTGCCGAGTTATACAGTGCGCATAAAAAGTACATATTTTTAAAATATCTTCCAAAATCATAGTTTCACGATATCGAGACTCATACAAGTACAGGTCAGGGTCTGTTTCATTGGTTGAAACTATGAGTATTGACAGTCTTTTACGCTTGAGTGAGTACTGGCTATTTTGGTAAAACTCGCAAAAAATTGGTTTGCGCAAAAATGCCTCAGTCTGGAATTTGATCAAATAGCGTCATTTATCGGGAAGTAACTGCATTTTCTTTGTTAACACCTAAACACAACACAAAAAGTAAGTTCCCCCTAAATCAAAATGGCGTACCTTTGCTAATTACTATTGAAAATCTATTTTTGTTCACTTTATTTTTATATACATATACATGTATTATATATAATACTGAATGTAAACCATGTCATGACTTCTATTGTCTGTTGGAAATGAATAAAGAAGAATTTGAAATTTGAATTTAAACACAACACAAAAAGTAAGTTCCCCCTTAAGCAAAATGGCGTAACATTTTAACGAAAAGGTTTCGAACAAAATAACTTGGTCAGAGTGTTCCTACACTTATTGACTAATAAAGTTCCGTGTGAAAATGAAATTGATCCGTCGAGTCATGCATGAGTGAGCACACATTCAAGGCAAAATTGTCACTTTTCAAAAGTCACAAGAGCCATTTTGGGGGGTCATTTTGGCGAATTCTGTTTCGGGTTTTTGTTCAAGTGCTGTAGTTGTTTATCATCCATCGTTTAACCCCTTCGCACCTGTCCTAACACTTTTCGTGTTTTTGCACGGTTTGGTGAGCACAATTTTAGTGGAAAGTAGCGATGTTCAACCCTCTTAACTTTGAAATGGCAAAATCCATCCGAATTATTGAAAAAATGAACATCAGATATTGCTACCAAAATGAGTTGTCAATTGTGTAATCACAAGAGGTAATTTTCTGGCTGGTTGAGTGAGCACACTAAAATTAAGCAAGAAATGGTAAAATTCACTTAATAATATGGCATAAAATATGACTCCTGTGACTTTTGAAAAGTGACAATTTTCCCTTTAATGTGTGCTCACTCATGCATGACTTGACAGATCAATCTCATTTTCACACAGAAGTTAGTCAATAAGTGTAGGAACACTCCTGCCAAATTATTTTGCTTAAAACCTTTTCATTAAAATGTTACGCCATTTTGCTTAAGGGGGAACTTACTTTTTGTGTTGTGTTTAAATTCAAATTTCAAATTCTTCTTTATTCATTTCCAACAGACAATAGAAGTCATGACATGGTTTACATTCAGTATTACATCTATATGTATATAAAAATAAAGTGAACAAAAATAGATTTTCAATAGTAATTAGCAAAGGTACTCTTTAAAAAAAATAGTGACTGGAAACTATACCTGTGGAAATAGGGGGATTTGCTAAAAAGCAAGGCTTGTATATTGCGAACCCCCCCCCCCCCTTGGAAAAAAGGAAAAAGTTGTAATTTGCCTACGAAGATTAACAAAAGAGATAAGGAACAATAACAAGGAACAAACGCAAAAGCAAGACAGAGACAGGACAGGGACAAAGAACAGAACATGGACAAAAGGAGACAAAAAAGATGCTGAAAGGAAGGAACTGCCACGAAGTCAATAAAAAATATGAAAAATCGACAAAGGTAGAAAACAGGACGAAACACTGCCGAAAAGATAAGGTAACACAGATCGTAAAGCCGGTTGAGTGAGCGAGATTAGCTGTGAAGACCTCTATAATTTTTAAGTAGAAATGTTTTTAATTTTCTTTTAAAAGTATCTAAAGACGGACTATTTTTAATTTCATTGCTGAGAGAGTTCCAAAATCTAGGACCGTCATACAAAAAAGTATTCTTTGCGAAAAGTGTTCTAAAACGTGGTAAGTGGAATTCGTTAGATTGTCTTGTTGGGTAATTATGAATTGATCGATTGAGAGGAAACATAGTATCAAATACACCAGGAAGTGTATTATTCTCAAATTTGTACATAAATTGCCCTAAGTGAAAAAAGTAAAGGTCAACAACTTTCAACAATTTATTCTCAAAGAATAAAGGGTCTGTGTGAGAACGTATAGCAAAGTTGTTAATTATACGAAGAGACTTTTTTTGTAATAACAACAATCTGTTTAAAAGGGTTTGGTGGGAGTTGCCCCAGGCAAGTATCCCATAATTCAGGTAAGGTAAAATTAAAGAGGTGTAAAGCATTAATAGAGAAGACGTCGGGAAGTGATATTTTAATTTGTTAATAATGCCAATATTTCGTGAAATGGTTTTACAAATGCTATCTATATGGTGTTTCCAGGAAAGCTTGTCAACAGTTACACCAAGGAATTTAATGAATGGTACATTTTCTAAATTAGTATCATCCAATATAATATTTAAGGGAAGTGCGTTAATGGAATTACTAAATAACATATATTTCGTTTTGAGAAGATTAAGAGACAATTTATTAGATCTAATCCATTGTGTAACTTTTAAGTATAAGGATTACGGTCGGAATAAAATATATTAGAATCGTCTGCAAAAAGTATGAACGAGAGGACATCAGATGATTTACAGAAGTCATTTATATAAATGATGAATAACAAAGGGCCCAACAAACTGCCTTGTGGAACTCCGCAATTAATATTTTGCATGTTAGATGTTAGGTCATTTAAAAATACATATTGTCGTCTATTAGACAGGTAGCTTTTGAACCACTCCAAGGCCTTCCCGCGCACCCCATTATGTGAAAGTTTATGCAATAAGATATCGTGGTTAATGGTGTCGAAGGCCTTGGAGAAGTCCAGAAAGATGCCAACTAGATGGGAAGAATGGTCTAAAGCATGCGCCACTTTATCAACAAAATTCAGTAATGCATGTTCAGTATTATGTTTTTCTCTAAATCCAAACTGAGAGTTGGAAAAAATTTGGTGTGATTTTAAGAAATCAATTGTTCTGCGGTAAACAACTTTTTCTAAAATTTTTGATAAAGAAGATAAAGAAATTGGACGGTAATTGCCTATATTAACTTGTCACCTTTTTTATACAATGGAACCACCTTTGCAATTTTCATGTTATCTGGAACTTGACCGTAACTTAACGACAAGTTAAAAATATGTGTCAAGGGATCGACAATTGAAGATATTACACCTTTTAAAATAAAGTTATTAACATCATCATAACCAGGACATTTTCTATTGTTCAAATTAGATACTATATCAATGATATCCTCTTTCACTACTGGAGTGAAAAATACTGTATTTGGATTTGGGTTACCAAGATATTCAGAAAAATGCTTAGCTGAATATCTTTTGCTAGGTTAACTCCTATAGATGAAAAATAATTGTTGAAGATATTAGCTATATTTACGGGGTCTTCAATAACAATACCGCCAGACCTAATTTTAGTAATATCAGACTTATTATTGGATAAGTTCATTGCTTGTTTAAGAACTTTCCAGGTATTTTGAATATCATGTTTATATAGACTTAATTGATTACTAAAGTATATTTTCTTTGCCAATCGTATTGTTTTAGTTAAAATGTTTTTATATTTGGTGTATTTAGTCTTAGCTTTTAGAGTACCTTTAATTTTTGAGTTATAATACAAGTTATTTTTTCTGTTAATAGAACGCAAAATTGCTTTCGAGATCCAAGGAAGTCTCGGTGATTTTTTATAGTTGGTTTGCTTGTCTTTTACTTTAGGGATGTGATTATCTAGTTCACTATGGAATATTTGCAAAAAGCTATTGAAGCATTCATTTACATCATTGTTGTTGTAGACGGGCGACCAGTCCGCAGACTCTAAAGAAACACCAAGACTTGCAAGATTCTCATGAGTGGGTCTTCGTCTAGACAGTTTATGAGGATTGGTGAAAGTGTGCTTAAGAGTAAAATATGACATAATTGGAAAATGATCTGTTAAATCAGATAAAATTATTTTAGAATCAGGAGTCGGTATAACATTACAAAATATGTTGTCTATGAGAGTGGCAGAATGATTTGATGTGCGAGTGGGTTTTGAAATCAATGGCAAGAATGAGGAAGTCAAAAATGTTTCAAGAAATTCATGAGCAGCATTGTTGCTATCGTGCTTTGATATATCAATATTAAAGTCTCCCATTATAAAAATATTGTAACGTAAGTGCTGATCTCTCCGTTTGAGTACTGTGTCCTTTCCGTTCCAAGTTGTTTAATCCCACCGCTAGCCACCAATGTAACGTAACTGGTCCCTGTCGGGGTAGCGTCTGCCAATGAGCAGTCAGTCAGAGCCCAGTTCACGCTCAACCAAATTCTCAATTATCTCTTCACTCGGTGGATTCTTTCACAAAAATATATTGTGCTTAACATGGAATCGGCCACACTCACTCAAACAATCACCTAAACTAATAGATGTACTCGTATAAGTAAATAAATAATGTACACTTACATGTTGTGGCTAAAGTTGACAAGAAACTTTAATCAAATACACTTCTTTCCTCTACAGCAGCTCAACATCGTCTGCCCAATTCAATTCAATGAATCATATTTTTATATCACATAAAATATACGCGCACATACGCACACATACGCGCAGTGCAGTGTGACGTCACAATGCATTAACACAAACGACGTCACAATGCATTAACACAAAAGGCTAGGCAAAACAGTGCCAATTCAATTTCGTTACACTACCCCGCCCCAAGTCTAGGCAGTCCTCTGACCACATGCATAAACACTGTAAACACACACAAAAAAAATCACCTCAGTCCAGCTTTTGGCAAGAAAGAGGCATGTCGATAAAATACAGGTATTTCAATCCTTCTATCCTGCGAACAAGTACAAGAGAATATACATTTTGAAATGATGTGTATACAAATCTGCTCGAATACTTGGAACAGGTAGAATAAATATTTACATAATAATTGTACAAGAAGAAACATGAGGAAAGATCCAGTCCTTAATTTCAATCCAAACTATTTCATCCTGTAACCATGTAAACCACTTTCCTCAAATAGGCCTACCATAAACAATGACAATGAGGTAACAGTTAAGTACATGTACTATATCTACACATGTATTGTCATCTTTTGGTAATAGAATGAAGATCATAAAAAATATGGCTGGAAGCTTATAAGAAAGATCGAAGGCACATAAACTTCTTTTGGAATGCATTACGAACAATACAAAAAGTAGAACAAATCCCTATTCTTTACCGACCTCCTGTATAAACTTGTCTCACATTAACATGTATAATTCAATCGAGTTATAAATTTATATAACTTCACTGTATCTAATAAGAGTAGTTTCTGTTAAAATGTGACAATCTATTTACAATAACCACAATGTGCTATAGTGAAAATACTTAGTTAAGGTGGAGAGATAGTGACATAAAAGATGGAAAATATAATTCACAAGAGTTACAAGATCAAGTCTTGATCGCTGAAAGTATGACTATGAGTTTAAAGTTCAGGTTGGATGGCTCCAGCCATCAGGTTTACAGTGTACTGTCTCCTTAACTCTTCTTCCGACACCAAAACTCCATCGCTAAAAGAACGTCTTGTCGTAACCTCGGTGATTCTCTGGACACGACCGACTAGCGCCCTCTCCAGCTCCTGGACTGTCATCTGTGGTCCTAGCTGATCACCTACGAGATGATGGAGATTTGTTTTTCCTGGCTTTCTCTCTCCACAGCCATGTAGATAAACGATGCCGTACTCACGTACTTTATCCTCATGAATGAGTTTGTTGCCTCCAGAAAAATACGTCAAAGACGACCTTTCCTCAACCTGAAGAGGGGTACCAGGTAGGGTACGTCGCAGCTCCAATTCTTGAATTGGTCTTCCCATCTGCATCCTCCTAGCCTTCGGTTCTGTTGGGGTCACGCAGTCGACTTCAGCTTCTGACTCTGATACATCTGATGCTGACGATGCTGAGGGGGCCTGCTGCGCACGTTCCCGCTCCTGCAAGAGCATACTGAGATGCTTCCCGCCCGCTCTTACTGGCCTCCTTGGAACTGCTTCCTCGCCCACTGTACGAAGTGTTGCCGGGGACACATGGACACTAAGCTCCCCTCCCGGACTCTGAACAGGCTCTTCAACCTCATTTCGTTTAGCCACAGGGGTCATCAAATTCTCTCCTTGATGCCTGTCTATGACTGCAGCCCGTTCGTTCGGCATGGTAACCTCGCTGCGGATGTACTGTCCTCTGTCACTTGATGCTCTTCTCCCCTCATGTCGGCTACGCTGGTGCCTTCGAAGGTTGTCTTTTCGATAAAAAGACTTCTTACAATCCTTGCACTTAATAGCCTCCCTGTGACTGTGCCTCTCCTCGATATGTAGCTCCAAACTTCTCTTATGGGAGAAAAACTCTCCGCAAGAATAGCACTTGATATCTCTTCTGTAGTGGCGGATAGTGGATCACTGCAAGAAATAAAGACAGAAGAACAGCAGGTTTATATTCTGGTAATTGGGAGTGATTCTGTATTTTCAAATTGATAACAGTTGCAGGGGTTCTAATAAATGTATCGTTGTGGCAGATTTCTTTTCCTTGGCGGATTTCTTCTAGGTCGAGTCGATTGCATGTCTCCTGGTTCTTTCACCACCTGGTCCATCCTGTCTTCAACCCATTGATGCGATTCCAAGCGGCTCTGAGCTGCCTGATCGATCACATCCTCCACGACTTCCTGATGCTGTCCAAGCAGTCTGTGACCAGCCTGGTCAATTACGTCCTCTGCCTCCTGATGCTGTCCGGGCTGGCTGTGACGTTCCTGCCGACTACCATGGGCTTCACTGCGTTGGCCTTGTGGTACTTCCAACCAGGATTGTACAGGTTCACCGATGTAAGGTTTTAGCCTATCTACATGAACTACTTTCATCTTCCCCTGTTTCTTTGCCTGTATCCTACAGGTCACATCGGACAACCGGTGTACAATCAAGTAGGGACCTTCCCACTTTCTTTGCAACTTTGGAGATAGACCCTTGGATTTTGCAGCATTGTGGAGCCATGCGAATTCTCCAACCGCAAATGGTCTGCCTTCGACCCTTTGGTCATAGGTTTTCTTCTGGCGTCTAGCACTCTGTGCAAAATTAGCCCTTGCCCTTTGGTGTGCTGCTTGCATCCGTTGACGTAGGGTGTACGCATAATCTGTTCTAAGATTGAGTCCATCGTTTGCATCACCCGGCAGTGCTTCCGTCATCAGATCAATGGGTAGATGTATCTCCCGTCCTACGTTAGCATGTTAGGCGTCTCTCTTGTGGAGTCTTGGGGAGCTGAACGGTAGGCAAGCAGAGCCATAGCTAACTTTTCGTCCCAGTCTCTCTGTCGGTTTAACGGCTCGATCATCATAGAGAGCATGTTGATCAGGGTACCGTTAAATCTCTCGATCAATCCATCGGACTTTGGGTTATACGGGGTGGTACGTGTCTTCTGGATGCCGAGAATGTCACACATTTCCTTGAAAACATGCGACTCGAAATTCCGACCTTGGTCGGAATGTAGCACAGCCGGCACTCCAAATCGGCAAACGAACTCATTTACAAATTTATCCGCTAGAGTTTCAGCTGTCTGGTCAGGTATGGGGTACGCCTCCATCCACTTGCTGAAGTAGTCACCAACCACCAGGATGTATTTGTTTCCTCTTTCTGTCTCGGGTAGCGGTCCAACTATGTCCATGGCAACACGCTCCATCGGCATCCCTACCGAATCTTGTTGCAAAGGGGCCCTCCGTTTCTTAGCTGGTGACTTCTTGGAGGCGCAGACGTTACACTGCCGCACTATTGATCGTATATCTGCATCCATTCCAACCCAGTAGAACCTCATGCGGACTTTAGCTCTGGTTTTGTTCATCCCTAGATGTCCGCTGGACTTCCCACCATGCAACTCTTTCACAACTTCCGAACGAAGTTTCGTTGGGAGGACGACATGCCAAGTTATCTTCTGCCCTTGATCACATTCCCATTTTCGATGGAGAACCCCTTGCTTGACTGCTAGTTGATCCCACATTCTCCAGTAAGATTTCTCGACACTAGACTTTGATGCTATGGAGGACCAGTCAGGCCTGTCTTTTGATTGTTGTTTACCTTCCAAGATCCACCTGATTGATGAATCTCCTGCTTGCTCTTGGGTCAGGTGTGCATTGCTGATACTTGGTGCTAAGGTCACCGCTTTTACCTCTGCACGGTCATTTCTAGGTCCTGCTTGGCCTTCAAATCTTGCTGAATCATCATCCCGTTTACACTGGGGACAAGGCCGTCTCGACAGGCTGTCTGCGTTGGCATGTGAGCGCCCGGCACGGTGTATGATTTTGATATTGTACTCGGCTATCACTTGAAGCCATCTGGCCATCTGACCTTGAGGGTCACGAAAATTCAGAAGCCACCGGAGTGCCCCATGGTCAGTCCTGACCGTAATCTTCTGACCGTACAAGTACTGCCTGAATTGCTTTAGAAATACTACAACGGCCAGCAACTCCTTTCGGGTCACACAATAGTTCTTCTCCGCCTTGTTCAGAGCTCTGCTAGCATACGATATGACCCTTTCCTTCCCGTCAATCACTTGAGAGAGTACAGCTCCTATCCCCTCGTTGCTAGCATCTGTATCCAACATAAAGTCCTCTTCCGGCTCTGGGTATGCCAAGATCGGCGATTCCTGTAGTCGTTTCTTTAGCTCCTGAAAGGCGTCCTCGCAGTCCGCTGACCACGCAAATGCGTGAGATTTCGCAGTTAGATGATGTAATGGCCGGGCGACGTTTGCAAATCCTTCAATAAATCTCCTATAATAGGAGGCAAGTCCCAGAAAGCTCTGCACTTCCTTGACATTGGTTGGGGTTGGCCACTCCTTCACCACTCTAACCTTCTCTGGATCTGTTGCTACGCTTTCTCCGGACACCACATGCCCTAAGTACAGAACTTTCCGGGAAAAGATGGCATTTCTTAGCTTTGAGCTTTAATCCTGCTTGTCGAAGGCGTTGGAAGATACAATGACATCGTCCAGGTAAACCAAAAGTACTTCCCAATGCAGTCCTGCTAGCACCTGCTCCATCAGCGTCTCAAAGGTAGAAGGGGCGTTGCATAGACCGAAGGGCATCACTTTGCAGCTATTGATTGATTGATTGATTTTATTCGTCACATAATATACATGACATATCATGACAGGATAGCCCATGAAAGCCGAAAAGGCTTATTTCCAATGGGGTTCTTGAACATAATTAAGCACATTATAAAATACGACAAGATTAAATCGTGAATACTGAATACAAATTTTACACTTGACCAAGCATTATCATTAAGAAAACTATACACACAAAATATATAACAACAAAACAATTTGCAACACGTAAGCACCTAAGGAGAATCAAAACTGAGGGAACAAACCCTACAACACTATTGATTAATCAATGTTCGAGTTCGAGGGACTCGTTCTTTAGATGTTGTTTTAAGACACTTTTGAAGTGCGTAAAATTTTGCACCGTTTTAACATGTTTTGGGAGAGAATTCCAAAAATGAATACCATTGAAGTAAAAAGAATTTCCGATTTGCCCGTTGCGTTTTGGTAAAACAAAATTAAGGTGACTATGCCTTGTTTCATGTTCATGGGTATTTGACACACGAGAAAAATTGTCGGTTATGTAGTGATTTTCATTAGAATAATAGATCTTATGAACATGATGTAAAATTAATTGTTTTGACCTTAGATCAATATGGAGGAGACCTATGGAGGAGACAATCCTCCCCGAACAACGAAAGCTAATTTCTCTTTGGCCTCTTCATCTAACTCGACCTGCCAGTATCCTGAGGCCAGGTCCAAAGTGGAGAACCATTTTGCACCACCAAGTGTGTCCAGCGAATCATCGATGCGAGGTATTGGGTAGCTGTCTTTGATTGTCAAGTGGTTCAGACGACGATAATCCACGCAAAACCTCTTTGACCCGTCTTTTTTCTTGACTAGAACTACGTTGGACGACCAAGGACTGTCTGAGGGCTCTATTCTGTCATGCTGAAGCATGTCTTGGATCTGACGGTCAATCTCTTCCTGCTCTTTGGGCGGGAACCTACGAGGTCTTTGTCTGATTGGATGACTATCCCCTGTGTTGATGTGATGCTTGACAAGGCCAGTCTTCCCAATGTCTGAGTCCGAAATTGCGAAAATGTCCTGATTCTCGCACAGTAGTTTTGCAATCTTGCCATGGAAGACCTGGTCTATTCCTTCCTTGCTTCTTTCAAAGAGATCAACAAGATGTTCTGGAATTACATGGTTATCAACTGTCGGTAAAGAATTGTCACAGCACTCTTCTATGTCCGCCTCGCTGATGGGAGTAAGATGGCCGGCAAGTGTACCTCTTCGAATCACGCATGCCTTCTTTCCTGGGTTGAAGACTCGAACAGGGAGGGTGGGTTCCGTCCTCTCTACAACTACCCGTGCAACGATGATGCCTTTGTGCAGGAGCTCGCTACTCCTCGCAGGTTCAATGAGGGCAAATCCCGTCTCATCTTGCATCCCTGTAGTGTGGCCCGGAATAACAACCTCATGACCAGGTGGCACCCTGGTAGTTGCCCCTACCAAAACTCTGGAGCTAAATGAAACCCCTCGTGCATCTGTGCACTTAATCCTCTCTGCCTTGACCAGCAATTCCTTAGTCTCGAAATCAATTTTGCACCCATTTGGTTCCATGAAGTCTAACCCGAGAAGCCCATCTATTTGATCAGTATTGCCAAAGACTACCTCTAGCGGAAAAATGCATTTTCCTACCCCTAGCTCCAACCATGCACTACCTAGCGTGTCCATGCTACTACCATCAGCATTGTGAACTCCCACTTCTGTAAGATATGGCCTACTAGTTGAACTTATCCGATAGTACACGGATGAAGATAAGATGGTGTCAGTGGCACCAGAATCTACTAACAACCTTGCTTTGATTCCTCTCATTTCCACTTCAACGAATAGGCCACGGCGTGCTTTATCAGATCTGGAGTTCAATGTTGGATGTTCTCTAGGAGACGGAGGTCTTTCAATTAAAGGTTGTCCGTAGCCCCTATGCCCTGGTGTCCTTCCAGCCTCCCTCGGGCTGGCTGCGCTGGGTCGAAGGCCTCCTGTATTCTCCTTGAGGGCAGTTACGCCTAAAGTGCCCCTTCTCATGACACCTGTAGCATTCATCCGTGGCTGTTGGTGTTCTCCGCCTGTAAGAGTTGGGTCTTTCCCGTCTGAATTCTTCCGTTCTGGTGGGTCGTTCCTGTTTGGCGATTCTCTGTTCGATTCTCTGGAGCTCTCTCCAAATCTCGTTGATTGTAGCTGCTGAATCAGTGTCAACAGCCCTTGCTTGTTTCTGTCTCCTGCCAGACCGTTGTTCTTCCAGTCTGAAAAAATTATCAGTTGCCAAGGCCGCCTGGATGGCTTCATCCATAGTTGTTGGCTTGGATCGGAAGACCCCTTCCCTGATGGATTGGTCTTCAATTGCCTCTGCAAAGTGTGTCCTGGCCAACCGATCCTGGGCTTCTTCAGTAAGCTCCGGGTATGCCAACATGGATAACTCCCTTATGGCCTGACCCAATTCCTGGAGGGTCTCTCTAGGCCCCTGGCGTCTGTAACGCAGTTCAAGAAGGAAATTCTCCGCCAACTGTCCTGGGCCAAATCTCTTCTCCAGAAGAACTACCAGGTCTTGGTATGTGACCCGGGAAGTGTCAGCTGCCTTGCTGTCTAGGATCTTCAGTGCTGGACCCCCTAGGCTTGCTGCTAGGAAAACCTTTGCCTGGTCACCGCCCCAGTTATTTGCGGTCTTGCAGGCTTCAAAATGGCTGAAGTAATCCCTCCAAGGAGTCCTCCCATCAAATTTGTCGGGCGAAACGTTTGGCTTAGAAAGTGTAACAGGAGACCGTGGCTCGAATCCCATTGATCCACCTGCAACTTTATTCATGTGACGCTGGTAGTCTGGAAGTCCCCTTCTGGATGTAAGAACATCTGAAATATCCAAATCCTCTCTACGTAGGATGCTTGGTTGTATTCCTTTATCTGCTTGACGACCGGCTGTAGATGTTTTGCATGGGGGCCACGGTGCCGCAAATTCTTCCCTTTCACTAGCTGCAGTGCGCTCATTTGCAACTTCCACACGTGTTGGTCCCTCAAGTTGGTATCCCTGCATTGGTGATTCAGGTCCTTGGGTATTGAATGGCAAGGTAACCTTCCCATTCATTGTGGCTGCATGAGTCTCCATTGACTCATGTTCACGTCTAACAGCAGTGGGTGGTGTTCCACTGTTGGATTGTTTGGGGAAACTTACCGGAGATTGATCGATATACAGCCCTTTCACCTGCTGTCTGAGAAGTCGATTTTGTTCTACCAACAACTGAATTTCGGCCTTGGACCTACGTAGATCTTCGTCGCTTCGCTGTACTTCTGCTGCAAGCACTTCTACTTCGTCCTCTATAGTCACTCTCTGAGAAGCCCAAGCGCTATATTGAAGCCGCGATGAATAGAGGCGCTATATATAGACGTGCTGTGTTGAAGCGGTAAGGCGCTATATGAGGCGCCGTGTTGAGACAATGAATGGAGGCGCTATTGACGTGCTGCGTTGAAACGATGAGGCGCTATATGAGGCGCCGGGTTGATGCGATGAATGAAGCACTATTGAGGCGCTGTACTGAAGCGGTGAGGCGCTATATGAGGCGCCGTGTTGAGACAATGAATGGAGGCTCTATAGACGTGCTGTGTTGAAGCGGTGAGCCGCTATATGAGGCGCCGGGTTGTTGCGATGAAAGGATCGAGGCGTTATTGAGGCAGTGAGGCGCTATATGAGGCGCCGTGTTGAGACGATGAATGGAGGCGCTATAGACGTGCTGTGTAAACGGTGAGGCGCTATATGAGGCGCCGGCCGGTTGAGGCGATATTGCAATGAGGCGCTGTATTGAAACGGTGGATCAACCTCTCGTCTTGTAACGGCACCTGCATGTATATGAATCAACTCGGGGATTTTGTTTTCCTTTCGGCGCTTCATAGTCAATCCATCTACATGCGCGCATTCCAAAACTTGCCGAATTTGAAACGAAGGATTGGAACCGCTTGACTTTGGTTCCAATGTCGCCGCACAAGTATTCCGTGATGGATCGCTAATTTTATCCATATTTGCACAAACTTAAATGCTGTTTGATTCAGCGACTATGAAGATTGATTTTACATATCTCTGATACAGTACCTTCTGGATGAATTCTTGATTCATATTGAAGTGTAATATCATTTGTTCCCCGGATTGTTTCGCCCATCTCATTTATGCATTGACGAATCACAGTGGTAAGCAAAATTATAGCAATTTCTTGTTAGCGTTTGAGCTGTATATATCCCTGAATATTTGTCTCCGGCACATAACGTTTCATAAGATGTTTATTCTATGCATATGGACAATATTGCATTCGTGATGAAAACCTATTCGTGAAGTGTCCACAAGTTTTACAAAGTTTAGCTCACAGTATTTTGTATAATATTAATTTACCATGCAAAGAGGCATTTGTGTAACAAGATGCTTATGATTGTTCATGTTTTTATTCTCTATGTTCAGTTCTTACGTCACGTCACGAGTACGAGTTGGTCAAGAGTTTTCACGAGTATGTCAAGATAACTGAAGCTCGGAGAGCATTCGTACATAAATAAAAGAAGAACTTTCGTGTCAGTAAAAGAACGTGTCAGTGTCATGATTGGAGTTCGATCGTCCAAGGCGGGGCAGTCACACGTCTACTGAATATTCATCTAATACATTATTTAGTTCATATAAGTGCTGATCTCTCCGTTTGAGTACTGTGTCCTTTCCGTTCCAAGTTGTTTAATCCCACCGCTGCCACCAATGTAACGTAACTGGTCCCTGTCGGGGTAGCGTCTGCCAATGAGCAGTCAGTCAGAGCCCAGTTCACGCTCTACCAAATTCTCAATTATCTCTTCACTCGGTGGATTCTTTCACAAAAATATATTGTGCTTAACATGGAATCGGCCACACTCACTCAAACAATCACCTAAACTAATAGATGTACTCGTATAAGTAAATAAATAATGTACACTTACATGTTGTGGCTAAAGTTGACAAGAAACTTTAATCAAATACACTTCTTTCCGCTAGAGCAGCTCAACATCGTCTGCCCAATTCAATTCAATGAATCATATATTTATATCACATAAAATATACGCGCACATACGCACACATACGCGCAATGCAGTGTGACGTCACAATGCATTAACACAAACGACGTCACAATGCATTAACACAAAAGGCTAGGCAAAACAATGCCAATTCAATTTCGTTACAATATGTTTGTTCACAAATGCTGGGTTTCTGAGTAAGTCAGAAATGGATGATAAGAAATCATTTTGGTTGGAATTCGGTGGCCTGTATATAACGCCTACAATTAAATTTTTGGAATTCGTGACATTGATTTCAACAAAAAGTGATTCTACAGATTCATTCATGTTATTGATTTCATCATGAATTTTATATTCGTAATTGTTTGAGATATATAACGCAACACCTCCACCATGTCTATCTTTTCTGTTATTGACAACAAGATCATACTGATCTAAAGCAAATGGGATTTTTGATTCATTTGATAACCAAGTTTCCGTAAGTCCGATAATAGAAAACAAGTGATTGGATGAATTATCTAATAATAGTTGAAACTGTTCAAAATGTTTACTTATACTTCTTATATTAAAATGCAGCAAAGAAAAATCGTCTTTAGAAAACTGTTTGATAAGGCTTTTAAATTGAAGTTCAGTAATATATTCTGATGAAGGGTTGTGAATTAAATCATGATCAGGATGAAGATCAAGTAAATCCGGGGACGCATTAATATTATTAGCTACGAACTGGTTGTACGGCAGATCAACTAGAGGGTTGTCATCCAAATCACTGTGTGTGTGAAAGTCAATGGAGAGGTCATCATTACTTAAAGAATAAAAAGGCGTATCAGTTAAGGAGGCCATAGATATACATTAGGTTTCTCAACATTAACTCGAGTTTTCGGCTTAGAGAATATAGAAAAAGGCGGGTAGTTAACAAAAACAGTCCTGCGTGGAATCACATAACCAAGAGTGATACATGGAAATAAGAACACATAAAACATTAACAAGGAAATAAAGTATAAAAACAAAAGGAGAAAGGATTTAAAGGCAATCTTCGTAGGCAGAGCGAAAGAACGCATCAAAGAGCGAAAACAATAAAACATTGGTAATCGTTACTACCCCGTGAGATGCCCGTCAGAAAATACTATTAGTATCATGAGAAATGCACATTATATGAAAAAAACGAGACTCCATAATAAAAACAAGTTGCAGTAATAACTGAAATTTGAAAATAATTATACTCTTTTAAACAAATATCATAGTATGCCAATAATTTTGTAACCGAGACAAATTAAACATGTAAATAAACAAGATCATTGTTAAATGTGACCATCCTGCACTCGCCCTCGCCCTCCAACCTCAAAACCAACAGAACACCCCACGATCCCAATGCTATGGCGGCCTCTATTATTATGTGAAAGCAACAGCACCAAGGCCACGGAGGCGCATCACCAATCCAAAGCCAAAAGGAAAATACAAAATAGTCACATCAAAACAAGTATATAGCGAAATTCAATGGCCAAATTAAAGTTGGAACGTACCGATCGTCAGGAGCCTCTTCCTTTCTGTTTAAATTATTTTACAAATAGAAATAAGGCATTGAAGCAACATAAAACATGCAATCAGTACAAAATTCACAAAAACCCACCGAGTATTAACTGTTATTTTGAAATTTGAATCAGTTGTGCAATTAGCAGAATAATTTACACGAACGGTTATTTGAATGAGAAAAGAAGAGGGTGGAAATAAGCAATATATTTTCACAGGTGGTTGGGTCGTCATTGTGAACTTTGAATGTGAAGAGGGGAAAAGGAAGAAGAGATAAAGGAGAATAGCCGAGAAAGGGCAGATTCGCAGCTCCGAATCTACGAGGCGTAGCCGAGCAGATTGGGAGTGGCGAATCCACACCTCCAAGGCTATTCTCTGATTTAAACCATTGCGTACATTCGTAAAAAAGAATCTACACTTTATTGAATAGATTGACGTCATAGCAATGGTTTACAAAAGGATAAAGAGAAAGGATAAATAAAACGACCTATGCAATCAATACAACAATGATTTGAATACATGTTACATTTATGCTGTAATTGAAGAGAGTTAATCAGTTGTCTCACGATGTGCAAACGTAAACGTAGGTAGTCTGACGTTTCGGCTGCTATATACTGCTAGCCTTAGTCATAGACAATGAGCCGAGATCACGCTGAGCGGGTCTTAAATAGCCCGGAGCGGCCGGATGTACGCTCGGACCACTCGCGCTGTGATTGGTCGCTGCCGTTGACCAATCACCGGGCGCGGCATTGTTCCCTGCCGTGTCGGCGCTGTGATTGGTCGCTGCCGTTGACCAATCACCGGGCGCGGCGTTGTTCCCTGCCGTGTCGGCGGGGGGCGCGCTATCCTTGGCCGGTTCTAACCGGTTAGCTGCGTGGCGCTGAATAGCAGATAGCCATTCGTTAGGGATGTCAATGCCGTTATCCCTGTTGATGTTATTCGAGTGCAATCGGATTTGAATAGCTTCTTTCACCCGGCGCGTGTACCAATGCTTGTCCTGCGCAACGCAACTGATATTATCCCAGCCGGGATAGTGCTCGGCAGTCCAAGCATGCTCAGCAACAGCCGAGCTATCAGTGCGTCCGAGGCGAACATCCCGGCGATGTTCATGCATGCGCTCTCCGACGGGTCTACCAGTCTCGCCAATATAAACCTTGTCACAGGTCGAACATGGGATCTTGTAGACAACTCCATCGCGCCTATTCGGGAGGACAGGGTCCTTCGGGTGGACCAGCTGGCTGCGAATAGTTGTGTCGGACTTAAACACAACGCGAATATCATGCTTTTCCAAGCGCCGGCGGAGTAGGTGCGCAGTGTTATCAACATACGGGAGAACAATGGTGGACTTGAAACGGCTAGGTTCTTCGGGAGTTGTGTGCTTCTTCCGGGAGGCGCGATTCACAAATGACTCGGGATAGCCATTGTCAATGAGCGCTGAGGAGACGTGTTGCTTCTCTATCGCTGTGCATTGGGGTTTGGACACGATTCGTGAGGCTCTTTCGTAGAGACACTTCACTACCCCGCGCTTGACGGACCTCGGATGATGCGAATCAAAAGCCAAATACTGATCAGTATGCGTGGGCTTCCTGTATACGGTAGAAGTCAAACGGCCTTCAGTGTCGCGGTGCACCATGGTATCAAGAATCAAAGACATACTATCAAATGGTATCAAATCCGATTGCACTCGAATAACATCAACAGGGATAACGGCATTGACATCCCTAACGAATGGCTATCTGCTATTCAGCGCCACGCAGCTAACCGGTTAGAACCGGCCAAGGATAGCGCGCCCCCCGCCGACACGGCAGGGAACAACGCCGCGCCCGGTGATTGGTCAACGGCAGCGACCAATCACAGCGCCGACACGGCAGGGAACAATGCCGCGCCCGGTGATTGGTCAACGGCAGCGACCAATCACAGCGCGAGTGGTCCGAGCGTACATCCGGCCGCTCCGGGCTATTTAAGACCCGCTCAGCGTGATCTCGGCTCATTGTCTATGACTAAGGCTAGCAGTATATAGCAGCCGAAACGTCAGACTACCTACGTTTACGTTTGCACATCGTGAGACAACTGATTAACTCTCTTCAATTATTCTTCACCACGATGAACCTCTTTCAATCTATTTATGCTGTACATATAAACATCAAATAGTTGGAAGCATGAAAGTACATGTACGAGGCATGCAAACAAAACATACATAATTATGTAAATATCTCAACAAGAAAAAAGGAAAAAAACGGCTTTAAACTGGGTCAAGCTGGCAATGGTCTAAACAAAATCGAATACCCCCACAAGTCGGCATCAAGCGTTCGCTGTAAAAGCATAACCTCAATCAAATCAGTCAATGCATGTAGTAAAGAAAGCGGTATGTTCAAGTGTGAAAGGAGAAACCATGCAAGTAAAAGCACCGAAAAAGAAGAAAAAATCTTCACATATGCAATATATCAATGAAGTAGCTTTTTTAATGAAAAGGAAAAAAGATAAATTTTGCATACATTCAAGTCAAACAATAGAGTAAATGTATGTGAGCCATGTTACGTAACAGGTGGGGTATGTTCGACCAAAGTCGAGCGATGTCCATACCAGCCAGTTCCTATTAAAGACAATGTTAAATAATTTCAAGGCATTTTGGGGTCAGAGGAGAGAAAATGTGAGACTATGTTACCAGCGGCGCCGGAACGCCCCGCGCAGACAAAGGTTTGGGGGTCGAACCATTGTTAATGCACAGATAGCTCGCACACCCCAAAAATCTGTCCGGCCAGAACGCTCCAGCGCCTCTGTATGTTACGTGATAAAGCGAGGTCATTCATACAATTCAACAATAGTTTATATAAAGGAGAATAGCCAAGAAAGTGCAGATCCGCAGCCCCAAATCTACGAGGCGTAGCCGAGCAGATTGGGAGTGGCGAATCCACACCTCCAAGGCCACTCTTTGATTTAAACCATTGCGTACATTCGTAAAATAGAATCTACACTTTGTTGAATATAATTGATTTGAATATAATTGATTTGAACCATCATTTAATCCTTAAACCTATACATAGGCGAGCAGTGCACACCCACTGGCCCACATCGTCGTAACCAGAAATTGATAAAGGGGAGGGGAATGGGATGCTCCCAAGACAGGGGTTAAATGTATCTGGACAGCTCCGTTCTTGTACAAGCATATACTGAGCATGTTCCCTGGGTCTTCAAGAAGGAGTTACACCAGCTTCACCCATTGGTGGATACTCCACTGCCCCCAACCCACAATCGCCATCACCATTGCAGGTGGTGTCTTTCCTGCACAAATCATCTGCATATATACCAATTTTTGCCTGAAGAGTGTTGGAAAGATTGAATGCAATAACGCGAGGAGAACACTAATATTTACACATTTTCACACCATCAGCAACGTCTTGTATGACCAATATGAATTTAAAGAGAATCAAATGTTTAACATTTCTTCAATTAAACATGCACATGTGAAATATATCATCATGGATTACAGAGCATCATTTCCACATGCCCCACAGTAACGCATCCTCAACTGCTTGGAAGAGATGGGGCAAGGAAAGAAACAACATTAAATTTTCAAAGTGTGTACATGTTTATGATACGCACTGTATTAATATACGATATTTTTTGTCATTACAGAAACGATGATGTTCCGTTTAATGGCGCTGATTCTTTGCTGTTCTCTTTTTCTGCCGGTCCATCTGGATGCTTTATGTCGTATTAAAGGAACCTGCATAAATGTGCTTTTTTATAATTTTTCATCTTCATGTGACTCCGACGTTAACTGTCACTTAGAATATGATAAGCATGCGGTCCTCAGGGAAGGAAAACTCCCGGAAATGGGTTTGTGTGAAAATTTCACAATCTCTGGTTTGCAGTACATAGAATCTGGAGGATTTAAAGGATGCGAAAACATCACAACGTTGATTATTCAGCACAACTTCTTTGATACCATAGAGAATGGGACCTTCAAATACCTTGATAATTTGGAAAACTTGGTCATCGGCGGGAACTACAACAAAATTTTCAAATTGGAGGATGAAGCATTTGATAATTTGACAAACCTTGTTACCCTTACACTGTCAAATAATGCCATATCTGACATTCAAGCAGACGTTTTCAAGGGATTGGAAAATGTCGCTGATCTTGATCTTTCATATAATGAACTTCAGAAATTGGGACCGTATAGCTTCCGTCATCTGCTTTCTTTGAATAGCCTAAACTTGCGGAATAATAAACTGACACGCGTAAGCTGTAGAGCATTTTATAACTTGACAAACCTGCAGGAAATAGATCTCAAAGATAACTTAATAAAAGCGATCGAAGAACCATTGTTTGGAATAGATGAAATAATTGTTGATATAAATTTATCTGGGAACCCTCTTCGTTGTGATTGTCACCTGGAATGGATATCCTCATGGCTTAATATAAGTGATAAGCAACAGTGCTATGGACAATGCCACGCGCCAGAAGATATTAAAAATCTCTCACTTTCTGACGTCTACAGTGGTACACATGGTCTTTTCCAGTGCTATGCCAACAATAGTGTCATAAATCAGATGGAAGGGACATTACTTGAGCTTCCATGCGCATGGGTTGATTGTACCTGGACCACACCAGATGGAAGACTTCTCTCAGAAGATGGTGAGCGACAGGGACCTTACTTCTTGACCAACTACGATGCATTGATTATTGACAGTACAAACACTGCAAACACTTTGATTAGTGGAAAATACATTTATTCTTCACAGGAAAGTGAAGGTCAGATCTTGAATGTTCAGTTTCAGGATGGATGGTCCACACCACATGTAATTGCCCTTGCTTCGGCATGTTCAGTCATTGTGGTCATATTGTTGATTTCTATTATCAAAAGATATTACACGAAGACCAAACGTAACGGGATGATGTGTTCGAATAATGAAGAGAAGACGCCACTGCTCCACCAAGACTGTTCTCACGCTTCAAGGTTGGAGGAAGAAACACAAAAGTCACCATGTGTAAATGATAAGTTTTACAAGTCGCCGTCTCTTGCAAAAAGTATTGAAAAAAATTTTGATCATAGTGGTTCCTATGATTCTAATTCAGGTGAAGAATATATGAAGGAGGCGGTGTAGCGCGATCGGATAGTCATCTGGCTGTGAATATGAATATGCCCGTGTTCCCGATGTAGGTTCGGGTCAGGGGAAAACACTCCGTTCCTCGCACAAGTGGAGGCACCGTGTGCAGAAAAAACACACCCTATGTACGGCTACACTGTTAAGCTTCTCGCAAAGAGTAAGGTGTAAACCCTGTGTTTTGTATACCTGCAATACACCAAGTATGTCTTCGTACAGATCTTCTTGATAGGTTGCATAGCCCTATTGAGATTACTAGAAGGAGAAAAAGGCCTAATGCCCATCATTCGAACAATCACTCTAATACTCATCTGTTTAGAGGTCCCCTGGTTTGATTTGATACAAGCGAGCAAGTACATATTCCATTATGACTTTACAATTTCGTTATTGTGAATCCAGAGCCGGCAATATTTCACGATAAATTCACGGCTTTAGTTTTAGAAGTAAAATTGAAAATAAAATTCTTCATGGCGGTGGCATATCTAGGTATTTTGGTGCCCGGGGCAAACTATCAAATCTGCGCTCCGCTCCCATGCTCAAACTCAGATTAATGAGCGTTTTTAATTCAGAAATGATGGCACAACGTGAAAATGAGTTTTGATGCACATAGCCTCGGGTTGTTAGCCCAAATTTGACGAGTTATTGTATAAGCGAGGGAGCAACGCGACCGAGCGGCAGATTTCTTTTCCTTTTCACCTCTCAAATTCAATTTCTTAATAATTATGTATTTTACCCTTACAAAAAAAAAGAACAAAAAAAAAAAAAACCCCAAGGGAATGCAGCGACCTAGCAATAGATTTTTTGTTGTGGAAATTTTGAAAATTCCTATTTTGGGGGCGCAAAATGAATGAAAACCCTGAAGAAATATATTTGAGGAATTAAGTAAGACAATTGGAACGCAAATTTATGATTTATTTCGAATGTGCTGCAATGATTTTAAAAGTGCTTTTTATGCTTTTATGTCCCATCAGGGGGTGAAAAATTTAACAAGCTCCTGCCTTATGCGGGGGGGGGGGGGGGGCAAAGCAACTAGAGTCAATTGATAGTTAACACTTTAAAAACGCCATTAGGGGCGCGAAATAGCTAGATTTTAAACATAATTATGCGAGGGAGCAAAGCGACAGAGATATAGAACATTTTTGCATTTCAAACCCTATAAAACACAATTGTTATGCATTTTGTCCTGTATTTCTCCCCTTTTCTTTCTCTCTTTTGCGTTTTTGCGCCCCCTTCAAGTGCTGACCGGGACACGTGCCCCCTCTGCCACCCCCCGTAGATACGCAACTGCTCCATGGGAATGCTCCTCCCCCGAATTTTTCATGATTACCAACCCAGTCGACACTATTACAACTTTTGTAACCATGGCTCTGCGTTAAATATTCCAAACAGGGGCCTCAAATAAGTATGCCGTATGCAGGCTAGCATGCCTGCAGAAGATCGACACACACCAAAAAATCCTTATGCATGGCTCAACAGTCTCTCAGTAAAATGAATGAGGCAATTAAAAAAAAAAAGATTTATCTAAAGTCTTTGATAGTCTGAACCGTATCCTGCTATCTCAAGTAAATTTGTTGGAATCGACGATGGAATGCATCCTTAGTTCGCGAGCTATCTTTAATCATTTGTAATGTGTTAATTCCCAATATTTTGTTTCATATTGAAAGATATGTAATTTTCGATGGTGGTCACGTCAGATTTTGTATCGAATATTAAAGGAGAATTAAGCCCTGATGACAAATTTACTGATATTGGAAGGTGTAATATATTCCTACTTATTGGCCTAAATCATTTCCTAATAAGATACCAGAAAAGGGTATAAATAAAGATATTCCAACACCCGGTATCGTCTCCTACTCATTTACATGGGGGCTGCCATTTTCTTGCTGATTTGGAGTTGTACATGAACCATTGAGAAATGTTCCAGTCAGGAAGATATTTTGAATCCAAATCCTAAATTGATTTTCTTCATTACCTAAAATCCCATATGTGACGGAAAATATAAAGTGGGTGTTTACATGTATTATAAAAATTAAATCTTTATAATGATACTTTTAAATTGTCTGGTTTTGCTTAACAAAAATCTATTTTCTTGGGTTTGCCAAACAGAGCAGAACATAATATATGCAGCATGCATTCTGACTTTTCAAGTCCATTATCCGAAAGCAGGTGAATGCATAGTTTGCCGCTATAGATGCTCAGGGAAGAAGCATCCATAAAATTTGAATTAATTTGCTCCGTCCCATACGTCCAGTATCGAGAAAATAGATTTCTATTAAGCGAATATCGATTTTCAACAGAAATATATAAGGAAATCTTCAGTTTAAAAATAAATTGACATATCTATTCTATATTTTTAATCTCAAATGGGTTTTTAATTTTGAAAAAGGCAATTGAGCATTTGGATTAAGAAAATCTTCTTGTACACATAAACAAAATGGCAGCCCCCATGTGCTGCTAGCAGACGATACATATTGCTAGCAGATGGTAAATTTTGCTCAGAAAAATTTGATTCGTATCCATCTCGTATATTTTGACGCGAAGCCATATAGTCTAACAAGTAGGAATTAATAACACCTTTGAACGCTATCGTCTTTATTTTTGAGCGTAACTCTCCTTTAATGAACTAATGAGCTTTTTATTTTTTTTTTAAATTGCACTCCTACAATACAGACATGTTCCAGAATTGTTCCAACTTAGCAATTCTTTAAATTTCAATATGGCACAAAAAGAGGCAAGATAACGAAGCTTTTCGACCTGCACTCATCAGGTTATCACGCAGGTTTATAACAAATTACTTGAAATCAACTACATTATACTCGATGAACCCGGACGCAACCCAGACGCCGTGATTTCAGAACAATCGCGAAGCTTGGACGAACTCCTTTTGTCTGCACAGTAGGGGTTCGTGCGATTGAATGTAGGCGGCTTCCAGATAGGTTGGCTGATCGCATTAAACAACACGTCCCCTCGACTATTTGGAACCGTACAACCAATCAGCACACGCAGCCCGTCCGTGCCTGCAAATCTGAAATGCACGCTAACAGACCAAAGATAGCCAAATGCGATTCAGCGATTGGTCTCCACTTGCTGAACAATCCAGCTTGCGCACAAAGCTATGCCGACGATCAATTCTCAATTATGTCCCGGGCCAGAAGCTCAGCGCATTTACGCTTTCTGGAAGCTAACTTCAAGTAATTTGTTATATACCTGCGTGATAACCTGATGAATGCAGGTCGAAAAGCTTCGTTATCATGTCTCTTTTTCGTGTCATATTGAAATTTTGTAGTACCAAGAAATTATTTGTGAATTCTTTAAATGTTAAAAGTTTAAATGGAAGCCTAGCAAATGTATGTGAATGGTTCAAAGCTATTAAAATAGATTATCTTCTATGATATAGAAATAATTTTTTCCATTTCATCACAATATTAGATACTTCATGTAGGCCTAATTCGGAACCAAATTATCGAATACTCTTTTAGCCCGCATAAAAAGCTCGCTTTCTGCCAAGCTTTTCTCTCAAGGTGAAAACATTCCATTCCCGTTAAAGCGATTTGCGTATCATTCTGTATAAGTTTACCACTAATATGCTGGGTCAGAGATGCCTATAATCAGGCAGCAATCTCGTCTATTTATCCTTACTATAATTTGGCTAATGTGTGTTTGTCTGTCCGTCCGTTTGTTTGAAAGCACTTTTCTCCATGATTTTCCACTCAATCTAGCTGGGGTTTTTTTTTTAAACGTTAATTGTTCCCAGATTGTCATGGGGGGGGGGGGGGGGTTGTTTGTGGTATTTTGGTCGTATTATTTAAAATCCGCCACTGATCTAACATACACCTGTCAATATTGTTATTTATTTGAATGGAAACTAAATATTGTATTCTAATAAGTGAAGATGCCCATATAACGGCGTTTAAAAGATGCACGAGTTCCATAAGATATACATTTTCAGTGTATGTTCTAAGATTTTTTATCAATTCCTTCAATGCATAAGTACTTAAAGATCACATTACAAGAAAATTCCATCAAAGTAAATATTGGCTTAATACTTTTTATTGCATAGATGGCATAAATTAAACAAGGTTATCCAAATTCAACGCTTGGAAACATTTGAAGTAATGATTATTATCAATTATAAAACGGTAAAATACACCCCCCGATATAGCAGCTGAAGAGCTCCTCGAACGCTGCTGAGATGTGTGACGACACACCAGGGGCCAGTCCTGTCTAAGCAAACGATGTCCCATAACATCTTACACATTTTTCAGTGCCTGTTTTGTCATCTCCTCTTCACTTATTTCTCTTACTTGACTAGCGTCAGTCTTAATGTTAGTCTGTTGCCTCACTCTTAACTTCGTTAAAAAAATAAAGGAATCAGTCACTTGTAAACAAAATAAGACGCCATTGTATTTTCAGCTGCTTGCACCGGGGCATGTTCGGCGTTTCAAGAGGGAACGAATACCATCCGTGCTATTATTCGGAGGGCTTTTCAATTTGAAAATGGGGTTTATTTCATTGATCATTGACCCTTCTCCTATGTACGTATTTTATTTATGTTGTTTTTATAATCATCAGATACCCAGTTGACATAAAACTTATACGATTGCCATCTGTAAGCTTCCCAGTTTCTAGTGATACATTAATTGCCATATTTGTGATTTTCTTGTAATGTGATCTTTAACCTACCAGGGATAAAAATGTCAGAAACCTAAACATGCCAGTGGAAGCCCTACAAATCTTGTTACTTTTCATCACAGCAGCTAAACACACTCTCTCTCGCCCTCTCTCTTTCTCCTGTATTCTTTATAAGTTCTATCCATCCCCATGCATGTCTATTAAAAAAAATCTCTCTCTCTCATTTTTCCCACTGGCTGTTTCTCACTCTCTCATATTTCCACTGTTTCTCTCTCTCTCTCTTTTCTTTCAACATTCCACTATACTTCTCGCCTCTTTCAAAATTCCACTATATATGATTGAGCAACCTTTAATTGGACAACTACATACAAATGCAATCTGTTGTACATTGTAGGGTACATATACCTAGACATTTATTTTCGACTTAATACATGTAATAATATAATTGCTTCTTGACTGCTTACTAAATACACCGTGTTATTATACTTTTTTTCATTCTATAGTTAGATTTTGATTTCACTCCGCAAGGATAATCAATTTCCCCCAGTTTAAACCCTAATACTAATTGAATTAAACCTATCTATATTTAAATAGAAGGTCTGCTATGAATCAATTGTTCAAATAATTTTCATCAATAAACTAATTGCCTTTCAGTGCGAATGGGTTCTTGGGCTGTACATATGAGAAGACCCCCCCCCCCCCCCCAATGTATATCTTGTACTCTTAAAACAAATTTAGTAAGGTTTTACTAAGTGTTCGGTAAAAAGGGAACATGCATGTGTGTTTGATAAAATCTTACCCGACATTGAGTAAATTTTACCCAGTATTGAATAAAAAAATTCCCCAAACATACATGCATTTTCCTTTTTTACCCAATTCCCGGCTATTTTAGAGTATACCTATTATATTTTTACAACAAATTTATACTTTATATATATATATATATATATATATATATATATATAATAATGTGTAGAACTTTTGACAGCCAGGATGACTAGGACAATTTGTGCAAAATTAACATTGCACATAATTGCCATCATACATGTCAATTTTTATTTTTTACTGAAAATATTTTTCTGCTGTCTTGAATTTGTAAATTCTGAGATTGGTTTATACAGGCTTGCTTCATAACGAAATTATGATTTCTAACCTTCTTTTTTTATTTTACATGACTGTATGCATATTACTTTTAAGCTGTCATATGAATTATACTTGTCCACTTTTTTAGACTGCTTGTCTACTATTCAAAGTAGGTTATATATATGTATATATAACGCAAGTCAATGATGCTGATGCTAATAATAATAATGATAATAATAAGATTACTAATATAATAATTATATAAAGATTATGATAATAATTATTATTTCATCTTCAACCATTCCATTACCTCCATGAATTCTGTGTACCGATTCCCATTATGCATATAAATCTATTCCACAAAGTTTAAATCATATTTTCATAAGGTTTCTCTTAGGATTTTTTAACATGTATCTTTTAATTATGAAGAATTTGTCTAAATAAACATTTTAAGCTTCATGTGTATTTTCTGTCAAATCACTGAAATTTGAATTGAAATTGCGATGAGTGTCCTAGCGAGCCAGTCGTTCGTTTTAAAGTATATCTCCAACTGATATGTTGTGTTCTTGAAGCTTAAATGCCGGATTACTTCCTGTTTATTCTGGGATACTATGTATTTATCCTTGAGAGTATTTATGCCTCGGTCCACCGAAGGTGGTGCTGGAGAAATTATATTATTTTTCGGGTTGTCCGTCCGTCCGTCCCAAGAAGCATTTTATGTATGAACTTCAAACTTGGTGCTAGTATGAGTATGTATCACCAAATGAAGAAGATCTGATTAGATTTTGGGGTCAGTAGGTCAAAGGTCAAAGGTCAGAGGTTAATGTCTGAAAATTTCAGGTTTAGCCTTTTTATCGAGATATCTCAAGAACCATTTGAGCTATGAGCTTCAAATTTGGTATTAATATACATTACGGTAATATATATAACTCTATATGGTACCTTAGCAGGACAGTGCTTTGTTAGGAGCATTGTCTGAATGTCCTGCTAATGTCCGCGAGTGTCCTGCTAATGTACAGCAATGTATTGTGACGGAATAAACCTCATTGTTCACTGTCCCGCTAACGTACCATCCAGTGATATAGACAAACTGATCGGATATAGGGGTAAGTAGGTCAAGGTCATAGAGTTCGATACGCATGAAATTAAAGATTTTTAAAGTTTGTTATCACTATATCTCTCAAAGGTCAATTAACATGTAATTATGGGCTTTTTATTTTGGTTATCGCAATATTTCAAGAACAGTTTGAGTCATGAACTTAACTGGATTGAAGCGGAAGCATATATAATAATAATATAGACACTTATAATGCGCAAAAACATATCCACCCAAATATATGAGATGCAGTCGCATTCATCTTGTTTACAATATCTAGAGGAATAATAAGTATAATTCTTGACAGACAAAATTTTGATAAGCTAATGTTTGCGAATTTTTGATAAACGTATAAGTATACATGTATATCAATGAAACACGGAGTTTCTTATTCATGACTGATATGAAAATATTTATAATTCCATATTTTAACTTGATTCATTACATGCATTTTTTCTTCAATTTCAATTTTTTAACACCCCGTATACTTTCCGAATTGAGTGATTAGATAATGCTGCACTCGCAAAATAGTAATGATTGATTTATTTGATTTTATTTGTTGTAAATCCTGTAAGTGCAGTAAAGTAGTATCTATCGAAAGGACTCAAAAAGAAACAGAAATAAGTTATAGAATAACGGCTGATCTTCTTTGATGAATAAAAGTCAAGTATTAAAAAGGCCAAGCTACTATGAAAAATTATATTCAAACAAGTATTTGCTAGTCATAGGGAAACATTTTCTTGCAAGAAGAACGTCATTCATTTTGTTTGCGAGTATTTGCTGGGCTTTTGCTATAGTTTTTATAGATACGGCCCATTGTTTAGATATGATGAGACACAATGATTTCGAAATTCAGAATTCAAAATGGTCTTTTATCGGATAGTAGCTATATCGTTAATGTTGAGTCTTAAAACCAATTTTTATGAAAACTCTTTTTTTTTCTTGCTTGAATGAAAATCCGATTCTCTATCAATTTTGAAGGACAAAATGAACTCTCAGCCTATCAATAACGAAAACGATCAAAACTTAAAAGACAATATTTACTCAATGAACAACTTTCATGTGTAGCCTCAATGGAGGGAAAATGGGGACAAATCCAACAACAACCGGACACCTCCTCATATTGGTCACTAGTATTAAACAGAGAAAGAAGCAACGTATTTTGCAGAATTTCTCTTCGGGCCTGTCCCCTTGTCAGCTGTACTGCCCCCCCCCCCATTACACATCAATCATAACAAATGAGGCATCATTGCAAATGGGGAAAACCTGCTTACGAAACAGACATGATCGTGATAACTGGCAATGAAAGAGATATCATTAGTTCCCGAACTTTTTATGGCAAGTTTATATATTTCGATATCTATGACTGGAGGACATTGGACTTGAAACATAAAATATCGAACCTTCGTGTCTAAATACTCGTTAGCATGTTTGCCGCTACTTCCATTTTATGATCTACATACTTCGTCTGCTTTTTAAGAACTATATTCCGTTTGGTTTAATGTTGAATTATTTATGAAAATGTGCGTCTCGATGAAGAGTCTCTTTTATTAGTTGGCTAATTAGCTCAAGAATCTTAATTAATACGAAAGTCATATTGGGTAAGTGAAAACACTCTTTCTATACCTCTTTACTTGAATTATGTTTCCCTGTTCCACTTCAAATATTGTTATTTTGGTCATGGACTGGTGTCCTCTACACAATAATGTATTTGAAAGGGCATGTGGGCAAGTTGACTTCCCCGATTAATTTCAGCAAAGGAAAGAGAGTAATTTGGAGTTCAGCGAATACATTTTCTTTAAAATAAAGTTCTACATCTCAATTACGGTGATGTTTAGTGTAAATAATTATGAAGCAAAACTTTAATAAAATGAAGAATGATGTGCAAACGGGGTTTAAATTTATTGTAACAAATGAACCACAATAAACAAACGAACGCTGTTGTTAAGTTACGAATTTAATTCATTCTGAATTATGATCATACATACAAATTAATAGATTTTGCATGTATTTATCCGAAGCCCAATATCTTAAATGGTCGCAAAATAGGGGACACCATGGAGAATTTACGTGTTACGGAGCGAATGGTTCAATACCGAGTGTTATAGATTCTACGATAATAGAGTCAGTATAGACAGTGAATTATACGACGAAATTACCTTTTACATATTTTCCATATTTTCCATATTTTCAGACCACTGTCCAATAAAAGGAAATGTTTTAGGGCAACTCTTTACCGAGACTACCACAATGATTATAGTGAAAATGAAAGGGTAGAATTAAAACCACCGCCAGACCAATGTAGATGGCAAGGGCAGTTTAGTAGAGAACGATTTGAAATGATTCTTAACTATCCGGAAAACAAAGATAAGATTAGTGCATTGACAGAAAAGGATTATGTCCTTGATGAGAATGGAAATAAGCGATATAGAGTACATTGTGATAGAGAAACAGAAGGTTTAAGAAGAAGGGTTAAGAAGTTGTGTCGAGAGGTTTGTAGGCAACGACTCGATAAACAAGACATGAGGGAATTACACAGTATTTCAAAATAATAATTATGGGTCGGAGTTCGCTCTATACTGTACATGCTATATATAGTGTGAGCCCGTGCAGATATACACAGTGCTTTCTTCTGCTTTAAAAGTATTGAATTAATCTAGTATTTTGCAGAATTTGCCCAAATCATGTTGCAATATGATATGTAGGGAGAATAAATGTATTATAAAGCATAAAGAGAATATTATTTTATATAATATATATATATTCATGATATTTGAATAGAATGTCGACAGCTCGTGATATGTTGGTGTTGATATTCTGTATGTGTTGTTTCCAACTAAGGTTTTCGTCAATAGTAACTCCAAGAAACCTTGACTTTGTTTCTTTTGATAGAGGTAGACCATATGAAGAATTCAAAGATTTTAATAAGGAAGAGAAAATTGTAGAAAATTAGAAATCATGATGATGAATTTTGATTCCGTGATTATATTGTTCGACTTTATCGAAAGTTTAATTTGTAATCATGGTAATATACCTTGAGTACTGAGCTAATATTCTGACAGGTTTATTTGCATGGTTAAGGTTGATTTTTCTGGTAAAGCAATTTGTATTTTTACACTATCATTGTTTATACCAATTTAATATCCAATTTGATATATTTTACTAATATGATTTGTCTCCTGTGAAATCTGAGTAGTCCTATAATGATGTTTTATAAATATATAAAATGATATAAATAAAGAAATAGAAAATCATAATGGACTACTCATTTTTAACATGTGATAAACCATATAACATAATTATATCAAAGTGGATATCATATTGCTACAATGTAATTTACATTGTAGCAATATGATATCCAGTATTATGTTATATGGTTTATCACATGTTAAAAATGAGTAGTCCATTATGATTTTCTATTTCTTTATTTATATCAATATGATATCCAATTGATTATTGTATCCCCCGGCAGTATGCCAGAGGATACTTTGGATACAGCATCGTTCCGCCGCCGCGTCACATTATTGTGTACGCACTAGCGGTCACATTTCTCGACGGATTTGTTTCAAACTTTGTACGGAGGTGTATCTTGGTAAAATCTGGAAACCGATAATTTATGGTGATGCTGCCCCCAGTGTTCCGTCTTTTATAGTGTAAAAGGCCATATTTTTTTGATAGTTTGTGTACGCACTAGCGGTCACATTTCTCCCCGGATTTCTTTCAAACTTTGTATGGAGGTGTATCTGGGTAAACTTTAGAAACCTATAGTTTTTGGTGATGCTGCCACCAGTGTCCCGTCTTTTATAGGGTCAAAGGTCTTCAGGGCATGGCGTGAGAGCACTCTGCAGGCCACATTTCTGGATGGATTTTGTAAAATTTTGTATGGAGATGTATCTTGGTATAATCTACACATCTTTTTGGTGATGCTGCCCTCATTGTTCCGTCCTTTATAGGGTCAAAGGTCATTTGTCCATTTCTTGGACTCTTCTGCATTTCTTGACAGATTTCTTTCGAATTTTGCATTATACTCTAATCTACAAACATTTATTCGGTGATGCTGCTCCTAGTGTCGACAATAGTCCGGGCCACTGGCGGCAATCTGTACACCATCCTTTTGTTTGAGGGAGGGGAGGGGGAGGTCCTTTGTCCCTCCTTGGAATTGCTGCCAGTGCCGGGGGATACATTTCGCATTGCGCGGCAATGGACATTTCTAGTTTTATATAATTTCTCACATGTTAAATCTGAGTTGTCCTATTATGAATTGCTATAATTTTCTTTCTTTTTTTAAATTTCATTTTCATGTGATTGTTAATGTTCTTCATAGCACTGCTTTGTACGACAAAATACTGATGTCAATGTGACATTGTCAATGAAGTTTTTAAATAAAATACAACAACGAAAAACCCAAACGGAAGTCTAGCCTAAATATTTTATTCTCTCATAAATAACTATATTTATTGGTCGTTCTTCTAAAATGGGCAATTCTAAAATAGCTATACTTTTCTCTTTTTTTTGTTCCCACTCGAACAATCGAACTGCAAACCACGTCATCTTTTTTGCCGAGCTGTCTGAACCGATCGTTAAAACGTTAATATGTATGATATCATTTTTGTCATTATAGAAAAGATGATGTTCCGTCTCCTGACACTGCTTCTATGCTTTGTTCTTTTTCCATTGTTCCATCTGAGTGAGCCGGAGTTTGACAGTGTCATCACGGGAATCCTCAAAAACGAGAATTGTCATAGTTATGATGAAGTGACCAATTCTTCTTTGGATTTGGGCGGTGACTATCTCTTGAAGTATAGAAATCGGGCGATCTTCAGGGAAGGAAATCTCCCGGAGATGAGTTCGTGCGAGAGCCTCACAGTCTCTGGTCTGCAGTACATAGAATCTGGAGGATTTAAAGGCCTCGAAAACATCACAACGCTCATTATCCAACAGGACTTCTTAGATATCATAGAACAGGGCATGTTTAAATACCTTAATAATTTGGAAAACTTGGTCATCGGCGGGAGCGACAACAAAATTTTCAAACTAAAGGATGAAGCTTTTCATAATTTGAGAAATCTTGTTTACCTTGATCTGTCCAACAATGCCATATCTGACATTCAAGCAGACGTTTTCAAGGGATTGGAGAGTGTCACTGATCTTGATCTTTCATATAATGAACTTAAGAAATTAGGATCGTATAGCTTCCGTCATCTGCTTTCTCTGAATAACCTAAACTTGCGGAATAATAAACTGATACGCATAAGCTGTACAGCATTTTACAACTTGACTGACCTGAAAGAAATTGATCTCCGAGATAATCTGATAAAGGTGTTAGCAGAACCATTGTTTATATATGGTCATGTAAATGTTTCTGTAAACTTAACTGGGAACCCACTTCGTTGTGATTGTCGCATGGCATGGATATCCTCATGGCTTATGGATGGTACGCAATGCTTTGGACAATGCGATGCCCCTGGAGATATGGAAAATCACTATCTTTCTGACGTCTACACTAGTGACACTACACAGGGTCATTTACAATGTTATGCCAACAATAGTGTCATAACTCAGACGGAAGGGACATTACTTGAGCTCCCATGCGCTTGGGTTGATTGTACCTGGACTATACCTGTTCCATATGGCACACTGCAGCTCTCAGAACATGGTGAGCGACAAGGACCTTACATCTTGACCAACTACGACGCGTTGATTATTGACACTATAGACGATACGGACACTACGAACCCTTGGTTTAATGGAAAGTATATATTTTCATCTGAAGACAGAAGTCAAGCCGGGGTAGGTCACGTCGGGGTACTTCAGGTTCAGATTCAGGGTTCGCAGAGGTTGTTAAAAGCGCATATAGTTACTCTATCTGTAGCATGTTCAGTCCTTGTACTCATACCTTTGATCTACATAGTCACCAAGCATGCCAAGGAGACCAAAGGCGACTGGAACAGTTGTTGGAAGAGTGAAGAGAATACGCCACTGATCTCCCATGTCTCATCTTACCAATCAGGATCGGAGAATATATCACAAAACTCGTCATCTGGAGACAGAGGAGGCGGAACGTCGATCTTGGACAATGGAAGTGGAGGGGCACCTTTTTTCCGCCAAACAAACGGTGCACCCCCATTTTCATTGTCCGAGCCCGACGTTCCGCCGCCTCCGTCTGGAGATGAAAGGTTCAACAAGTCGCAGTCTTTTGAAGATAGGATTAACAACAATTTTGATCATAGCGGATCCTATAATTTTATTCAGAAAAAGAAAGACGTAAAGGCCTAATGGCCATCATATTCGAACAATCACTATAAATACTCATCTGTTTAACGGCCACCTGAAACAGGCGAGCAAGTACATATTCTGCATGACTTTGTATAAAAGAATTTCCATATTTGAATCCAGACCTGGAAATATTTTCACGATAAATTCACGGCCTTTAGAAGTAAAAATTAAAAATTAAAAACAGAGTTATGGGAATGCCCCTCCCCCGAATGAACGTCTAAGGGAATTAAACGAAAATCATCGAAACCGTGGGGTATATCATGATTACCAAACCAGATTGACATGACTGCAACTTTTTCATTGTTCTGCGTTAGATGTTCCAAAATATAGTTATTCAACTAGTAATGGAAACCCTTTTTCGATATGGGGTATTTGTGATAAACGACAGAAAACGAACAAGGGGCTAGAAGCTTCTTTTTTTTTTACCCACGCCGATAAAATCGGCAGGGTTATGTAAAGGGCTCCGTATGTTCGTTTGTTTGTTTGTGTACAAGATAACTAGAGAACTTTGCACCAAATTTTCAGGAAATGTTCGGATAGTGACAGGAAAGAATCGATTAGATTTTGGTGATGATCGGTTGACCCCTGCAATTCCTTAATGCAAATTTAGAATACGAGCATTCAAATCAACTAAACTAAAATCTCGTATATGCACGTTTTTTATGCCTCCGCCTACCGAAGTTGGTGCAGGAGGCTTTATGTTTTCTGGTTGTCTGTCCGTCCGTCCGTCCCGCTTTCTCGTCCTCGCGATAACTCAAGAATGACATGAGGTATGAACTTCAAACTTGGTGCTAGTACGAATCACCATAGAAAGACGATCTGATTAGATTTTGGGGAACGTAGTTCAAAGGTCAAAGGTCAGAGGTCAATTTCTGAAATTTCAGGTTTTAGCCTCGTACTCGCGATAATTTAACTCAAGAACTCGTTGAGGTATGAACTTCAAACTTTGTGCTAGTATGTATCACCGTAGGTACTAGTACTATATAGGCAAAGTACCTCCTTGATCTGATTAGATTTTGGGGTACGTAGGTCAATTTCTGAAATTTCAGTTGTTAGTCTCGTTTTCGCGATAACTCAAGAACCATTTGAGGTATGATTATTATAATAAGGATTATGCCGTGTACAGACAAGCATGCTGTACTTTAAAAATCATCATGCATGGCTCTTCCCAGTTTCTTTAAGCATTTGTGAAAAATGAAATTGCACTGTTTAAAAAAAAAAAATTTTTATTGATATATCTTAAGCCTTTGATAGTCTGAACCGCGCCATCCTGCTATCTACAGGGTGTTCAGACACCAAAAAAAATTATACCAAAACGGTATAGCTATACGGTGCATTTATGTGGATTTATGTGTCTGAACGCTGACTATAAACGAACTGTCGTACAACGAAACGTCGTATAACGAAACTGGGGTCAGAGCATCGTTTCGAACTAGAACTCGATAACGAATCACTTTCCGTGTGTGTTTGAACGTATGGCGACCATAGAACGGTATAACAGGGCGGGGCTTAACGTGAGCGCACGCGAAAGGTGATCTTGAGGGCCAGGCAGAGGCTATAGCGGCGACCATAACAACATGCCCAGTGGAAAACTGCGCATCTATATGATGTTTTTTTTCTAATAGGTCGAGATGGTCGAGATATGTGTCTGAACGGACAGACACATGTTTCGTCCATCGAAGGCCATACGATTTTATACGACGTTTCGTTATCGAGTTTCGGTATGAACGGTTTGTGTCTGAACACGGGGCTAAATTAAATCTTGTTGGAATAGGTGATGGAGCTCCGCGGAGCTCATAATGGTTCGCGAGCTATCTTAATCGTTTGTAATAATTATTACTACAGTATGTTGCAGTCCTCTTCCCTTCTATCTGCTCCAAGTTCCCAATCCTCTTCTCTCCTTATCTTTGTCCTTCTATCCGTCCTTCGATCCGTAACAAATCTGTTTCCGTTCGATAGCTAATTTACTAATGTTTGACTGATGTCAATGAAATTTGAAATGAAGGTACATGTTATCAAAATTTCGATTTCGGATTATTTACGTTAAAATTCAAAGGTCATAGCTCATTAAATATGCAAAAATCCGAAAGTGTGGTTTCAGTTCGATGACTTTAGTAATATTTGACGGATTTGAATGAAATTTGATATTAGGCCTAAGGTACATGGTATCAAAATACAGCCTAAGGTCGATTTCGGAGTATGTAGGTCAAAGGTCATAGCTCATTAAATATGCGAAAATCAGAAAAATTAGGTTTCCGTTCAATAACTTTAGTAATGTTCGATGGATTTGAATGAAATTCGATATTAGGCCTAAGGTACATGGTATCAAAGTACAGCCTAAGGTCGATTTCGGAGTATGTAGGTCAAAGGTCATAGCTCATTAAATATGCGAAAATCAGAAAAATTAGGTTTCCGTTCGATAACTTTAGTAATGTTTGATGGATTTGAATGAAATTCGATATTAGGCCTAAGGTACATGGTATCAAAATACAGCCAACGTTTGATTGTGGAGTATGTAGGTCAAAGATCATAGCTCATTAAATATGCGAAAATCAGAAAAATTAGGTTTCCGTTCGATAACTTTAGTAATGTTTGATGGATTTGAATGAAATTTGATATGGAGGTACATGGTATCAAAACACAGCCTAAGTTCGATTTTGGATTATGTACGTCAAAGATCAAAGGTCATAGCTCATGTATTTCGTTAGAAGAGCGAGACTAATCCCTATTTACATATAGGAATGTATATTTGCAGGTTGAATGACCACATGTGTGGTGCAAGGGTGGGAAGAAGTGAATCGTCGCTGAAATTCGTTCGATTTCTCAGCGGCGGACGTTGTTAAATCTGTTCCGTGTTAAATTCCCCCAGCTTGATAACACAGGTCGCTGGATAGCTACCACAATTTAGATCAAGATATTGAATCTGAAATATGGAGAAAGCAGATAGTTCCCGGTGCAGAGAGAAGCTTTATTTGAGGCGACATCACGGATCTGAAGAATTGCAACATGAATGCCGAATGCATGCAATACAGATAAGTCAGAGAGACGTGAAATAGGCAATAGGTCTGATTGAGTGATGAGTTTGGTGTTTATTTGAGAAGATGTAGTGAATAGTGTCATGGTGTGAATATGGTGAGATAATTATGTAGTATGTGTATATATGACGACAGCAGAATCTGATGAGAAAGGAAGAGGAAAATTGGTTACAAAAACAGCAAGATTTTTTTTTTTGTTCCCTTAGATGAGTTAAGCATTAGCTGAAGATACATTTATATAGGTTATGCATTTAGAGTTGAACAAACATATTCAATTTCTTGACACAGAAATATGCCGAAATATGGTACAGCCTTATGTGAATGTAATTTGATGGAAATATATTTGCTAAGCATAGTATAGTACATGAAAATGCTTTATTTTCACCGAAAAGTTCCATTTGAATATCACATTATCTTGATAATAGTCATGCCTGCTACAGTGTTGGTGTAGTATCTACACATTGTACACGTGTATAAAATTTAGAAACATGAGTTTGGCCATCCAAGCCTAGCGGTTATAAATAAGCAATTCCGGAATACTGCCCTACTCGAAATTTAGGCCATTGAAAATGATGAATAGGCTGTAGAGATCTGAATGTTACTAAAATTATAGGTACGTTCACACGTAGAGCGATAGCATCGACGCTATCGAGGTGTCGATGCTATTTTGGTGAAGACCAGATAGTGTCGAGACCAAACGCTGTCTGAACGCAGATAGTCACGAGATAGAAGCGAATTTCCAAACTATTCTTGCAGCGAGTTTAGCAGGAGTAAATCTCAGGATCCAGCGACAAAGCATCGACGCTTTGCGGTAGACCACCCACCGCGCTTGTGACTATTTGTCGTGTGAGCGCAATCGCTGCTATCTTCACTCGCTGCTATTATAATTCTATCTGTTTAATGTGGTGATATAATATAATGCAATGTATGTATTCATGTGATGTACCCTCTTCCCTACTTTTTTTTCTATTATCATTCTGTCTGTTTCATCTGGTACTGTAATATAATGTATGTATTCATGTGATGTATATAGGGGTACAGTAGGGTAATGTGTATACTGTGTGGTAAGGAAGGTTTTTTTTTTTTTTTTGGGGGGGGGGGGTCCTTCTTTTTATCTTTTTTTCTTTTTTATATATGTGACCAGGCACCACAAAACCACCCAAAAGTCGCACTGCGTGATTTTCAGTTAGAGATCAATCAATGTGTTTTGGTTGGCATGCATGGTCAAATTTTAGTTTTGGGTATTTCCTGAAAGAGCAGGGGCGGATCCAGGATTTAGTAAAAGAGGGGGCACAAAAATGAAAGTTTGTGAAAAGGTACACCCGTATTTTTTTGGTCTCGCCAGCTTCTCGTCGTCGTCTCGTCGCTCAGTGGCGGGGGGGGGGGGGGGGGGGGGGGTGGGGGGGGGGGGTAGGAACGAAAATTTTTTTTTCGCCAAACCTTCAAAAATCGCTTAGTAAGGGGGTTATGTGGTCCAGTTCCCCTCCAGAATTCCCTGACAAGCAAAAAAAAAAAAAAAAAAAAGGTCTTCACTCTAAAAGGGGGGGCACAATCGCGAAAATGGCGGATCGTCTATGGTAAAAATTCATACTTCTCTTCCAAAAGGGGGGGCACGGGCCGGCTGTGCCCCCCCCCCCTGGATCCGCCAATGTGAAAGAGTATACTTTTTTTCTAAGTAGTCTAAAATGTGGAGGCACCAAACAATCTAGAAGTGGTATTTTTGCCAGCTTTTTATCAGACTTATGTGTGTCTTCTCTAGATTTTGTTGTATTACTTTTCCTTTTCACGCCCCTGAATGCTTGTCTCATTTTAATCTCCCATAAATCTCCCGGAGTAAGTTCTTGCATTGATACTTGTGCGCTATGATAAACAAGATATGTCTATGTAGTATGCCAACTTTTAGGACAATCTGATAATCTCTTCATAGAAATTTTCATTGAGTTCTAATCCTCAATTTGTCACCTTAGCACAACACTTTGCAAGTCAGAGTGCTTCAATAGACTGCAAACTTTAAACCCTTATTAAGAAGTATTATGAGGGACTGTGCATTCTTCTCTTTGTACATTGAGTTATGAACATCCAATGAGTTATATATCATTTTAAAGCTGAGAATCTGCTCTTTCAGAATCAGACGTTAACTAACTATGATGTGGTCTTTAGATATTGATTTACATGTGCTTACCAGAGAATATAGCGTGCATGCATGTGTTTTATTTTGGCATAAGATTGGAGTTCAGTCAATTTTGACATGTACAAGGTTTATTTAAAATTAAGTATAATAACACATGTATTTGCTACTTGATTGTATTATCGATATTACAAATGAATTGTTATTGTGTTATTATGTTGATTTATGAAGACATATAACTTCCGCGCGTTTGACCATGCATACCAATTATACTCGGGTCACTCTGTGTGGCGCAGTAATTATTGTTTTGGGAGCGGGTGAGCGATGAATAGTCACGAGTGGGTGATAGAAGCAAGTCGATCACGGCCTGTCTGAACGTACTGGAAATATTTTTGAAACTTACATAGCATCGATGCTAACATAGCATCGATGCTATGTACTACGTGTGAACATAACTTATGTAAAGGAACTTGATTGTCAGTATGTTAATTATTGATTTTGTTAGTTTTCTACTGTTTTGAGTTTGAAAGTGCAGCCTGCCCTTTTTACTAATTGTAATATACCCAAAAGCTCTCGGTAAAGGAATTTATTTTTTCTTTATAATGGGCATGGGTTCAACATTTTTTCGGACCGCATTGCTATGTGTTATATTCGCCTGTATATTGCAATAGTTACAATAGTTATGTTCACACGTAGTACATAGCATCGATGCTATGTAAGTTTCAAAAATATTTCCAGTACGTTCAGACCGGCCGTGATCGACTTGCTTCTATCACCCACTCGTGACTATTCATCGCTCACCCGCTGTCAAAACAATTTTTTCCTATATTATATGACTTATGTAACCAACGTTTATTATCGATAGTTTCATTATGATTTTCTGTATATAGTTTTTTCCGTTGAGTAAATAAAGTCTTGTTTTCACATTTATGCAATCTTCGCCTACTTTATAAAAATTTTATGTTTTATTTGGCTACTTTAGTACATTCTTATTACTTGTCGTACTTGGACGATAGTCTTGTATCCGTACTAATGTGTTTTCTAATGTGTATTTTTAAACAGTTATTTAGGTAAGGACCCCATTGGAAATAAGCCATTTCGGCTTTCATGGGCTATCCTGTCATGGTACCTCGATGTGTTTGTATTGCAATATACCTGACGAATAAAATCAATCAATCAATCAATCAAATCCCATCCCATCCCATCCCGTCCATCCATCCATCCATCCATCAATCAATCAATTCCCAGCTTTAAAATGATATATAACTCATTGGATGTTCATAACTCAATGTACAAAGAGAAGAATGCACAGTCCCTCATAATGTTACTTCTTAATAAGGGTTTAAAGTTTGCAGTCTATTGAAGCACTCTGACTTGCAAAGTGTTGTGCTAAAGTGACAAATGGAGGATTAGAACTCAATGAAAATTTCTATGAAGGGATTATCAGATTGTCCTAAAACTTGGCATACTACATAGACATATCCTGTTTATCATAGTGCACAAGTATCAATGTAAAAACTTACTCCGGAGATTTATGGGAGATTAAAATGAGACAAGTATTCAGGGTCGTGAAAAAGAAAAGTAATACAACAAAATCCAGAGAAGACACACATAAGTCTGATAAAAAGCTGTCAAAAATACCACTTCTAGATTGTTTGGTGCCTCCACATTTTAGATTACTTAGAAAAAAAGTATACTCTTTCAGGAAATACCCAAAACTAAAATTTGACCATGCATGCCAACCAAAACACATTGATTGAGCTCTAACTGAAAATCACACAGTGCGACTTTTGGGTGGTTTTGTGGTGCCTGGTCATAATATATAAAAAAGGAAAAGATAAAAAGAAGGAACCCCCCCCCCAAAAAAAAAAAAAACACAAAAAAAACAACAACAAACAAACAACAAAACAACCCCCTTCCTTACCACACAGTATACACATTGGCCTACTTACCTCTATATACATCACATTACAATACCAGATGAAACAGACAGAATGATAATAGAAAAAAGTAGGGAAGAGGGTACATCGCATGAATGATAATACGTTGCATTATATTATAGCACCACATGAAACAGACAGAATTACAATAGCAGCGAGTGAAGGTAGCAGCGATTGCGCTCACATTACAAATAGTCACAAGCGCGGTGGGTGGTCTACCGCAAAGCGTCGATGCTATGTCGCTGGATCCTGAGATTTACTCCTGCTTAACTCCTGCAAGAATAGTTTGGAAACTCGCTTCTATCTCGTGACTATCTGCGTTCAGACAGCGTTTGGTCTCGACACTATCTGGTCTTCACCAAAATAGCATCGACACCTCGATAGCATCGATGCTATCGCTCTACGTGTGAACATACCTAATGACTTAATTGCTTATAATTATAGTCAGTGGATTCTTGACAGCCGGAGAAGTTGTCAAGGGCTTTGTTAAAGAGGTTGAAAGCATTTCAGAAATAATTGATGGAACGTGAATGGAATTGCTTAAATATGTTACCTATGATTCTCTTTTATCGTGAAAGAATGAAGATTCTGAACCCTTTGTTAAAGAGGAGCATGGCTATCGCTATTCGGAATAGACCTGTTTACTAAGTGATTAAAATTTATGGATGTTTCTTTCCTGGGGACCTAGTATTAAACGAGGTATTCCATTAACCTGTTATAAATGAATGAACTACAATACTTGAACTTTGCATAACATTACTTGTTGCTATGTCTGACAAGCTTCTGGCAAGCTTTCAGGTTGTCAAGAACAACCTTTGTTTCAAAAGTATGCATAAAATTTGAATCACTTGGTAAACAGGTCTATTAGCACATGGGTAATGGCCCATTGATAAGAACTACACCCAAATTGACGAAGAGTTTTCTGAATACTTACGTTTCCCACTTTGAAAAGAATGAAAAGAATATTTCCACCTGCTTATTATGTACTACATTTTAGTACATAATAAGCAATAATATTGACATACTCTGTGAGGAGCCCTGTCCAGTCTTTGTATCTGTTTGTTTTATATTTCAATATAACAGCTTTATCTGCCTATATGCGCAGAATGTTTCGAATTTTATGGCTACACAGAAAAGTGTATTGAGAAATTATTATACCCCCATCACCTTTTGCATCTGATATTATTCAGACTTGGGAAATGTAATTTAGACATTTCCCTGTTAAAATTTTTTCATTGTAAAACACTTTTCATCTTAAAAGTCCAGTCCCCATTCTATTCCCAATTAAGTTCTTATAAACTAAAAAGTACGGTAAATTGATTGCATTTTGTTCATTAAGTTATTTGAACAGTTTTCATTAGAAAAATTAGAGAGAAGTGCTTTTGCTCTTTAAAGATGACAATTTATTTGATTCTTTTTGCATAAAGATAGAAAGACACTACATTTAAAAAGTGGTTTATGTTAATTTTAATCAGGTTAAAGTAAGAATGTGATTCTGGCTCGAAATTACGCATTTTTGTATCGTCATGGGTTTATTGATAAGTCCTTATTGGACCAGCTTATATACAAGCATGTGGAACATTTATGACATGAAATAACTGACGTGGTAAAAGAATTCCTTCATGTGAATCAAAGGATGAGTGTATATTTACACGGTGACAGGTATCGGTAAAAGTTACAACAGATTATTTACTCTCGGCCATCAAGAGCGGTTAATTGCATGCAATTAGGTTGAAAATGTTATTCCTTGTAGCTTGAAAACTAAACATTTTTCTGCAACCCCAGTATGGGTTCTTTGCATGGATATTCAAAGCTGAAAGCTTTTTATGATTCACGAGGCAGGCTTTGTAATAAAACTATCCTTCGTCAAACGAATCCATTTTGTGATGCAGTTATAGATGAATAAAGGGAATGTAATGAGGAAGCATGTGGTGATAAGAAAGATTTTTTGGAAGAGAAAATTGTCGAATACATTTGCTACAGCAGAGTGAGACTGAGTGTGATAGAAGAGTTAGAGAGGGGAAGCTTCAATGTATCAAAATTAAAATAAATAAGATGAGGAAAGTAAGAAAAGTCTTCTCGAGATGTTAAGGTTATACTGGCCATGGAATTTTCAGTAATGACTAGAAGTGAAATCTATCAGTATTTTGTTTCTTTGGTGAAAGAAGGTGATAATAGCATCTTAGAAGAAAGTCCAAAGTTAGTAATCTTTGGAAAATAGTTAAGATGATTATAATCTATCCGAAAGTGGAAAATAAAATAAAATATGGAATATCGAAGGTCTTCCAGTTGTGAAATACAATGGAACTAAGTAAGTTTTATATGAATCCGGTTATAGGATCGAAAGGCAGAAGAAAATATTTTCTGTGATTTTGTTTGCAGTTACTTTACTTGATGAGATAGTTGGAATTATCCCACTTGGGATCTGTATACCAGCCTTTGGTCATAGGGGCATAAAGCTTAAGTATTGTATATTTTTTCATATTGATAACCAGTTGTTTTAGAATCGTAATTGGCTATATCTTAGTGTTTTTTATAAGCACTTTTTTGTAGTGAGACATTAGTTGCCATATTTAGGATATTTATAATTAAACATTGTTAAATTTTTATTTCACTTTATATTTTCCATTCTTCTAGCACTAAATGGTTAAATAACCAAATTAAAGATCATAATAATTGATGCTTTGCATAAAAGTTACAGCTGAAAATTCCATAACGGAGATTTTTCAATCAAGTGAAAATAATACTAGTCACTATAGGGTGATTGAGCGGAAGGCTCATTATCGTACATCTGCTATCTGGAAATAAATCGTTTCAATTTGGTCAAATTGTTAAATTGAGCCATCTATTTTTACTTGTTTTTCAGTTAGATTTGTGTTCGTTAAATGCTAATTGCCAGTTATAGATAGTCAATATGTTATGACATTTGACATTACTTACACTTTTATTTTTCTACCGTAGTTTTACTGCTAGGCCTAATAAAATTTTAAAAATACAAAAAAAAAAAAAAAACAAAAAAAAAAAAAAAACAGTAATTTGTATCATTTTAGAGCTAATTACTAACGTTTACTCCACTACGAATGAATTGTATTTATAAGTTAAATGTAATTAAACTCAGTTGATGTTTCATTGTGAAAGTTCTGATATGAACACTCCCATAATGGATGAGTTACCGGCCACTGGGCTGGAGGAGCAGAAGGCTGAAGTTTTGATATGAACAATCACGATGGGGATCAGTTGCCGGTCACTGGGCTGGAGGAGCAGAAGGCTCAACTCTTGTACGGATGGTACAAAAGATATTAAGTCGTTTCAGATTGGCATTAACTGCAGTCACTGATATTTCCGAAATTCAAATTTGTTTATGTGATATTTAGTTATCAAGTCTAATTCGATAGTGAATTATATAGATATCAGTTATACATTAGCAGTAAGCTAAAATGATTTATGACTCTCATTGATGTAATTCTTTTTTGTCCTATATTCCAACCAAATGAATAGAATGTCACTTTAAACTCATAATGAATGATGCTTAACAACAATTAATTAATTCAGAATGAATCAGTTTATAATAACTGAGTAATCATGCAAATAATTTGTTCGATTTTTAACTATCCAATTCAGGATATGTTGATAGCCACTGGTCCCTATTTAAAAGCATTTGGTGACTTTTTAAGGCATTCGGCACAGCGATGGGCACAAGGATGGCTCCTTCCTACGCCTGTCTCTTCATGACCAAGCTGGAGCAGCAGCTGTTAGATTCAGCCCCCTGTCGCCCATGGATTTGGTAGCGCTACATGACGACATCTTCTTCATCTGGACCACATCAATTCCTTCCACAGGACCATCAAATTCACTTCTGATTTCTCCCAACAGAAGACCAACTTCCTCGATATCACAGTCAAGAAGGAGTCTATACCCTCTCACCACCACTCTCTACACCAAACCCACAGATACCCACCAGTACCTCCACTCATCCAGCTGCCACCCCGTCACTGCAAAACCGGCATCCCTTACAGTCAGGCCCTCAGACTTCGCCGTATCTGCTCTGAGGATTCCGACTTTTCCTTCCATGCCAGGAACTTGAAGAGACATCTCGTAGCCAGGGGCCATAGCGCCAGGACAGCCCAACAAGCCATCAACAAAGTTCTTTCCCTCCCCAGATCTGAAGTTCTCAAACAGAAAACTGACAGCCAGGATACCAATGACAGAATACCTCTCGTGACCACCTTCCACCCCAATCTCCCTCCTCTCCGCAATATCATTCATGACAACCACCGTATTCTCAACACTTCTGATCGTCTCCTACAGGCTGTTCCCAGTACCCCAATCCTGTCTTACCGACGCCCCCGCAACCTCAAGGATCTCATCGTTCGTGCTGAAGTCCCCCCTCTCACTGGCCATTCTTCTCCCATTCAGCACGGCACCTTCAAATGTACAGCCAACAAATGCACCGTATGTGCTATACACATCCACGAGGGCGACACTTTCACCAGCAACTCGACCAACCTCCCTCACCAAACCAAGGGCAATATCACTTGCACCACCACTAATGTTGTATATCTCATCACTTGCAGAGTCTGCAGGACCTAGTACGTAGGGGAAACCAAGACCACACCCAAGAGACGCTTCTATGGGCAAAGATCCACTGTCAACACAGCCAAGCATGACACTCCAGTGGGCCACCATTTTAACCTTCCTAACCATTCCATCACCGATATGATTCTACAGGGCATTGAATCTTTAGGTACCCGTCCCGACACAGTCCGAACCAGCAGGGAGAAGTACTGGATGAGACGACTTCGCACCATCCAACCTCATGGCCTCAACATCCAGGAGGGGAAATGATTAATACATCTTTTTACTCCCCTTCCTTACATTATATGTACAGAAGTTACATACAGAAATTACATAATTATCTCGGAACCACGCTGCCCAAATAATATGTGGATATTCTTTCTCCTCGCTGCCCGAATAAAAAGTGTTTGCCCGAATATCGAAACTTTGACAATCCGCGGGGGAGGGGGCTGCAGCCATTGCCGAAGGGGGACGCCTTTTGCCCGAATATAAACCTATAGACTATGGGACCCGGGTGCTGCTGTATCAACCCTGTAAGAGTTAAATAATTTAGTAGTCAACAGGTTAACTATCCAGTGTTTTTGCAAACGAGCGAAGCGAGCAAGCAAGCAAAAAATGCCTATTTTTCCTTTTTCCTTTCCTGTTCTTTCTGTTTTTGTTTTTCTTTCCTTTCCCTTTTCTTTTTTTCTTTTCTTTTTTTCTTCTCCTTTCTCTTTTCTCAATTATCTCTCTTTTGCTGATCGGATACTTACTGAAGCTTATACGTGCCAACCAGATGACGAGATAAGAAGACGAGTTAAGATGGCGACGAGACGAGTTTGATTCCTTTCCAGGCAAGTTATTTTCATTTTCACTGCCAGCCCCACGTAGTTATTTCTGTGTGTCTTGCTGGTGTTTCCGTTTGACCCGATCCGTTTTCGGTTCGGTGTTTGTTTTATACGGTTTTTATCTAAATTGTGCGTATCCCCAAATTTATTATTACCTGCACTCTTTTAAAGTATTTCATATTTTTGCATACTTTATTGTCTGTTTTATTGCAGCATTATGAGTTCGGAAGAAGAAGCTGCTAGGAGACCTGCTTCTTCCGAAGAGGACGTCAGCTCCGGAGCCCGTGGCTTCGGTCGGGGTGGGTGGCGTCAAGCACTAGTGGTTTGGATATTACAAATCCAATCCCCCGGTCGCTGAGACCAGAAGGGGGGACGTCTGTTTCCCGCACGGTAGCGATGACTCGCATAAATCCGCTAGGGGAGACGCGTGCCACTACTGCAGGGCAGCTCACGGGCACCGCCCATGTTGGTCTGGGTTCTCAAACCCTAGCCCCCGGCCGATGCCAAGTGGGGGAGCGAGTACTGCCCGGGCTGTCTATATTGCCAGCTGATGGGAAGGCTCGAGCCAACAATTATGGGCGCTCTACGGAGCAACAGGTGCGGTCACCTGAGTGCACGATTACTTCCGGTCTGACCTCGCAATGGCGAGCTCACATACTATTAGTAGTCGGTGGGCGAATACTGGGACCTCCTCCCGGTCTGCCCTCGCACTGGGTGCCTCAAGCGCCCGGCCCATGGCTGTTGCATCTTCTTGTTCAGCCAGTATGGGTAATTTGTGCGCGACTTTGGGTACATACCCTCAGCGCACTTCTCCCGTAGAGGGAGGCGGGCATCCCTCTGTGGAGGGTTTGGTTCGTGTTTCCGAAGCGGCTTCGGAGAACCGTCCGAAATCTGTCAGACGCTCTAAGAAGCGGGTCTCGGCTTCGGCTCCTGTTGAGCCAGCTAAAAAGAAGCCTAAGAAAGGGTCTAAAAGAAGCAAGGCTTTGCCTGCCTCTTGCCCGTCTGACCCGTCTAACCCGTCTGACCCCTCTCAATCTGAGATGCTCAGCATGATGCGGGTTTTTGCCCAAAGTCAGGGTTGGTCCCTCTTACCAGATACCACAACCCCTGCTTCTGTCCCTCTTCTGGGGTCTGACATTGAGACTAATCAGCCTTTTATGATTGATTCTTCATTGTCTGAGACGGGATCTCTTGCGCCTCCTATTCCCGCAGCCCTCGGGGCTCCGCCGGGCGAGGAGACCTATAGTGGTCCATGGGAGTGTCCGCCTGTTTCGTCGTTTGTTTGCGGATTTAGGCAGCAAGATTCCTCCGAGGGTATTTCTCTTGCGGAGGATTTCAAGGTGGAGTATGACCGCATTGAATCAGCGCTCCTTGTTAAGCGCCCTGTTGCGGTTAGGGGTAAGGCCTTTGCCTTTGATTCCCAAGATCAAGACAGCTTTTTCAGGGCTAAGTCTCTCTCTCCGGAGATTTTAGCGGTGGGTCGACGTATGCGTGCGACCAATCCGCTTACCTCTGTCTCTTTTAAGTCTGAGGATAGGCGTTGGAGCAGTGTTGAAAGCCAAGTCAGAGCAGGTATGCGCTTGGCTGCTTTTCAAGGTTTTCTCTCCGACCTCAGGTCCAGGGCGGAGGAGTTGAATGTCACTGATGGTGACAAGCTGGTTATTGATGACCTGCTGCACACTCTTTTTAGTTTGCAGTGGTCACAACTTTCCAGTGCAGCTGCTTCGGTTACGTACCGTCGCAGGGTCTTGGCTCTCTCTGCCCTTGGGGTTAAGGAGTCTGACATCGCGCCGCTTCTTCGGGACGTTCCGTCTCGGGGTCCTTCGCTTTTTGGTGGTCAATTCGCTACGGTTTTTCAGAGAGAGATTGATGCGCGGAAGCAGGTCTCTGAGATGACTATGCAGTTTCACGCTCCCTTTAAGCCGTCGGAGGCCTGTTGTTCCCACTTCGGGACAACACAGTCGTGTTTCTGGGGGCCTGCCTGCTGAGCTTCAGCCAGTTCCTTCTCGTGGGAGAGGGGGGCGTGGCAGAGGCTCTTCGAGAGGTACTCGTGGCTCCCTGCGTGGCAAGGCGACGGCTTCGCACAAGGCTAAGCCTAGGCTTTGATGGTCTTCCCCGAGCGCTTGTTCAATCCGACATGGTAGGTTTTCGTTCTGTTCTCCCGGTTTGGGAGGCCATCTCCGGGGAAGCATTCGTGCTCTCCGTAGTGCGAGACGGATTCTTCATAGATCTATCCGCCTCGCTCCCCGGAGGGGCTATAAGATCTCGTTCACCTCCCATGTCTGCCCTGGCTCGTTCTCATGCCTCAACGGAGATCAAATCTCTGTTGAAAAAGAGGGCTATAGAAAGGGTAAGAGACCGGCCGTCTCTTTCCCTTTCTCCCAAGCGCTCGGGAAACTTCGTTTGATACTGAATTTGAAAAGAATAAACAAATTCATTCCTTCAGTGCATTTTCGAATGGAGACTCTCGCCTCCATTCTCCCGTTGATCAAGAGGAAGGACTACGCGATCTCGATAGATCTCAAAGATGCGTATTTCCATATTCTCATTCATTGCGATCTTCTGGGGTTTTCCTTCCTCTCAGAGACTTTTCGCTTTCGCGCTCTTCCCTTCGGGCTGCGCCCAGCCCCTCGGGTTTTTACACAGGTTGTAGCCGTCCTGGCAGCCTCGCTGAGGCGCCGCGGCCTTCGGCTATTTTGCTACCTGGACGACTGGCTCCTCCTAGCGGAGTCGCACGATCGTTTGTTAGACGAGGCTCGTTTGCTCGTCAATCTTACTCAAGACTTAGGTTTCCTAATAAATTGGGAAAAGTCAGAGTTAGTTCCTACTCGCAGCCCGGTTTTTCTGGGGGCTGTGTTAGACATTCGGAATCAATTGGCTCGGCCCAGTCGAGACAGGATTCTCACTATTGTCTCTGCGGGTCGCAAGCTCATTCTGGCCAGAAAGGTCAGGGCCAGACAGTTCTTATCTAGCCAGTCTAGTCGATGTTCTAGAGGATTGCCGGCTCCTTATGAGGCCTTTTCAGAGGCATCTCCTCAGGTTTTACAAACCATGCAAGGATTCTCTTTTGGTCTGGATTCCAGTACCAGTAGAAATCAAGTCCCTTCTCTCCCGTTGGACAAACGTGGAGTTTCTCGCGCGAGGCAAGTCCTTCCGTACCCCCTTCCGTCGATCTCGGTTTCGACGGACGCCTCTCGGCTGGGGTGGGGCGGACATTGCAACGGCAGCACGGTTTCGGGGGATTGGTCTCATCTCGGGACTCTACCCCATATCAATGTCCTGGAGTTCATGGCAGTCTTTTTAACCCTGCTCCACTTCAGAAGTCGACTTCTCAGTCGTTCAGTTCTGATCCTCACGGACAATGTCACAGTGGCGGCTTATATCAATCGGCAGGGAGGCACTCGTTCTGCCACCCTGAATGCCTTAGCAGCACAGCTGTGGAGGTGGTGTCGTCGCATGGCGATCATGCCCGTTGCCTCTTTCATCCCCGGTCAGGAAAACCTCATTGCGGATTTTCTATCCCGGGGCAGGTGTCTTCCATCAGAATGGAAGCTCCATCCAGAGGTCTTTTGCCGCATTCGCAGTTGCCTGGGCCCACTGGAAGTGGACCTGTTTGCGTCAGCCCTGAACCACCAACTTCCGAAATACTGCTCCCGTGTTCGCGATCAGGGAGCTTGGGCTCTGGATGCTTTCTCTCTCAGTTGGGAGAATCTTCGAGGGTTTGCCTTCCCTCCCTTCCAGCTGATTCCGCGAGTCTTGCGGAAGATCAGGGAAGATCGGGCTCGGGTGCTTGTAATAGCTCCTTTTTGGCCCAGGAGGATTTGGTTCCCGGAGGTAATGAGCCTTCTGGTGGCTCAACCGTTCCTTCTTCCGCTAAGAGCGGATCTGGTGTTGCAACCCCTCTCGGGGATTCTTCACCACAGTCCGGCGTCCCTTCATTTGACTGCTTGGCCCCTGTCGGGGAATCTGCAAGACAGTCGGGTCTCTCTGAAAGGGCCGCTGACTTTTTAATGTCCAGTCGTAGAGTCTCTACTAGGGAAATTTATAATTCCCGTCTTTCAGTCTTTTTCCTATGGTGTAAAGAGCGGGATCAAACCCCGTCTAAGGCTCCTATTGGTTCAATCGCGGATTTTCTAATCTCGCTATTTGACAAAGGGAGGTCCATCTCTACTATCCGAGGCTACCGGTCTGCGATCGGTGCCATTCATTCGGGGTTTTCATGGTTCCCCACTGTTGAGTGGTTTGATTCGGTCTTTCTTTCTGAAACGTCCTCCTCGTTCTAAGTTAGTCCCGTCTTGGAGTTTGCCTAGGGTCTTAGAAGCCCTAGCAAAGCCTTCTTTTTGAGCCGTTAGGTGGAGCTTCGCTTCACCATCTTACGGTTAAGACGCTCTTCCTGGTAGCCATTGCCTCTGGGCAGAGGCGCAGTACCCTTCATGCCCTCTGTCTTACTCCTGGCCATGTTCGCTGGGAGAGAAAAGGCGTTAGATTGATTCCTAAGGCTTCTTTCATTGCCAAGAATCAAACGGCTTCCTCTGGCCCTGTTGAGATTTTTCTTTGTCCGCTATCTGAATTTTCGTCAGTGCGTGAGGACAAGGTTTGGTGTCCTGTTAGAGCTCTCAAATGGTATATTGATAAGACTAAGTCATATCGCAAGGATGATCAGTTGTTCCTGATCACTCGAGAGCCTTTTTCTCCTGCTTCTCTTGATTCCATTTCTAGATGGATTGTCGAGGCTTGGATGGATTAGGGCCTCTGGCACAGAGGCTCTTTTGTCAGATAGTAAGCCCCATGCTCATGACACTCGTATTGTCAGCACTTCTTGGGCTCTGTTTCAAGGTGTGGCGCTTAATGATATTTTGAAGGCTGCCTATCCTTCATTTCATGCTACCTTAGGGATGTCCCTGCAGGTGAGGCTATTTTTGCGTCAGCTACCTTGAAGGCCGCTGTGTCTTCTTTGTAATCCTGTTCCCTTCTTCTCTTAAAACATGCCACCCGGTCTTTGAATGGGCGCTAGTCTAGCATAATAGATAGGTATATATGATTTATTGCAGTAAATTTGTAAAATCAGCACTGATTTTCTTATTTACTATATAAATCTGTATACCTACCTATGACCCTCCCTCCTTCCCCTCACCTTCACTGTTAGAACGTTGATTAAAATTTTTAATCTTGTTGGTTAAAATTTTAATCAACCGAGGGTTACCAGGTGAACCACACATTTGTAGGTTAAAACTTTAATCAACGGCCTGTTGATTAAAGTTTAACCTGTGGTCGATTAAAAGTTTTAATCATTTGTTGGTTAATCGTATTTTGCTCAACGTTGGTTAAATTGGTGTTGATTAAACTAAAACATATTGTTGGTTAAATGTTTAACCATTTGTTGGTTAAATGTTTAACCATTTGTTGGTTAATCATATTTTGCTCAACATTGGTTAAAATGGTGTTGATTAAACTTAAACAAATTGTTGGTTAGATTTATTTGATGAGAAACTCCCCGGAGAAACTCTTTTCATATCTGTAATTGTTGTCTAGCTAGCCTTATAACGAAATAGATCTACTCAGTGATCTACTTTCAGCGGTTTGGTAAGTTCGACCTTCTCAGACCTGGACTAGACTTGACTAAGGCAGGCCCACCGGTAAACTACGCCTACGCCTACATTGGTGCTTATATCCTTTTCTCAAAAAACTGTTCTAGTTTCAGTGTTTGTCATATTGCCCTGTCCGCGAAATATGGACATGCGCGAAGTTGAACACACTGCCATACCGCCGGCGTCGCCTCCTCGCTGCCATAGGCGCAGTCAGTAAATCTACCGGTGGGCCTGGCTTAGCCAGGTCTAGTCCAGATCGAGCAGGTCGAACTTGCTCCCAAGCCGTTTAAATTAGAAAGAAAGAGCACACTGTAGATCTATGTCTTCCCAAGATTAAGCTGGACAACAATCACATATATGAATAATAGTTTCTCACCTTCAAACACGCCGACAAACTCTTTGAAAGTCCCCACTCATTCAGCGACTTGAATGACAATGCCTTCCATTTTTATCGCAATTTCTGTGATAGATTTGTGCGCAGCGAATTTGTTCCAAATCCATATGCGCATGCGCTGTTCGGTCACGCGATTGGTATTTTAATCAACTTTGATCAAACTTTTAACCAACAAAAAGATAAAGTGTCTTGACAGTTAGCACTATCAGTTTGGCGGGAAAGCAGAGAACACTGTTTTTAATCAATGTTGGTTACAAAGTAACCAACAAGAATAAAAACAATAATTTTAATCAACAATATTTTTAACCCACGCAAGATTAAAAGTCATTTTTAACCAACATTCATTTTATAACCAATGTTGAGCGATTTTTAATCAACATTTTTTTAATCCGTAGTTTTTTAATACATGTTTTAACAGTGTTGCAAGCAACATGTTTCTACTTATGGTTGCTCGCAAAAGATGGCCGTTGCGTGTTGCCGCGCATGAGTGGCGAAGGGGAGAACAATAGGATTACGGGGGGTGCGCACAATATTGTGACTCATTTGTGTTAAGTTCTCGAAAGGGTTTGCGTAGTCAAGTGACTAGCATAATAGGTAGGTATATAGATTTATATAGTAAATAAGAAAATCAGTGCTGATTTTACAAATCTATTCTATTATGTCTAAATGACTCAAGTTAATGGTGGTGATAATAGTCATAATAATAAAACTAATAATGATAATGATATCAATATCCTTGTTCGTAACTCACAGTGGCGCTGGAGCGTTCTGGCCGGAAGCGTGTTTTTTACCGTACCACTAACGCGTCAGAAACCCTCATAATACGGTTTATTCCGTCAAGACTAGTCTGCATGAATATTCATGAAAACGAATTATAGCGATATAATAAAACGAGCAAGGGCATCGAGCAGCTGTTCTGTGTGGCGCAATCGGATAAACCAGTCCTCTCTTGGTGAAAGAACCACGAGTTCGAACCTCGGCAGAAGTTTATATTACGAAATTTTCTTTTGCTTATTTAAGAATAAGGTGAATGAGTAAGAAAATACAAGTCCGATACTTGTAGTATCTTTCAAAGTCTTCAAAAGGGGGTTTCTGACGCGTTAGCGGTACGGTAAAAAAAAACACGCTGGCCGGACAGAGTTTTGGGGTGTGCGAGCTTATCTGTGCATTAACAATGGTTCGACCCCAAACCTTTGCGCGGGGCATTCCGGCGCCGCTGGTAACATATAAGTCTCACTAATGATGCCAAGATCATTTGTATTCCTCACATTTTCTCTCCTCTGACCCAAAAATGCCTTGAAATTATTTAACATTAGTTATGTTCACACGTAGTACATATAGCATCGATGCTATGTTAGAATATTTCTAGTACGTTCAGACAGGCCGTGATCGACGTGCTTCTATCACCCACTCGTGACTATTCATCGCTCACCTGGCTGTCAAAACAATAATTACTGCGCCACACAGAGTGACCCGAGTATAATTGGTATGCATGGTCAAACGTGCGGAAGTTTGTGTACAGGGGTCATATGATGCGAAGCTTTTGTTTTGAATAACATTTTATTTGTTTTCATAAATCAACATAATAACACAATAACAATTCATTTGTAATATCGATAATACAATCAAGTAGCAAATACATGTGTTATAATACTTAATTTTAAATAAACCTTGTACATGTCAAAATTGACTGAACTCCAATTTTATGCCAAAATAAAACACATGCATGCACGCTATATTCTCTGGTAAGCACATATAAATCAATATCTAAAGACCACATCATACTTTAGTTAAGGTCTGATTCTGAAAGAGCAGATTCTCAGCTTTAAAATGATATATAACTCATTGGATGTTCATAACTCAATGTACAAAGAGAAGAATGCACAGTCCCTCATAATGTTACTTCTTAATATAAGGGTTTAAAGTTTGCAGTCTATTGAAGCACTCTGATTTGCAAAGTGTTGTGCTAAGGTGACAAATGGAGGATTAGAACTCAATGAAAATTTCTATGAAGGGATTATCAGATTGTCCTAAAAATTGGCATACTACATAGACATATCCTGTTTATCATAGTGCACAAGTATCAATGCAAGAACTTACTCCGGGAGATTTATGGGAGATTAAAATGAGACAAGTATTCAGGGTCGTGAAAAAGAAAAGTAATACAACAAAATCCAGAGAAGACACACATAAGTCTGATAAAAAGCTGTCAAAAATACCACTTCTAGAAAAAAAACACACAAAACAACCCCCTTCCTTACCACACAGTATACACATTAGCCTACTTACCCCTATATACATTATATTACATTACAGTACCAGATGAAACAGACAGAATGATAAGAGAAAAAAAGTAGGGAAGAGGGTACATCACATGAATACAATACATTGCATTATATTATAGCACCACATGAAACAGACAGAATTACAATAGCAGCGATTGCGCTCACACGACAAATAGTCACAAGCGCGGTGGGTGGTCTACCGCAAAGCGTCGATGCTTTGTCGCTGGATCCTGAGATTTACTCCTGCTAAACTCGCTGCAAGAATAGTTTGGAAACTCGCTTCTATCTCGTGACTATCTGCGTTCAGATAGCGTTTGGTCTCGACACTAGTTATGTTCACACGTAGTACATAGCATCGATACTATGTAAGTTTCAAAAATATTTCCAGTACGTTCAGACAAGCCGTGATCGACTTGCTTCTATCACCCACTCGTGACTATTCATCGCTCACCCGCTGCCAAAACAATAATTACTGCGCCACACAGAGTGACCTGAGTATAATTGGTATGCATGGTCAAACGCGCGGAAGTTATATGTCTTCATAAAGCAACATAATAACACAATAACAATTCATTTGTAATATCGATAATACAATCAAGTAGCAAATACATGTGTTATAATACTTAATTTTAAATAAACCTTGTACATTATTGCAACTTGTTTACATTATGGAATCTCGTTTTTTTTATAATGTGCATTTCGCATCATACTAATAATATTTTCTGACGGGCATCTCACCGGGGTAGTACCGATTATCAATGTTTTATTGTTTTCGCTCTTTGATGCGTTCTTTCGCTCTGCTTACGAAGATTGCTTTTAAATCCTTTCTCCTTTTGTTTTTATACTTTATTTCCTTGTTAATGTTTTATGTGTTCTTATTTCCATGTATCACTTTTGATTACGTGATTCCACGCAGGACTGTTTTTGTTAACTACCCGCCTTTTTCTATATTCTCTAAGCCGAAAACTCGAGTTAATATTGAGAAACCAAATGTACATCTATGGCCTCCTTAACTGATATGCCTTTTTATTCTTTAAGTAATGACTTTCACACGCACAATGATTTGGATGACATTCCTCCAGTTGATCTGCCGTACAACCAGTTCGTAGCTAAAAATATTAATGCGTCCCCGGATTTACTTGATCTTCATCCTGATCATGATTTAATTCACAACCCTTCATTAGAATATATTACTGAACTTCAATGTAAAAGCCTTATCAAACAGTTTTCTAAAGACGATTTTTCTTTGCATTTTAATATAAGAAGCATAAGTAAACATTTTGAAGATTTTCAACTATTATTAGATAATTCATCCAATCACTTGTTTTCTATTATCGGACTTGGAAACTTGGTTATCAAATGAATAAAAAATCCCATTTGCTTTAGATCAGTATGATCTTGTTGTCAATAACAGAAAAGATAGACATGGTGGAGGTATTGCGTTATATATCTCACGCAATTAGGAATATAACATTCATGATGAAATCAATAACATGAATGAATCTGTAGAATCACTTTTTGTTGAAATCAATGTCTCGAATTCCAAAAATTTAATTGTAGGCGTTATATACAGGCCACCGAATTCCAACCAAAATGATTTCTTATCATACATTTCTGACTTACTCAGAAACCCAGCATTTGTGAACAAACGTATTTTTATAATGGCAGACTTTAATATTGATATATTAAAGCACGATAGCAACAATGCTGCTCATGAATTTCTTGAAACATTTTTGACTTCCTCATTCTTGCCACTGATTTCAAAACCCACTCGCACATCAATCATTCTGCCACTCTCATAAACAACATATTTTGTAATGTTATACCGACTCCTGATTCTAAAATAATTTTATCTGATTTAACAGATCATTTTCCAATTATGTCATATTTTACTCTTAAGCACACTTTCACCAATCCTCATAAACCGTCTAGACGAAGACCCACTCATGAGAATCTTGCAAGACTTGGTGTTTCTGTAGAGTCTGCGGACTGGTCGCCTGTCTCCAACAACAATGATGTAAATGAATGCTTCAATAGCTTTTTGCAAATATTCCATAGTGAACTAGATAATCACATCCCTAAAGTAAAAGACAAGCAAACCAACTATAAAAAATAACCGAGACTTCCTTGGATCTCGAAAGCAATTTTGCGTTCTATTAATAGAAAAAATAACTTGTATTATAACTCAAAAATTAAAGGCACTCTAAAAGCTAAGACTAAATACACCAAATATAAAACATTTTAACTGAAACAATACGATTGGCAAAGAAAATATCCTTTACTAATCAATTAAGTCTATATAAACATATTCAAAATACCTGGAAAGTTCTTAAACAAGCAATGAACTTATCCAATAATAAATCTGATATTACTAAAATTAGGTCTGACCGTAATATTATTGAAGACCCCGTAAATATAGCTTATATCTTCAACAATGATTTTTCATCTATAGGAGTTAACCTAGCAAAAGATATTCCTCCTTCAGCTAAGCATTTTTCTGAATATCTTGGTAACCCAAATCCAAATACAGTATTTTTCACTCCAGTAGCGAAAGAGGATATCATTGACATAGTATCTACTTTGAACAATAGAAAATGTCCTGGTCATGATGATGTTAATAACTTTATTTTAAGAGGTGTAATATCTTCAATTGTCGATCCCTTGACACATATTTTTAACTTGTCGTTAATTTTTTTTTGTCACATATTTACACATATTTACACATATTTACACTGTTTATTTTCTCAACAGTGCCAATGATCGTAATGCTACTGTCTCCCTCCGCATGAGGCTGGTCTGGCTGTTAATATAATACCAATCTTGTTCGCTACATCCAAGGCATCGTAGTCTGGGGCTAACCTGACGTAAGCCTTCTTTCGTCCATCTGGCCTGATGAGTGTGTTGACCTTGGCGACATCAATGTCGTAGAGCTTCTTGACAGCAGTCTTGATGGTGAACTTGTTTGCTTTGAGGGCAACGATGAAGACGAGGGTGTTGTTCTCCTCAATCTTCTTCATGGCACTTTCTGTGGTCAGGGGAACTTGATGGTGCTGTAGTCATCCAGCCTTGGCCTCTTGGGGATGATCTTCTTTGGGTACTTGGGGTGGCGAGGAGCCTTGAAGGTCCTGGGACGACGGAAGGTCACCTTGGTGTGGATCTTCCTCTTGCGAGTTGCATGATTCCACGTAGGGCAGCCTTCTTAGTCCTGAGTGCGTCTTGCTTGGCCTTGGCCTTAGCTTTAGCCTCTGCACGGGCCTCAACCTTGGCAGCAGATTCTCGCTGGGCTGGACCCTTCTTGCCAGCCTTGCGCTGAGCCTCTGTTCTGGGCTTGGGAGCCATGTTGAACGAAAAAGCAACTTGTCGTTAAGTTATGGTCAAGTTCCAGATAACATGAAAATTGCAAAGGTGGTTCCATTGTATAAAAAGGGTGAAAAGTTAAATATAGGCAATTACCGTCCAATTTCTTTATTATCATCTTTATTATCATCTTTATCAAAAAGTTTAGAAAAAGTTGTTTACCGCAGAACAATAATATTGATTTCTTAAAATCACACGAATTTTTTCCAACTCTCAGTTTGGATTTAGAGAAGAACATGCATTACTGAATTTTGTTGATAAAGTGGCTCATGCTTTTGACAATTGTTCCCATCTAGTTGGCATCTTTCTGGACTTCTCCAAGGCTTTCGACACCATTAACCACGATATCTTATTACATAAACTTTCACATTATGGGGTGCGCGGGAAGGCCTTGGAGTGGTTCAGAAGCTATTTGTCTAATAGAGGACAATATGTATTTTTAAATGACCTAATTACGTCTAACATGCAAAATATTAATTGCGGAGTTCCACAAGGCAGTTTGTTGGGCCCTTTATTATTCATCATTTATATAAATGACTTCTGTAAATCATCTGATGTCCTCTCGTTCATACTTTTTGCAGACGATTCTAATATATTTTATTCCCACCGTAATCATTATACTTTAGTTAATATCGTTAATGACGAGCTTTTAAAAGTTACACAATGGATTAGATCTAATAAATTGTCTCTTAACCTTCTCAAAACGAAATATATGTTATTTAGTAATTCCATTAACGCACTTCCCTTGAATATTATATTGGATGATACTAATTTAGAAAATGTACCATTCATTAAATTCCTTGGTGTAACTGTTGACAACAAGCTTTCTTGGAAACACCATATAGATAGCATTTGTAAAACCATTTCACGAAATATTGGCATTATTAACAAATTAAAATATCACTTCCCGACGTTTTCTCTATTAATGCTTTACAACTCTTTGATTTTACCTTACCTGAATTATGGGATACTTGCCTGGGGCAACTCCCACCAAACCCTTTTAAACAGACTGTTGTTATTACAAAAAAAGTCTCTTCGTATAATTAACAACTTTGCTATACGTTCTCACACAGACCCTTTATTCTTTGAGAATAAATTGTTGAAAGTTGTTGACCTTTACTTTTTTCACTTAGGGCAATTTATGTATAAATTTGAGAATAATACACTTCCTGATGTATTTGATACTATGTTTCCTCTCAATAGATCAATTCATAATTACCCAACAAGACAATCTAACGAATTCCACTTACCACGTTTTAGAACACTTTTCGCAAAGAATACTTTTTTGTATGACGGTCCTAGATTTTGGAACTCTCTTAGCAATGAAATTAAAAATAGTCCGTCTTTAGATACTTTTAAAAGAAAATTAAAAACATTTCTACTTAAAAATTATAGAGGTCTTCACAGCTAATTTCGCTTACTCAACCGGCTTTATGATCTGTGTTACCTTTTCTTTTCGGCAATGTTTCGTCCCGTTTTCTAGCTTTGTCGATTTTTCATATTTTTTATTGATTTCGTGGCAGTTCCTTCCTTTCAGCATCTGTTTTGTCTGCTTTTGTCCATGTTCTGTTCTTTGTCCCTGTCCTGTCTTTTTGTCTTGCTTTTGCGTTTGTTCCTCGTTATTGTTCCTTTTCTCTTTTGTTAATCTTCGTAGGCAAATTACAACTTTTTCCTTTTTTTCCGGGGGGGGGGGGGGGGGGGGCGGGCGGGGAGGGGGTTCGCAATATACAAGCCTTGCTTTTTAGCGAATCCCCCTATTTCCACAGGTAGTTTCCACTCAATACTTTAAGAGCATTTTTGCTAATTACTATTGAAAATAATAATCTGAATTTGTTAACTTTATTTTTTATATACATATACATATATATAATACTGAATGTAAACTAAGTCATGATTTCTATTGTCTGTTGGAAGTGAATAAACAAGAATTTGAATTTGAATAGTAATGATAATACGAGTAATAATTATTTCATCTTCGACGAATCCAGTACCTCCATCAATTTTGTGTTTGTCGATTCCCATTCCACAGATTTTAAATCATATTTTTGTAACCTCTTTTCTAGGATACTTAACATGTATCACGGTGAAGAGTCTCTCTAAATGGCCCGTTTACGCTTCATGATCATTTCTCTGTTTTCGAAACATAATAGCGTTTGTCAATATGTGTTATTCATTATTACACAAAAATTGAAATTCTGGTGAATGTCCTTGTAAGCCAAACCATAGTACATGTATATACATGTATATCTCCGACTTATGGTTTATATTCTTGAAGCTTTCTATTCCGGATATCGTCCAATTAACCCATAGACTACTGGAACCGGGTGGCTCCTGTATTAAGCCTATGAGAGTTAAAGAATCCATTAGTGAACGGCTAATTCTAGGATACTATATATTTATCTATCAGAATATTTACAAGAGCTAAAGGATTAATAGCGTGTTATTTTATAAGCTAATGATATTTGCGAACTATTGATTGACAAAACGTATAAGTAGATGAATTCTTATTTAATGATGACAAGAATCTCTTTAAGTTTCTCTATGACCCTTTTTCTTCAGTTTTCTAAAAAAAAAAAAATTAAGTATTGTCTTTTAGCCTTTACATCGTTCTTTTCCATGATTCAGTTTTCCCTTTTTATTGGTATTGGATTGGATATTCAGAAAAAATATTCAATAAATGCAACAAACTGTAAAATTGCAGGACTGTGAGATGTGCTTCTTAAAGTTGCCTTAAACTGAACCTCCTAAATAGCGGCATTGTTAACGGGATTTGGAAAACATCTTTGTCTTATTTTCCCATCATGCACCATTCACCTGGCCCCTTGTAAAAGTCTAATATTTACTTGCATGTCAAAATTAAGTTTCAAATTAAGAAATGTGCTTAGTTTCCAAGCGACTTCTTAGTAAATTTTCAAAATAAATGCAACCAGTGGCGGATCTGGGGGGGGGGGGGGCACATCCGGCTCGTGCCCCCCCCCCTCCCCCCTTGAAGAAAGTATGCATTTTGCCCATAAAGGATCCGCCCTTTTTTCGATTGTCCCCCCTCCCACCCTTTAGAATGAAAACTTTTTGTCTTTCTTTTTTCCTTGTCAGAGAATTATGGAGGGAAACTGAACCCCATAACCCCCCCCCCCCCCCTTCCAAACTGAGGGAATTTTGGAGGTCTGGCGAAACTAAAACAATACGGGTCTCCCTTTTCCTAAAGTGGACAAACCTGCATTTGTGTGCCCTGCCCCCCCCCCCCCGCCTATACAAAATCCTGGATCCGCCCATGAATGCAACTAATTATAATTTCAAGATGGCGCTGTTCAAATTCTACCAGTTTCAGGCAACGTAAAATGCTTAATGTCAAATAAGAGTTAAATATAGATTGTGTTACTGGCTTCACTGTTATCGTTATCATTACCATAAAACAATTCCTGCGTGACCCCAAAAGTTATTTTTCTGCACAAACTCGCTTTTAAAAAAATGTTATCTATTCCACCATGGATTATCAACCTTCAAAGAACATGAAATTCAGATGATACCAAATTGTGCGGAATGCTTATGATTGTCAACCACATGACTATGTTACATTAAAATCTGATCATGATACAGACATTTACAGGTTAAGATAACAAAAGCACAACAGGACCCCGAAACCAATTAGAATAAAAGTTTATTTTCTACCACTGTACGCCAAAGTGATTTCCTTTATGAGGAACCACAATGCTTTTAAACAACTTGATTATCATAAGCACATTTTAAGGTAAGGTAATTCGGTTTAAAGTAGTCCTAGATTGCACGGAAATCCTATTGCATGCCCGAATAATGTTCTTTTCGCTATTTGGGCAATTCCACGCTGGCTGTAATTCATTTTCTTAGTTACATTCAAGTATGAACTACAAGCCCGGTCGAACGTAAATTTCGATAATATTTTTGTCATTACAGAAAAGATGAAGTTCCGTTCATAGGCAATGGTTCTATGTTTTACTATTTTTCCACTGCTCCATCTGAGCATGTTGGCCTTTCTTGGGTCTTTTTGGTAATAATCGGCACCTGCGCAACATATCTTGTTGATTCCAAAGACATAATGTCTGATTGATCACAATTATTAAGAGCATTTTACTAACATTAAAAAATATCAGTCACTTCATAACATTTTGAAATACTTTAATTGCTTGAATTTAGAGGCCCGAAAATTCTACATGGTACTTACTATAGAAAAACTAGATGATTTAATCAGTTATGAAGGAAAAATACCCTGAGAGAGCCATTAAAAATGAGCACAAGGGGCTCTAGGGCCAGAATTTTAGGTAGCCTCATATCCACAATTATTTGGCATGATCAAGTTGTCCATATTGTCTGAATCAATTGTTAAAACGTTGATATATATGATATTTTTTGTCATTATAGAAAAGATGTTCCGTCTACTGGCACCGATTCTATGCCTTATTCTTTTTCCACCGGTCCATCTGTCTGGAAATGGATGTCAGTGCAACATGGGAATCCAGCAAATTGGAAATTCTTGTAATATTTTCGGGACTGACATTTCTGGACGGTTGATCCTCAGTGAAGGGTCTCTCAAACTCATGTCTCTGGATATGATAAAGACCTGTGAGACCGTCACAATCTCTGGTTTGCAGTACATAGAACCTGGAGGATTTGAAAAACTCAAAAGCATCACAACGTTGATTATTCAGCACAGCTTCTTTGATACCATAGAGAATGGAACGTTCAAATTCCTTGATAATTTGGAAAACATGGTGATCGACGAGAACCACAACAAAATTTTCAAAATAGAGGATGGAGCTTTTCATAATTTGAGAAACCTTGTTCACCTTACACTGTCAAATACTGCCATATCTGACATTCAAGCAGACGTTTTCAAGGGATTGGAAAATGTCACTGATCTTGATCTTTCATATAATGAAGTTCAGATATTGAGACCGTATAGCTTCCGTCATCTGCTTTCTCTGAAGAAACTAAACTTGCGGAATAATAAACTGACACGCGTGAGCTGTACAGCATTTTATAAATTGACAAACCTGCAGGAAATAGATCTCCAAGATAACTTAATAAAAGCGATCGGAAAACCATTGTTTGGAATAGATGGAATAATTGTTGCTATAAATTTAACTGGGAACCCTCTTCGTTGTGATTGTCGCATGACATGGATAACCCCATGGCTCAAGGTGAAGGGTAGGGAATTCTGTGGACGCTGCCACGCGCCAAAAGAAATGGAAAATTGCTCTCTTTCTGCTATAGATGGTCTCCAATGCCCTAGCAACAACACTATCATCCGTCCGAAGAAGGGAACATTACTAGAGCTCCCGTGCACACTGGTTGATTGTACCTGGACCACACCAAATAAGATACAGCTCTCAGAGCCTGGTGAACGACAGGGACCTTACTTCTTGACCAACTACGATGCATTGATTATTAACACTGCGACTGCGATCTCTTCAACTTATGGAGACTATAACTTTTCATCCGAAGATCAAACTGGGATAGTTCGGGTACAGATTCCTGTTCATGAATGGTTAGAACCGTTTATCATTGCACTTTCTGTAGCATGTTCAGTCCTTGTACTTATACCTTTGATCTACATAGTCACCAAGCATGACAAGAAGACCAAAGGCGACTGGAAAAGTTGTTGGAAGAGTGAAGAGAATACGCCACTGGTCTCCCATGTCTCATCTTACCAATCAGGATCGGAGAATATATCACAAAACTCATCTGGAGATAAAAATTTCAAAAAGTCGCCGTCTTGTGAAAACGATATCAACAAAAATATTGATCATAGTGGATCCTATGATTCTGCTTCAGAAAACGAATATGTGAAGGTCTAATGCACATCATTCGAACAATCACTATAGATACTCATCTGTTTAACGGTCCCCTGAAACAGGCGAGCAAGTACATATTTTAAATGACTTTGTATAAAAGAATTTCCTTATTGTGGATCCAGAGCTGGCAATATTTCCACTATAAATCACGGCTTTAAAAATAAAAAATAGAGTTATGGGAATGCCCCTTCCCCAGATGAACGGCCAAGGGAACTAAAACGAAAATCATCGAAACCAAATCGACCTGACTACAACAATTATAACGACTTTTGTAACCATGGTTCTGCGTTAGATATTCCAAAATAGTGATTAAACTAGTAATAGAAACCCTTTTTCGATGTGGGGTATTTGTGATTAACGACAGAAAATGAACAAGGGGCTAGAAGCTTTTTATTGACATGAAAAGGCACTTTATAAATTTGTTATTATATAATAGTTTTTCCCGGTCAATTTCAAAATCTTGTCACTCAAATTAATTTTCTCATTCCCATATGCCGCCTTTGGGCTAATTTCTTAATTCAAATTCAGAATACGAGCATTCAAAATCAACTGTAGGCAACTAAAATATCGTATGTACACGTTTTTTATGCCTCCACCCACTGAAGGTGGTGCAGGAGGCATTATTTTTTCGGGTTGTCCGTCCGTACGTCCCGCTTTCTCGTTCCCAGGATCAGTGGCGTATCGGGGGGGGGGGGGGGGGGCACGTGCCCCGGGCGGCACTTGGAGGGGCGCAAAAGACGCAAAGGGGAGAATTTTTTTAAAAGGGGGAATAAAGATTACGGATTATGCGCCCCCCCCCCCCCCCCAATCCGCAGGGTAAATGCACTAGAAATCTAGTTTTTGAAGGTTTGAAATGCGAAAATTTTCCAAAGCTCGGTCGCTCTACTCCCTGGCATAATTATTTTCTTTCAGGATCTCGTAATTTCGCACCCCCAGTATATAGTTCTTAAATAGCTTAAAGGGTTCAAACTGCGAAAAAATAAACATGTAATTGTTTTGCTTGCTATATCATGTAAGTTTCATATGACTCCTGCTAAATATGTAGCATGTACTACCACGATGATCAACATCTTCCGTACAACACCATGATAGTATGCTGCATGTTTTGGATTCTGTGATATCCAAGGCACTGTTGTATGTTTGGTACTGAGACTCTAAAATCAGTCTAAGAGCCCGCTTTTTGGATCCTTTCTATCAAGGTTCTTTGTCTTAGGGTGAGGCTCGAATGCCAGACAGGTACGGCATATTCTACCAATAGGCGTATGTACCCTCTATAAATCAAAAGAAAGTCATCAACAGGAAGTCTGAATGGGATAAGGAAACGAACGATGAACATTTCTTTGTTTGCATTTTTGAGCATGTTATCGACTTGTTCTTCCCATTTCAAGTTAGATTGTGGACAACCAAAACCGTCATTACTTAAACCTCAGACAGGGTATGGTTGTTCAATGTCAAATTCAAGGGGATGCATGGGTCCATTCCCACCAAAATCTACACACAATGAGTTACATTTACTGGCATTTAGTAGCATTCGATTATTTACACACCAATCGTTTAGAGAGTCAAGAATACTCTGCACCTGACTGGTCGCACCCCGCGGTCTCGATTCCACGATGGTCATGTCATCAACGTATTTCCAGTACCTAATTCCAGAGGTACAAAGAGCATCATCGATAAGTATCAAGAACATAATTGGGCCCAGCTTTGTACCCTGTTGTACACCTGCCTTCAACGATTTCTCTGACAGACTACCGTGGTACCTGACCAGCTAGTTGCGACCGGTCAGGATGTTGGAGATCCATTTTACTATAAAAGCTTGGTGGTTGAGCTCTATCAAATTCCTAAGTACAACAGTATGATCAATCCTCTCAAAGGCTTTCGAGAAATCTGTTGTAATAACAGTTGATGTCGTCCCTAACCTATCAGCATTTGTACACAGATAGTTTACTAAGTCCACTATACAACGAGTCATCATGGCTGCCATATTGATTATGATCAAGATATTGGTTTATGTGCAAGAGCAGCCATTTGGTAATGAATTGTTCGGCGACCTTAGAGAAATGGTCAGTTAGAGCAATAGGACGGAGATGTTCCAGTCTCGATGGCATATTTTTTGGAACTGGAACAACTATGGCTTCTTTCCATTGTTGTGGTACTATTCCAACATGGAACGATGCATTTAGTATGTCACGAGCAAATAACCGAACAAGCTTAGCTGGAACTCCGCCAGGTCCCCCAGATTTCTCCGGTTTCACTTTGGAAAGTTCACGGAAAACATCCCATTGTTGAATCTTTGGAGGCTTTCTTGCTGGTATGAATGCAGGCAACTTAGAATGATCTTCCGATGATGGATTGGACTGATCTCCATTGGGGACACTGATGACCTGAGACGTCTAAGAAGATGATGTGATCAGTTGATATGCTGGTACCATGATGAAGGATCTTCCTTCTTTAGTTGCATCACACGATCACGATAAAAGCGAACTTTAGCATCAACAATGGCTCGTTGGACCATGTTGCGATACTTTTTCCATTCGCCCGAAGATTGAGTTGACGTTTCTTAATGAGAGACATGATGTACGGGGTGATCCAAGGCTCATCTCTCTGATGAACAAGCACAGTTTTACATAGAAAAAAAATTATCAATCGCAGAGTGCAAATTTGAGTAGAAAGCGACATATTTCACATTGGCGTTGGGCGGAGTGGATACCCCATACCAGAAGTAGGAAGATATCCAACTATCGAATGCTCTAGTGTCCGAGTCCCTTACTGGTCTTACGATGCGTCTCGTTGTTTTGTTAGAGCGGTGTTCCTTTGTTGATTGGGGTGACCATCTAATAGGATCAATATCTGAAATTACTTGTGTTAGCCTTGTTAATGCGATATCTCAAGAACCATTTGAGGTATGAACTTCAAACTTGGTACTTGTAAATATCACCATAGGTAGACAATCAGATTATATTTGGGGGTACTTAGGTCAAAGGTCACATGGGTCAATTTCTGAAATTGCTGGTCTTAGCCTTCTTAACACTATCTCAAGAATCATTTGATCCATTAACTTCAAACCGAATATGTGTCACCATATTATGACGATGATCTGATTAGATTTTGGCAAAGGTAGGTCAAAGGTGATGGAGTTCTGTAGAGCCCACAAATGTAAAAATAACCACAAATGTAAAGCATTGCACCCGTAGATGTCAAAATAACCACAAATGTCATAACATGTCAACCACAAGTGTAAACATAACCACATATGTAAGAAAAATCGCCCACAAATGTAAAAATCTGTTTAACCACAAATTTAAAAACATGTCGCCTACAAATGTACAAATTCCCATTTTTTACCACAAATGTCATAATATGTCGACCGCAAATGTAAAAACTCATTGCTTGCATAATGCACCTATGTAAGATAAGTCATTATGGTAAATTGCCACTTGGTCTAATGCCAATTCGTCTAATCAACATTTGGTCTAATAACCATTTGGTGTAATAATCACTTCGTCTAATCAGCACTTCGTCTATATCCAATTCGTCTAAAACCAAATTTGGTCTAATACCCATTTGATCTAAACCCGTTTGGCCTAAATACCACTTGGTCTAATAATCAGTTCGTCTAATGCTCACTTGGTCCAATGTCTATTTTGGCTAAAACCATTTGGTCTAATAACCAAATGGTCTAATCATCATTTCGTCTTCTAGCCATTATGTCTTAACCTAGCCATTCCAACACCCACATCGTCTAATCATCACTTCGTCTAATTACCGTTACGTCTAATCATCGTTTGGTCCAATTCTCAGTTCGTCTAATAACCGTTTGGTTTAATGTTCATTTGGTTTGATATCCATTTGGTGTAATACTACAGACAAATAGGTCAGCCTGTCATAGTTATATATATGTACATTGCATGGGCCGTGGAACCGGGCCGGGGGTGGGGCTGCAGCCCCTACACTCTTTGAGTAAACACGTTTCATATAATTCATCGCTCGCTCACAAAATGTTAAAAAGGGTAGTTGGTACCCGGCAAGAGGCGCCAGTCCCCATTTCCACTTGTGGTACATGTAGTGATAATGATAATAATGAATAGAAACAGAATGACATAATGAGAAAGATGATGGAAGAATTAATATATAAAGAGTAATACAAGGAAAGACGGAAATAAAGATTGAATAACATTGCAATAGGGAGAATAGAACGTTAGGGGATGGAAGGATAAAAACATAACGTAAAGATAGAGAGAGAGAGAGAAATTGTAAAAGGTTAAAGAAAACCATGGCGAAAAATGGAAGAGAAGATTATTTTTAAAAACGTCAAACAAAAGAAGAAGAATAAGAAAAAAAACATAGCGAAATCAGAGATGAAAAGAAAAAAAGAAACTAAATATAAAAAGAAGGAATAATGCGAAATAGGCAAAATGACAGAAAGATAAACCAAGGAATAAAGAGCAAAAAAAAAAAAAAAAACAGAGAGAAAAGGAGAAAGATGATATAAGAAATAATATAAAGATTGATATACGGAAAGATGGAAGAGGTGATAGAAGAATCGATGAATAACGCAACTAAGGAAAGATGGACAAATGAAAGGATAAAAGCAAAGTAATAACATAACGAAAAATAGATAAATGATAGAAGGTGAAAGGTATACATAAAAGAAGATAGCGAAAGAAATGAAAGAATACAAAATAAAATAAAAGCAAAATGCAATAAACCAATAGAAAGTTCACTAAAATATTAATTGATTAAATCAATTCATGCCATGCTCCATCTGGTCACCTTTTTCTCTATCCGCCCCCCCCAAAAAAAAAAACCCACCCAACTTAACATACAATTATTTCAAAAAAGTTTGAAAAGTTACATTTCAATTTGACGTCATTACAAAAGGAATATGTATATGTGTCGGGGCAGTGTGTACATAGTCTTGGTTGAAGGTTCTCCCACCCCGGCCCCTGGGATCAGTGAATGATGTCAACTCTTAGGCACCCCCCTCCACCTTCCCCAGTTCAGGTAATTGTTTTTAAACGTATAAACAGTGCATGGGTCATGTAGACAATAATCGGTGGCTTAGCTATATTCCAGCTGTTGGGCGCACAGGCATCATGGGGGGGGGGGGGGGCGAAGGACCCTAAACCTAATTTTAATTTTAAGGCTGTTAGAAGCTCAAACTACAATTATATTATTACCCTCAACCGATGAAAGTTTTCTGTGTAATGAAATTGCACTGTTTAATTTTCTTTATTGATTATTCTAAAAACATTTGATAGTCTGAACCGCACCATCCTGCTATCTAAATTAAATCTTGATGGAATAGGCGATGGAGCTCATAAATAGTTCCCGAGTTATCTTAATCGTTTGTCATGATTATTCCCTTGTTGCAGTCCTCGATCTTCCTTTCTCTCTGGTCCAAGTTCCCTATCCTCTTCTCTCCCTCTCTTTGTCTGTCCCTTTCTTCTTTTCCTGTATTGATTTATATTGTATTTGGGGCGTACCCGATAGAAGAGTCTGCTTATTTGGATCGCACCTTCTTCCTTGTATTGCAAGTTCTTGATTATATTCATACTACTTTATATACATATAAATTCTACTATTTTAACAGTAGTTGAATGCTGTCAAAATCAGTGGCAGAAAATAAATGTTAATTAATTAATGTGTTAAGTACCCGTCTTTTGCTTCACATTCAAAGATAATAACATATTTTAGGGTAGTCACGTGGGATTTTGTAAGAATATTAATGGTCTTGGTAAATAAACGAATGAGCTTTCTTATCTAAAGGCCCGGTCACACCGCCAGAACTTTGCTAGAGCGTTCCTGGAGCGGTGAAAAAATTCATCACCGCTCGTAACCGTTCACCACCGTTTAACAGAAGTTGGCCCCCGTTAAGGCAACGCCGTATACGCTCGGCCACCGCTGATGGTCCCTCCTACCGCTCCGCAAGTTTTGAGCTGCACAAAATATTGCGAGCGGTGAGGAGCGGGCAATTTTCCGCTCCGGCAAAGTTCACCACCGCTCCAACAACGCCCAGTCAAACTTTGGCACCGCTAGACGCAAGTTCGTGGACGCTTGGGTCCGCTAGGCCAACGCAGAAATCTTGAACGCTGGACCACCGCTGCTTCGCCAGCTCTGCCCGGGCGATTAAACGTTGCACAAACTTTGGTGGAGCGGTTGTAAGCGTTTTACGAGCGGACACGGGATTGCTGGAACGGTGTCGGGCGTTGAAGCAGCGATCCATTGCGGTGATGAACTTTGGTTTGGCGTTGGTATGGAGGTGTCGGAGCGGGACCAACGCTCGCTACCGCTCGCTACCGTTAAACCAACGCTAAAGCAACGCCGGCTTCAGCGGTGCACCGCTAAGGCAACGCCCGTGTTTTCGATTTTTCCCCCATTTTGTGCGCGGTGACGAGCGTTGTCGAAATTCGGCCCCCTCTCCCTACCGTTCAAGGAACGCTCCAACAAAGTTCTGGCGGTGTGACCGGGCCTTTACATTGTACGCAGAAAAAACCTATTTCATTATTATTCTAACTTCTCTTTTAAAAGTTTAATTGAAGTGTAGCACATGTATGTGAATATATGTCAATTATCTACTACATGTATTATAGAAATGTTCTTTTTCATTTAATTATAATATTAGACTTCGGAACTGAATTTTGGAATACTAGTACTCTTTTAGGCCGCATACGAAACTCGCTTTCTGTCACGCTTTTCTCTCAAGGTGAAAACATAATCCATTCCCGCTAAAAACGATTTGCGTGTCATTCTGTACACGTTTACGACAATATGTTGGGTCAAACATGCCCATAATCAGGCAGCAATCTCGTCTATATGTATCTGTACCTCTTTTTAATATCTTACCTATTATGTTTTTTGCGACAAAACTGCGCTTTCGCTATAATAACTACGTGTAAAATATATGGCAGCCAGGATGAGTTGGGACAATTGTGTAAATTGTGTAAGAATGCTTCATGAGGGTGAAAATGATGATTTCTTATAATGTATATTTTTTATTCTTTGGTCTGTACCTATACATGTATGCATGTCATAATTATGTATGCTGTCATAATTATGAATTATACTTATAACTCCATGTTTTAGTCTGCTTGTCTACATGTAGTATTCACAGTACATTATCTATTCTATTATGTCTAAATGACTAAATGAAGTTAATGGTGATGATAATAGTCATAATAATAAAAATAATAATGATGATATCAATATATAGCAATGATAATACGAGTAATAATTATTTCATCTTCGACGAATCCAGTACCTCCATCAATTTTGTGTTTGTCGATTCCCATTCCACAGATTTTAAATCATATTTTTGTAACCTCTTTTCTAGGATACTTATCATGCATCATGGTGAAGAGTTTCTTTAAATGACCCGTTTACGCTTCATGATCATTTCTCTGTTTCGAAATATAATACCGTTCAATATGTGTTATTCATTATTACACAAAAAAGTGTCCTTGCAAGCCACACCATAGTTTTAAAATACATGAATATCTCCGACTTATGTTTTATATTCTTGAAGCTTTCTATTCAGAATTAACCCATAGACTGCTGGAACCGGGTGGCTCCTGTATTAAGCCTATGAGAGTTAAAGAATTCAGTAGTCAACGGCTAATTCTGGGATACTATATATTTATATATCAGAGTATTTTGTTTTACAAGAGCTAAAGGAATAATAGCGTGTTATTTTATAAGCTAATGATATTTGCGAACTATTGATGAACAAAACGTATAAGTAGATAAATTCTTATTTAATGATGACAAGAATCTCTTTAAGTTTCTCTATGACCCTTTTTTCTTCAGTTTTCGAACGGAAACCATTTTGTAAGTATTCTCTTTTAGCCTTTACATCGTTCTTTTCCGTGATTCAGTTTTCCCGTTTTATTGGTATTGGATTGGATATTCAGAAAAAATATTTATTTAAATAAATGCAACAATCTGTGTAAAATTGCAGGACTGTAAGTGTGAGATGTGCTTCTTTAAAGTTGCCTTAAACTGAACCTCCTAAATAGCGGCATCGTTTAACGGGATTTGGAAAACATCTGTGTCTTATTTTCCCATCATGCACCATTCACCTGGCCCCTTGTAAAAGTCTAATATTTACTTGCATGTCAAAATTAATAGTTTGAAATTAAGAAATGTGCTTAGTTTCCAAGCGACTTCTTAGTAAAATTTCAAAATAAATGCAACCAGTGGCGAATCGGGGGGGGGGGGGGGGGGCACAGGCCTGATGCGCCCCCCCCCCCCCCAGATCCCCCCTTTGGAAGAAATTCATTTTGACCATTCATTTTGACCATTAAAGGGTCCGCCCTTATTTCGATTGTGCCCCCCCCCCTTTTAGAATGAAATCCTCTTTTTTTCAGAGAATTATGGAGGGAAACTGGAACCCATAACCCCCCCCCCCTCCCAACTGAGGGAATTTTGGAGGTCTGGTAAAAAAAGAAAAGAAATTCGTCCCCCCCCCCCCCCCCCCACTGAGCGATTTTTCAAGAGCTGGCGAGACTAAAAATATACGGGTCTCCCTTTCCCAAAAGTGGACAAACCTGCATTTGTGTGTCCCCCCCCCCCCCCATACAAAATCCTGGATCCGCCCATGAATGCAACTAATTATAATTTCAAGATGGCGCTGTTCAAATTCTACCAGTTTCAGGCAACGTAAATGCTTAATGTCAAATAAGAGTTAAATATAGATTGTGTTACTGGCTCCACTGTTATCATAAAAGAATTCCTGCGTGACCCCAAAGTTATATTTTTCTGCACAAAAATCCCTTTTTTTAAAACTAAATTTTCAAAGGGGCTAGAGCTTACTTCAGCGTAATATGTTGACAAGAATCTTAGTTATATGCGATCTAATACAATAAAACTCATCCAAATATAATTATAAGAAATATTGCATCCGCATGAATTGCAATTTTCATACCAGGTGATTTTTCAAAGCAATCATTTTTTTCTGTAACGCCCTGTAGATGTTTCACCCTTTGAAAATGATATTCTAGGTTTTAGGAAGTTGAAATTGAAAACGAACTGAAAAAAAAAATATATATAAAAGAATAAAGAATTAAAAAAAAAAAAAAGATACATTGTCCAATTGTTATTCAAATCACGTGTGCGCGTGACGCTTGTTTGTGCCAGGTTTCCTTATTTCTAGACACATCTACGGTATTGGCTGTTGATTTTTTTGAGTGATAGAAATACCGTTTGCTTTGTTCTGTCGATTTATATAATGTACGTACGTTTCCATACAGATTTAATGCAGGTTGCCGCTCAAGAATCTCAATTATAGCGGATACAGGCATTTTTGGTAAGTGGAAGCGATCTTTCTTTTCCTCTATCGAATCATGATCGCAACCATGCTATCATTGTTGTTTCATGTAATATGTTGAAATCCGCAGATCGTCAATATAATAACAGCAGTAAGAGCGGAAATGCACAAAATTGATTACTGTTTTGTTCTCAAGTATGGGAAGGATCTGAAGAGATGGATGGTTCATCAGGATGCCTTATGACGAGCGGAAAGCGAACTTTACTAAGATTTCAGATGACTGATATGAGTTCGAATAATTGAGGAACGAGACCTCGGATGCTTTTGAAAGTGACATTTGCATCAGAAAGTATGCCTTAGAAATTTATATTATTATTATACCCCCGCCAAACGAAGTTTGAAGGGGGTAAATAGGAGTCAGTGTACGGTCGGTCGGTCGGTCCGTTGCGAATCTTGCGCATCGAACTACTCATTTTTCGGGCAATGCTCGTGAAATTCGCAACACACATTGGTCTTGTGGTGAAGATGTGCAAGACATATTTTTGGAATGTGTCGGAAACCGCGTTGCCATGATAACGACATATTATGGCAATAAATCAGGGGATAATATTGCGGATCAATCAACTTCCTCACTATTTCAAGCAATGCTCATGAAATTAGGCACACACGTTGTTCTTGTGGTAAAGATGTGCAAGACATATTATTTCAATGTGTGGCAAACTGCGTTGCCATGGTAACGACATATTATTATGGCAATAAAATGGGAAATATTGCAGATCAAACCACTTCCTCATTTTTGAAGCAATGCTCATGAAATTTGGCACACACATTGGGGCGGGGGTATTAATCACCTTCAGTGATATTCTAGTTTTTATTATTATTATTTTTATTATTTTTATTATTTTTATTATTTATTATTTATTTATTTATTTATTATTATTTATTTATTTATTTATTATTTATTATTTATTATTTATTATTTATTATTTATTATTTATTATTTATTATTTATTTTTTTCATGGAAGAAGTATCTTATAGTAAATGCACCTGGTGGGCAACCTGTTTATATGTCAGAGACTTAGATTCACGTTACAGATTTAAGTGATCTTGTTGAGGGTCGAACAGCTGCATGTAGAATTCGCTGTATCTTTTTTTTTAATGTGCATAGCAGTAGCACCACAAAGCGAGAAATTTATGATTTGTCGAGATCATTAAGTCGATTCTCTGAGCTAATATATGTATATATATATATATATATATATATATATATAGGCCGGCCTATACCTGTCGGTAATAGGTGTTTTTGGCATGGCAACATTAAGTCAGGTGATTCAGATGACATTGATGAGATTTACTATTCACCATGTGTCTAAGTCCTGAAAAGGATTGTTGGGTTAGAGAAGGATAGTAGAGCAGGAGAGAAGAGGAGATATTAAAAAATATCTCTTTCATACCTCCTCTTCTCTCCTGCTCTACTATCCTTCTCTAACCCAACAATCCTTTTCAGGAATTGACTTTTTGGTGAACCGTAAACCTCATCAATATTTTCTATTCCACCATGCAAGCATCAACCTTCAAAGAACATGAAATTCAGATGATACCAAATTGTGCGGAATGCTTATGATTGTCAACAACATGACTATGTTACATTGAAATCTGATCATGATACAGACATTTACAGGTTAAGTTAACAAAAACACAACAGGACCCGAAACCAATTAGAATAAAAGTTTGTTTTCTCCCACTGAACGCCAAAGTGATTTCCTTGATGAGGAACCACAACTTGATTATCATAAGCACATTTTAAGGTAAGGTAATTCGGTTTCAGTTAGTCCTAGGGTGCACGGAAAATCCTATTACATGCCCTAATAATGTTCTTTTCGCTATTTGGGCACTTCCACGCTAGCTGTATCCATTTTCTGAATTATGATTTTCCAGTTACATTCAAGTATGAACTACAAGCCCGGTCGAACGTTAAAAAGTAAATTTCGATAATATTTTTGTCATTACAGAAAAGATGATGTTCCGTTCATAGGCAAATAGGCAAAAAAATCAGTCACTTCATAACATTTTGAAATACTTTAATTGCTTGAATTTAGAGGCCCGAAAATTCTACATGGTACTTACTATAGAAAAACTAGATGATTTAATCAGTTATGAAGGAAAAATACCCTGAGAGAGCCATTAAAAATGAGCACAAGGGGCTCTAGGGCCAGAATTTTAGGTGGCCTCATATCCACAATTATTCGGCATGACCAATTTCATGCTTTTATGAAATGTGCACAATTCCTACAATGTTGATCACGAATCCGCTGAACTATGTGGAAAACTTCTATAATAGCTGTATTTTTCTATTCTTATATTTTTTTCCACGTACACCCAAGTTGAACAATCGAACTGTAAACCACGTCAGGTGTTTTCTTTTTTTTTTTCAGAGGTGTCCATATTGTCTAAACCGATTGTTAAAACGTTGATATATACGATATTTTTGTCATTATAGAAAAGATGTTCCGTCTACTGGCACCGATTCTATGCCTTATTCTTTTTCCACCGGTCCATCTGTCTGGAAATGGATGTCAGTGCAACATGGGAATCCAGCAAATTGGAAATTCTTGTAATATTTTCGGGACTGACATTTCTGGACGGTTGATCCTCAGTGAAGGGTGTCTCGAACTCATGTCTCTGGATATAATAAAGACATGTGAGACCGTCACAATCTCTGGTTTGCAGTACATAGAACCTGGAGGATTTGAAAGACTCAAAAGCATCACAACGTTGATTATTCAGCACAGCTTCTTTGATACCATAAAGAATGGAACGTTCAAATTCCTTGATAATTTGGAAAACTTGGTCATCGACGGGAACCACAACAAAATTTCCAAACTAGAGGGTGGAGCTTTTCATAATTTGAGAAACCTTGTTCACCTTGATCTGTCCAATAATTCCATATCTGTCATTCAAACAGACGTTTTCAAGGGATTGCAGAGCGTCACTGATCTTGATCTTTCATACAATGAACTTCAGAAATTAGGACCGTATAGCTTCAGGCACCTGCATTCTCTGAATCACTTAAACTTGGGGAATAATAAAGTGACACGCGTGAGCTGTAGAGCATTTTCTAACTTGACAAGCCTGACGACAATAGATCTCCAAGATAACTTATTAAAAGTGATCGCAGAACCATTGTTTATAGATGATCAAGTAAACGTTACAATAAATGTAACTGGAAACCATCTTCGATGTGATTGTCGCATGGCATGGATATCCTTATGGCTCGATAACAATGGTAAGCAGCTCTATGGACGATGCCACACGCCTGAAAATCGCCCTCTTTCTGATGTCTACAAACATGATCCCCCAAAGTGCCCTACATACAAGAATATAACTCACACGGAAGGAGCACTACTTGAACTCCAGTGCGCAGGGGTTGATTGTAACTGGACCACACCAGAAAAAATGGTGCTCTCGGAACCTGGTGAACGACAGGGACCTTACATCTTCACCAACTACGACGCGTTGATTATTGACACTATGAACACTACGAACTCTATGAACCCTCGGATCAATGGAAACTATACGTTTTCATGTGAATGTGGAAATCAGAACGGGGGGGTTTTGGTTCTGCTTCCGATTCCGAGTAATGATCGGGATTCGGGTGGATGGTTTAACCCGCTTATAATTAGCATTGCCCTTGCTATAGCATGTTCAGCCCTTGCACTCATAGCTTTGATCTACACAGTCACCAAGCTCGAACAAAAGTACAAAGTCAATTGGAAGAGTTGTTGGGAGAATGAAGAGAAGAGACCATTTGTCTCTCAAATCTCTTCTTATTCATCAGGATCGAAAAACATATCACAAACCTTGTCATATGGAGATGAGAAGTTTAAAAAGTCACCATCTTTTTTAAGAAATATAGATGCTAATTATGATCGTAGCGGATCCTATAATTCTGATTCAGAAAAAGAATATTCGTACTATTAAAGGACAATTAACCCCACGTGATATTCTAGATGCACCTATTGTCTGCTACGTCTTTCCATGGAGGCTGCCATTTTGTGCATGACACGGATCATTAGGTACCATATGCATTGATAATAGCCTACCTTTACAACAGATACGTCGCTTTGTTCTGATTGTATTACGATTGTTATTGGCCATGGGCCTAGATAATTGATGATCCATGAGTTCTAATAGCCATCCTGTAAAGCAGATTCCTCGCTTTGTTTTGGTATTGTTACGATTGTCTCCGTCCTTGACGTCAATTCTCCGTCCTTGGCGTATATTTTTTATGAAGTATATTTTTTATGAACAAATTAAGACCTTTTAAAAAATATATAAAACTAAACTTACATTTCAGAATATGTGACTTTATCTAATATATATTTGTCCTCTAAAAATCAATTACAAGTTAACGATGAAGGAAATTTTACTTGGGATGAAAAATATGTTCGTGTACACATAAAGTAATGGCAGCCCCCTTATTATTGCTAGCAGACGATAACTTGGCTGGAAAATAGTGATTTATATCTATATCCTGTGTTTTTACATGAAATTGCATGTATCAAATAAGAGGCATATACTACACCATTCAAAATAAGCTAATTCATACGCTGAGGTTAATTTCCCTTTAAGACCTCATGGTGATGATTCAAATAACCATTGAAATTGCACGCAAATTTAAACTCACTTCACTGTAGGGCTTTTTTTTCGTTTAGCCGTTTTTAAGAAACGGATGGTTTTGATTAATGTTTAAAAATAAGAAAAACCAAAACAAAGCAAACCAACAACAATGAAAAATCATTCCTCACATCGTTCCAAAAATTGCGAGAATTTCACATTTTGCAAATGAAATTTCCTTTCAATAATCACATTTCCTCGGAAATAGTTTAATTTGACTTTAAACTAATGCTATAAAGAGAAATTATTATTTCTTTCTTACACTAGCGTATCTGAAGGGGAGCAAGGGGTCTATTTGCTAATAATGTGGCACGTTTCGAGCAAAACAATGCGAATCTGAACGCAACTCTTGTAAACTTAGATAACATTTGAAATATCTTCAGACACAGAGATCGGTAGTTTATGGATATGAATTATAGGCTATAAAAATTATTAATTATTATTATAAATATATTTAGGCGGAAATGTATAGTTGTTTTTGTTTGCTACAAGCCGTTATCTTTCTTTCAAATTTGCTAAAGCGTCAGAGCTTTCCCGTTTCGCGCGGGAGGGGGAAAACTTCCCCTTCCTTGCACCCACCCCCTGGGGAACATGCTTTGCGTGCTCATCACCAATTTCGCACTCTTCGCGTGCTCACAATCCAACCGCAACGGGGCGGTTGTGACTCACAAGTCACTGGCTATGCGGTTGGATCCTTCACGTCTGCCCCCCCCCCCCCTATTGAAAAATCCTGACTACGACTGTGCAAGCAAGACGGGATGAGCCCTAACCTTATTGGTCGCAAATAGCTACGAGTTCACTGTGCAATTGATAAAAACAATATTAAATTGAAATGTCAATTTTGAAGAGATGGATAAAATTATCATCCTGCGGCTTATACCACCCCCCCCCCCCCTTCCGATGCAAATTAGAGACTTGTGAAATGGCAGGAAAATTAGCAATTTTCCTGCCATTTCACGAGAAATATACCGTATTAACAGAAAAACGGCCAAAACTTGTAATTTTACAAGTAAAAAAAAAACCTGTTAATCTACAGTTATTTTTTACAGTGTAGTAGTAGAATAGTAGTACCAGTTACTGTGTATTGTTCCGAATTTCATATTAAAATCTTTTGAACAATTTTAAAATCATATTTTTAGAATGAAATTTCTATTAAGATGTTTAAAGTGCATTATGTCATTATGAAGAACCTCTGTAAATGAACAGTTGTGAAGCTTAATGGATATTTCTCTGTTTTCGAAAAATTATATAACTGTGAATAGTTTTATGTTATATTCATTATTCTATCTAACATGTTTGTCTTTTGTTTTTATTATTTATGTATATTCGTTTACTATACAATACAATAAAACATGGAATCGAATTAAAGTTCTGTTAAAGATCACATTGCAAGAAAATCACAAATATGGCAATTAATGTATCACTAGAAACTGGGAAGCTTACAGATGGCAATCGTATAAGTTTTATGTCAACTGCGTATCTGATGATTATAAAAACAACATAAATAAAAGCTCTTCTAAGCATCTTGAAATCCGAGGATTCGCCAGAAATATAGCGATGTTTTGATGTCGTCACACAAGGGATCGATCCTGCTTAAGCAGACGACGTCCTATAATGAATGAACGTAATTGCAATGCAATTATTTATCAAATTATAAAGAGTTTGGTATATTTAACATGACCTTATTTCACACCATTCTAAAAGGGAAAGTGAACTGATTCTGATAACTAAAACCGTTTGATAGTAAATACACAGGAGAAGGGTCAATGATCAATGAAATAAACCCCACTTTCAAATTGAAAAGCCCTCCGAATAATATCACAGATTGTATTCGTTCCCTCTTGAAACGCCGAACATGCCCCGGTGCAAGCAGCTGAAAATACAATGGCGTCTTATTTTGTTTACAAGTGACTGATTCTTTTATTTTTTTAACGCTGCATTTTTCATCAAAATAATACCATACACGAAGTTAAGAGTGAGGTAACAGACTAACATTAAGACTGACGCTAGTCAAGTAAGAGAAATAAGTGAAGAGGAGATGACAAAACAGGCACTGAAAAATGTGTAAGATGTTATGGGACATCGTCTGCTTAGACAGGACTGGTCCTTCGTGTGTCGTCACACATCTCAGCAGCATTCAAGGAGCTCTTCAGCTGCTATATCGGGGGCTGTATTTTACCGTTTTATAATTGATAATAATCATTAATTCAAATGTTTCCAAGCGTTGAATTTGGATAACCTTGTATAATTTATGCCATCTATCCAATAATAAGTATTAAGCCAATATTTATTTTGATGGAATTTTCTTGCAATGTGATCTTTAAGAATCTTAACTATAACGATGACAATAGTTAAATTCGAAACATATCTCCCACTTATAATGTTCATGAAGCTTACCTGTCCCTGATTATGTTAACAGAACAGCGCATGTATCTGCGTTCATGAGATTGATATATGGTTTGATTAAAAGAACTTGCAAAAATTCTGGACTTATTTCTATACTTATTACTATATGGTTAAACGCATGGAATATTTGCATACTTGTTCCTCCTTTACATTCATATGCTTTCAAATTATCAAATTATGGTTGCATATAGTCATGGATGAATTCGCAGATCTTATTTTTTTTCTAGTTGGTCTATGGGGTATAAATGAAACACGAGGTGAATATAAATGTAAAATTATGATACCGTTAATGTCTTTTTTCGCGTAGGAACAAATGAGGAGGATTTTGTCCGCAGAGCATATTTAATAACTCCAAATGGGCATATGTGTGTGAATGTGTGTTGGTGTGTGCTTGCTTGCTTGCTTGCTTGCAGGGGGTAAGGGTGTGTTGTTTTGTATTGGTGAGTGTGTGGTTTTGAGGGGATGAGTGTATCGTTTTGTATGGGTGAGTGGGTGGGTTTGTAGGAGTAAATGTGTGACTTTGCAGTGCTGAGAGTATATTGTTGGTGGGTGTATGGCTTAGTATAGGTGAATGTGTACTTTTGTCGGGGTGGGTGTGTGTGTGTTTGTATAACTGGGGGCTTGGGTGCCACTAGAGAAGTACAGTCATTAGTACATATATCAATTGTTGCTTCTAAATGCACAGTTCTTATATAATTGTAAGGAAATAACTATACAACGGCTTTGGTAACTCTCGTGGAAATAATATAATTGTGAGAAATGAAAATGAGAGAATAATGGTTGCGTAGCTTAAATCAAAGTTCCCCTGAGCTGTCCTCCCTTTTTGATTTTTGATTTTTTTTTTTTTTTTTTTGCACAGGTTGCAATAATGTCTTTACCGGGAATGCGACATGCGGCTTGTCTTTGTTCAAATCTTACCTGGCCCCGACAAAAGAATTAATTATTGAGACTGAAGATTTTTCAATCTGTCGGTCAATTGAATCTGGTTTTGCCAAAACCACTGGCCAGTCTCCGTGGTATATTGGTTATCGCATTGACGTTCTAAGTCAACGACCCGGGTTCGATTCCCGGCGAGACATTTTTTAACCTTTGCAAAGTTTCAAAACGGGAGGACAGCTCCGGGGAACTTTGATTTAAGCTACGCAACCATTCTCTTATTTTCATTTTCTCACAATTATATCATTTCCACGAGAGTTGCCATTGCAGCTGTTGTATACCGTGTGTTATTTCCTTACAATTATATATATATATATACTAACAGAAGCAGCCCGTGGACTAATCACGTACGTATATTTGTCACAATAATCAAGTGAATTAATAAAAAAAGTCGGGTAAAGTTATTTTTTACCAAGAAGTATTTACAACATGTGAGTATGTGTTATCAAAAGCTTGCATGAGTCCTGAAGAAAATACATTTTCATCTTGATGAAGACTAAATTATATGGATATAATTATGTTCGAGTAATATATCCATGCATGTAGCTAGGAGCTATTTGATCTTGCCATGTTTATGTAGTTTAATATTCAGAGAAATTAAGGCCACCAAAAGGTGGGGACCGAAAGAGCCAGGGGAGGCGCCTATTCGAACCAACAACAACAAAAAAAGGCCCAAAATCCTCAGCGTAATATATATATATATATAAGGGCATAGAATAAAAATTACTTTACCAAATTCAATGATTGATGCAAGCATCAATTTACACCAACAGAGCTTTGTCATCCCTGGCTCATTTTTCCCGATTGAGGTGTCATATGAAATTGTAAAAATGATATTGTATTTACTGTACAATTTACTTCTGTGAAAGGTATCTGTGCATGGTAGAGAGTACTTATGTACAATTAAACATTGTTGTTTATGGTCATTACACTGTTTACTCCGTGAGAAACGTTTATGGAGGGAAAATTTATATGATTTTTTCCGACCCCGAATTGCAAGAATATGGTTTGTAAATAAACATATCATCAATTTTACCCTTGATTATTGCCCTTATTGAGCCAGATTTCTCAAACAGACCGATAAACATCACATCGAAGCGGGGTTGACCTGCTATGACGTCACTGGGTACAGTTGATCAATTATTCATCCAGGTCAATTCATCCGGTGCATAACGCGCGCTATTGAAATCGTGTTAAAAAAACAACATCAACGAGAGTCGCTTTCTTTTGGGGGAATCCTTACGTTTTGTGGCAAAATGCCACAAAATTGCGTTGTTTGGGATGGTTTGTGTGTGTGTTGGGGGGGGGGGGGGTGTTGCAATACTATAAGGAACCCCAACAGCAGTTTCTTCACCTTTCCAAAGCTCAATAAGCAACGGAATTTGAGGGTGAATTTTGTGAAAATTCGGCGAAAAGATTTCACATCAGCAACACACAGCAAGCATGCACGAATTTGTAGCGACCATTTCGAAAAATCAGCCTTCGAATGTCACTGCAAGATTGACTTTAGCCTATTGACAAGGCCCTCGTGACTTGGCTATTTTTCTCGGCAAGTAAGCTAGTAGTGGCTGCATAACAAGACTAGCCGCCCAGCCCGGTGAATGCGCGATCGAGCGACGTGAGTCCGAGGGCCTTTTGGAACCTGGCCTGTATTTCTTATGCTATCCTAGCGAGGAGCCAATCAGCGAACGTATCTTCGCATGACGTCAGCATAAATTTGGTCAAGCTAGCTCGCTCGGTACCCGGCGCTGCGGCCCGTGCAAGCTACATCAATCATGGAAAGCAAGCCCCGCAGATACCGTTGTGATTGGTCGATAATCCTCGGTAGGCGTGTTTAAGCATACGAATGTCAACTCGTGAATAATTCATATCGGACAATGGAAACCCAGGTTCCAAAAGGCCTCGCGACTAAAGTCGCTCGATCGCGCGTTCACCAGGGCCGTCGCCGGCTAGTCTCATCTCAGGCAGTGACACAGCATGACGAGGAAAATAGCCAAGTCACGAGGCCTTGTCAAAAGGCTAGGTTGACTTTGGAGATGTAGCTGGCCCGAAATACAAGGCTAGGTTGAAGAAGGATGTCTTGCCCACAATACAGAGCATCAAATATTAAAAAATACCAACAATTAAGCCGCAGGAGACCACTGTCGGAAGTCAGATTGAGAACTAATGTGAGCAACTTTCGCCGTATTGTGAAATTGTATTGTTGAATCAATGCCGACATGGTCGTTCTTGCGCTGATTTTGTGGACTCAGTTCGAAGTCATAGTATCGTTTTTTCCAAAAAATGTCAAGTGACAAGTTAAAACTAACCTTTATTAGGTGTTTCACCTGATATTTCACTGCTGTTAGGAAGAAAAGAGCGATTCTCGTAGAGCAGCTCTGTTCTCTTCTTCCACGGCAGTGTATCAGATCTAGCCCAGTTCTCAAGCGGAGCCCTACGAGGTTTCACCGCGTCGCTGTACATGTAGCCTACCATGATGTTTGTTGTTTGTTTATTTACGCTTTAAAGTAGAACTTTAATGATTTTAAATATTGGCTTAATACTTATTATTGCATAGATGGCATAAATTAAACAAGGTTATCCAAATTCAACGCTTGGAAACATTTGAAGTAATGATTATTATCAATTATAAAACGGTAAAATACAGCCCCCGATATAGCAGCTGAAGAGCTCCTCGAACGCTGCTGAGATATGTGACGACACACCATGGACCAGTCCTGTCTAAGCAGACGATGTCCCATAACATCTTACACATTTTTCAGAGCCTATTTTGTCATCTCCTCTTCACTTATTTCTCTTCCTTCACTAGCGTCAGTCTTAATGTTAGTCTGTTGCCTCACTCTTAACTTCGTGTATGGTATTATTTTGATGAAAAATGCAGCGTTAAAAAAATAAAGGAATCAGTCACTTGTAAACAAAATAAGACGCCATTGTATTTTCAGCTGCTTGCACCGGGGCATGTTCGGCGTTTCAAGAGGGAACGAATACCATCCTGCTATTATTCGGAGGGCTTTTCAATTTGAAAGTGGGGTTTATTTCATTGATCATTGACCCTTCTCCTGTGTATTTACAATCAAGCGGTTTTAGCTATCAGAATCAGTTTCACTTTCCCTTTATAATGGTGTGAAATAAGGTCATGTTTAAATACACCAAACTCTTTATAATTTGATAAATAATTGCATTGCAATTACGTTCATTCATTATAGGACGTCGTCTGCTTAAGCAGGATCGATCCCGAGTGTGACGACATCAAAACATCGCTATATTTCTGGCGAATCCTCGGATATTCCAGATGCTGAGAAGAGCTTTTATTTGTGTTGTTTTTATAATCATCAGATACGCAGTTGACATAAAACTTATACGATTGCCATCTGTAAGCTTCCCAGTTTCTAGTGATACATTAATTGCCATATTTGTGATTTTCTTTGAATAGCTACTTTAAGGCGCTTCTCATTCAGGAAGAATATTTGTACGGGTCCGACTTTTTAAAGTTTTCGTGCCTCTAAACTTGTGCGAGCTGTCTGAAAAATGGTCGCTTGTTGGAATAAAATGTAAACTAGTTTTCATATAATATTTAACAAAACTGATGGATTTGGAAACATAATTTTGAAGTATAAAAATCATGTCGAGCAAAGTTTCTCTTCACTCTCGGTTGCCAGTCCATGCTATGTTGTGCAGCAGTATACCGCGGAGGTCATACGACTGTATGCTAATTTGCATAGAAAAGTAAACAAGCTAGGATTTTGCCGAAATTGGACTGCGAGACAATTTCAAACCCTCAAAAAGGTGATTTTTATTTTAAAAAAATTGCACTTTCTAGTTCAGATATTTGAAAAATTTAAAAAGGATTGTTTTCTTTGATACACAGATTTCAATATTTACCAAATAAAGACGCATACCACTTCTTTTCTCAATATGAGCTCTATAAATAGAAATAATAAAAATTCTTTTCACACCGGAGTATTGATACTGGAATAGTCTAGGAATTCAACTCTGTTCTAGTCACATGACTACTTTGAATGGCAGGAAATAATAAAGCGGAAGCCGCCACTCAACAATAACATATAGGCATAGTGCAAGGTCAGATACAGAGTGTCTCAATAAAAAAAAAATCAGACAATATTCAATAGTGTCAGTGGCCCTGGAAGCCAAATCACTGTATTATCGAAAGGACTGAAATCACAGATTCTAGATTATTTGAAGATAATTTCCTGCAATCATATCTCCTGTTTACGGAGATTTCAAATTTGGGTAAAAAAAACGTTGCAACCGCAATTCAAAATGTTGGTCCGAGTATGACGTTTTCATATCGTTTATTGCTATAGCGATTTATCACAGTGTAACCCTGTCCATATATTTTCTAAATACGGCCCAGATCATGTGCTCTTTGTGGAAAGGGGTCAACCCTAGCAAATGATTCATCAAAAACGGGTTCAGAAGGCAAAAAGCGTTGGGCTTGTAAGATTATTCGAAATTGTGCAATACTATTATATAAAACTTGGAACCCGTTTTCAGCCAACATTAACTTTTTATAGTTTGTGATGTAGCCTACTTTTTGAAACATCATGATCTTGTAGAGATTAGTTCTACAGTGTCCATAGGAGATCTGACTACAGTTGTTCTTTCATTAAAAATATTATCACAAATACCACATGCTAGTGTTCTTAAATCTTTCTATCTTAATGTTATGTCCCTTAATCCAGTTGTTGTGTACGACAATTGGTTCTATGTCGGCATTTTTCTCTCTCCATTCTACGTTAAAATAGTCATTTCCATTTGGGAACTGCCTTTGATCTAGAAAGTTCACTTTGAGCTTATCTCGAATGGATTTGTTTCTTAACAATTGATTCAGCAGTTGCTGATCAGGTACCTTGGTATTAACGTGAATCAGATGAATCCATTTTACAATTAAATCAATGGTAGCGTTGGTGGCCCTGTAGTACGCAAAACCCGCACAAACCATGTCTGGTTTTGTCTGGTCATCATAGATGTCCCTCTCAAAGTGCACGTCGTAATCACCCACGAAGAACGGCAAGGGGTTCTGGAGCCATACTGTATCGACATCGGTAAAAAGTACGTCGATGCCCTTTTCTAAGTAGCGCAAGATATAATTGGGTCTTTTGTTAACTAAACGGAGGTAGTCTTGTGAGCCGAATGGAAGGTCACTAGCAGGTAAGTTGGTTTTACTCGTCAAGAATATTTCTAGATCGATATCATTTCTCTTCGCTAGGACTTCATGCGTCGATAGGTCTTCAGCTATTATGGTCACGTGGTCTCTGATGTTGGATCTTTTCAAGCTCTCTAGCCAGTTCTCTGTAAAGTCCAGGAATGCTTTATTGGTGGTAGCTAATATGACCCAGGGTCTCAGTCTAGGTCTGGACGGGAGTGGTGAAGCACTAAGCGTTGTCCTTGATGAGTTTTCTCTGGACATGTCGATTTGTAGAGGTGACCTGACATTGTTCAGAACAACAGCAGAAGCACTGGCCGCAGGTGCCTTATACGGGACAGCCATATCTTTCGTCGCCACAGACCCTTTATGAAATAAAACAAAATAAATGAAAACACACTTACAGCATATGGAATAATAAGTACAGATATACTGATATAATACAACATATAAAGAGGGCGAGCGAGAGAGAAAGAGAGAGAGGGGGAGAATAGTGAGGGAGAGAGGGAGAGAGAGAGATTACCGAATTAATACTTTAAAATATTCAGAATTCTCTAAAGGGGAGAGAGAGAGACAGAGACAGAGAGACGAAGAAAGGGATCTAGTTCTTTTACTCCGCTTCAACATGTTCAAGAACATGAAAACCATATAAACGTATGAGTGATCATACCCAAAGTGTCATAGTCGCTTAATATTTACTTATGGTAAAATCAGCCAACTTACGTGGTACTGCATTCCATCCAAGATAAAAGCTTAGCACGATGAAATTTAGCAAAATGACGGCTTTTATCTGGAAAACAATAAACGAAAGAAAAGCTAATAATAGACACCGTTTCAAAGTTAAGGAACCAAAAATAAATGTTCATGAGGGTGAAATGATATCTATATCTTGAAGATAAGTAACCCTGTTGCTAGGGTAGCTTAGTGCTATATACATAACATCATTGCCTAGATAAGGTTATGTCATAAACTAAAGGCTGGATTTGAGAATCTGGATATAGGTCGAGAAATTATTATGTAGGCTACTGCATACGGCAGTATACACAGTTTGGTTTTTCTAAGGTCCAAGGTTTATCTGAATTGTCTTATTTGGCCACTAATTTATTTCAATTTCTTTAAAACAGTGCATAACATATGACAAGAACGAAATAAATGTGACATAATGCATTTCTAACTAATTATAAAATTGAAATAATGAAAAGGAGAACCTAACAAAAGAATACCTGTAAAGGCCTTGGCTGGTATGTGCTTTAAAAAAAAAGGTCTTAAATGCGTTAGTGTTTTATATTTATGCGTGCAAAATACAGATGGCTGTAATGGTCACGTATGTATTATCATTCTGCTATTCCCGAAGCTTTATTATTAGGTTCATTTCATTATTATATATCAGTACTTTCAGTACTTTCTATTTGTGGATATGAATGTTACCAGTTGTTTGGTCTTCGAATATCATAAATATTAAAAACAATGAACATTTATTAATTTGTAAACAAATCTTTCGGCATATTACTCCCAGTGTTAAAGATCGTATGCTCGATCTGTAATGAAAAACACAAGTCAGAAAAAATTGGAACCAGCGGGATTCGAACCTGTCATCTACTGCTTGCCGGGCAGCGACTTAACCACCAGGCTATTCTGTTCGAATCCCGCTGGTTCCAATTTTTTCTGACTTGTGTTTTTCATTACAGATCGAGCATACGATCTTTAACACTGGGAGTAATATGCCGAAAGATTTGTTTACAAATTAAAAATTCCTCCCCAGTCAAGCTTCTTCGTTTATTAATGAACATTTAGTTTGTAATCAGATTTCGTTCGAACGTTGTCTAAATCGATTTTCTGTTTCTAGCACTTTCTTTCAGGGCAAACTACTGTGACGGATGGATCCCCCTTTGATAACAATGACATATAGCATCGTATTCCGCATAAATCTGTTAAAGAATACAGTCACGTATACCTTATTTCAATACGTGAAAAGATAAAACTGTACCAGCAGTGCTATAGTGAACATTCCGCACCCCAATGTAAGTTCTAATGATATACAATATTATGTCAAAGGAAGGCGTCAATACCTACCAAACTTCTTTAGATTTGTTATAACATTTTAAGAAATTTACAAAAATATAAATCAATGATTTTATGGAAGTTGTTAGAATACTTTAAGGATTCCCATTACAGCATTTAACACATCATATTTCTTATATTATTTATTAACACGCTTTAAAGTAATAATCAAACCCATATTTGGCATAGATCTTTTCACACCAGACCTACCCCTGCACGTCTTGAGTGTCTCGCCATCTTGTAATGTTAGATGATATACCTCTACGCTGGACTAGTTAGTGTATAATCGTAGTCAAATGCTACCTGTTTAAATGGTGAAAAAACATGAAAAAGTGACGCATACTGAGGATGTTAAAGAAAGTATCAATTCACCATCCAAATTATTCGATTAGAACTCGTCTCTAATAACCGATGTACATGAAGATGAAAACAACTAAATGAAAAGCACGCATGGACACAAAATAAGGAAAATAGTTGCAAATACCAACTCACAAATACTTCCACTCTATGTATACATCTCTTCCGGTGGTGTCACTTCGTACTCAATGTGCAACACATGATCTTTAACGGACTCTTAAATAACATACCCCCCCCCCCCCAAAAAAAAAAAAATAGGGGGGGGAGAAGATAAATAAATAAATAATTAAAAACAAATAAATAAATAAATAAAATGAATAAAAAATAACAAAACGAAATAATAATAAATAAACAAATAAATTAAGTAAAATTTTAAACGAAGAAATAATTTGTTTTTTCAAATCAGCGAACATCCCCGAAAATTACTCCCTATTTATAATACGCGAAATTTCCAACTATCATACGTACGCAAGTATGAATTGATAGTCCCGGATTTCTGTATGGAATATGCTATCCGTGTGTTTAAATAGACGCCGATAGAAATGACGGGAATAAAACTTTGAAAATATTGCTTACCGGTTTCAAAATATTTCAGTTATTTGCAATAGAACGACTCGCACATCAATTATTGAATCTCAAAAATACGATTGGTAGGATACGTTCTACAATGCAGAAATCGTTGGAATGACAATCATCAAAATGGAATCTAAGTAGAATTTCTATCAATGTATAATAACGCACTATGATTATCTAAGGGATTACACTTATGCATTGCACTTGATGATAAGAGTATACTCATCACAAGTACAATCCACATCAAACCACTTCTCTCGTTAAATATTTATGCATATCAACACTTTAAAGTCTGAGTAAAAACTGTGCGCCCCATACACTGGTAACAATGATGAAATAAAAACTCAAGTGTGTTTCATTGAGTGCCATCCACCCACACCTCTCTGTACACATTTATCTTCACGCCTGCTTTATGTTTCATGTGGATCGACGGTCTCTGTGAATTATTTCTTTAATTTTGAGGCAATAAAATTTTTCATTGTTCAAACACTCTCGAGTAGCCTGACATTTAGTTTTTTACCAAAATATCAAGTTGGTGGCAAACGATTGTGAATGGAAATGGCGGATCCATGATGTTATGTATGGGGCGGGGGCTCAAAGCACTAAATCTGATACGTGCATGCTATGATAAAATAAAAGGAGCGCCGCCGAGGCAAACAATAATACCAGGGAATTTAAAGATGAAAAGTGAAAGAAAATAAAGGAATGTACACCCTGCGACACCTCCCCCCCCCCCTCCATCTCCTACTTCCGCCATGAGTGGTACACTAATAGTATTAAGGGCGATGTTTGACCGCCTAACCTCTGAAGCACTTGCAATCCATTCCTTCATCAGAAATGATTAAACAAACATTTCAACTATTTCCATGAAATGCGGAGCTAGTTACCCAGATACAATATTGAAATTAGATAGAATTACTATGACGTTTATCTGCTTGGCTTCGATTTGATTTCCCAGAGATATGACATGCCATATACAGAGGGTACACTGAACCTTGCGGAAGAGGAATGTGGCCAATAGAAATATACATTGACATGTTTATAGCTGCTGCTATATTCATGAAGTTTAATATCTAGTATCTATTCTATTTTCATGATTCTAGTATAATCTATCCTCTTCAATAACCGATTATTACATCGTCCCTCTTTAATTAATTTATATACTACGACGTTACTACCATTACTACTACTACTACTACTAACTACTACTATTTCTACTATTACTACTACTACTACTACTGCTGCTGCTGCTGCTGCTACAACAACAACAACAACAACTACTACTATACTACTACTACTATTACTACTGCTACTACTACTGCTGCTGCTGCTACTGTTACTACTACTACTAAATACTACTACTACTCCTATTTATATTCTTAATGAGGGTGATAATGATAGTAATGATAGTAATAAAAATAGTTATAATGATAATAATAGTATTAATAATAATAAAAACGACTATAATAATAGTAATAGTAATAATGATAATAATAATAATAATAATAATAATAAAATAATAGCAATGATATTAAAAAAAAAGGGTAAGATAATAGAAATAGTAACATATGTAATCATATCAAGATTAATGTTAATAACATATACCAAGGTCTTATATTAAAAAGTATGCATCACACACTACTAACAATAACTGAACACTCGACATACATGAATATTTTTTACAGTGAAGTCAATAAGTCACTTCATGTTTGTACACGTTCGTATTACCTGATATTCTGAAATCAAAGATCACCTTCCCGGATCACCTTCTTCAGGGGAAGATCCTAAAGGTTGTCGCCGCCATCACTACAGCTCTTGTAATGATCTCTTTCTGTTGTTTCATTAAGCGAGACAGCAAGATTTAATTAACCAACGCTTATCGACTGACTGACTAGTCAGTGATCAACTGAACTAGTGTTTGCATTGTAGAATCGTTAATAGTGACCAGCTATCTCTGTTTGCGTGTTGATGGACGCTGACCGCGTAATCACACAAGATATGCATATATTTTTCTTATTACATATCGAGCAGAATTCTGATCAAATAATGATAATATGCATGCAGTAGCCGAGTTCACGGCGGTACTCGTCGAGTTTGAGTGCCTGTGTAAATGTCAACCGGTACTTACATTCTACCTTGAAGTCTCCTCCGCTCAAAAGTTTAAATACTAAGAAGGTTCGGTCAAAGTGCCCCTCGCCCACAAGGGGCGGAGAAACAAATGATGTCGCAAAAAAGCCACTTCTTCAGCCCCTTTAACGGTACACTGTACATTATCAGTGGCGTAGGCAGTGGGTTACGTCCCCCCCCCCCCCCCCCTTCCCTCCGTCGGAAGGTGGCGAAGAAAATATTCAGAGAGAAAAGAGTCTGATATAAAAAGAAGAGGAGAAAGAAAAAATACGACCCATTCTCAAACCCTCCCCTCAAATCGTTGTTCTAATTCATTCCCATTAGCTTATATGGGATCCTCAACATACTAGTGCGCCCTCAAAGGTTAGATCCTACCCATGTTATGCCACTGATAACGGTTTTCTTATGATTACTTACTTGTAGCTTTTTATATGAATCGCTGCAGGATCAGATGCATGGTTTTTACGAAGGGAAATAATAAAATGCTATAGCATTTTTGTAACAAAGAAATTCGTAATCATGTAATTGGCAACGGTGTGTTTCCATTTGCACGAGAAATGTAGACATAGTTTTGAATGACTTCAAATAAGTTCAGAACAGAAGGTAGTTCTTTATATACACGACAAATATCTATAAATATTTATCATAAACCATGATAATGATGCGAAGTCGGAATTACCAAGATCGATGCATGTCTCTAAAATGATTAGTAATATTCAGTGTATATTTCCCGTGGACTAGGTTATTAGTGCTGGTGCTGAAGTTCACATCTTATTTGCTTTTGTGAGATTCGGAGTTGAGATAATTCAAACCACATCCCTTTTATGGTATCATACTGAAATATTGTTGGGTATGTTTGTACTGAAAGTACCCACGTAGCGCTTTGCTGTACTTTGATTACTCTGTAATTGTCAAATGTTTGTCTATTGCTTTTGTGGTCGAAACAAATTTCCAGTCAAAATTTACATCTACTTATAAACCTTTCCCTTCGTCAACTCAACATAATTGTTATAGGATTAAATTCGGAATTGAAGAAATAATATTTTGAAATAAATGAATATTTACTATCAATGACACTTTCAAGGAAAAATACAAATCCCCCTTCCCTCATCCTTCGTTATATTTACGTGATAGAGGGAGACGTAGCCCATTGTCAGTAATTCTCGTCAGTAATTTGTAAAATGCATTTTCTGAGCCTTAGATCAGGGCGCAGTCATCGAAGGCCACGCGTGTACATATAACAATTATGGCTGTTATTGCTGCCATTGTTGAGCACAAGATGGAACCTTATCAGTGCCGTGTGAAGATGAGAAAAAGGACTCTTGCCATTATATAATAATAATAATAATAATAATAATAATAATAATAATAATAATAATAATATGCACTTCTTACATAGCGAATATCACAAAGCATTATGTCTCTACAAGCGTTAATGAAAAGAAGACAGAAAAAAGAAACAAGAAAAATGGTTTACAGTACGCATAATTTAACTTTGAAAAAGATATGTTTTGAAGATGCCCTTAAAATTGTTCTGATGTGAGTGGTTCTTTTATGTATTTTGGAAGCTTATTCTAAAGTTCTGGTCCGGTGTGCTGGAAAGATCTTTGACCATATCCTTTTGTGGAATATTTACTTGGAACTAAGACTTACTAAGAGATCTTTAGTACTCTTAGTAGGGTGGTATGTATATGAATAGGATCTTCCAGGTATTCAGGGGCAGACTTGTCATTTTTACCATTATGGTATGTTGTCTGACATAATATATATATATATATAATACACATAAATGAATAATTATTTTGTCACTAAATGTGAAGTGTTAATAAATTCATTTCATATGAAGTTCTATAAGCCTGAAGTAGAGGCGATTCATGCCTCAGAAATATTTCATATTACGTATAAATTGTTTATTGCATTCATAGCAGTGACAAGTCTACATTCACAATTTTTCCATTTAATTGCATACCATCCGTGTAGTAGAATCACGCGAAACGGTTATAACGGTATAGCGTTATTTTCGCTGCGAGTTACGTAACCCTCGCACAGCAAGCTCGAACTCCGGTTCTACGCTCCAGTGAATTTCACAGTCTCTTATTAGTCATTCGCCCGAATTTGCGAACTACACTACTCATGCTACTCGCCACAAGCACACGCTCACGCACACACACACAGCCGGCCGAGCCGAGCAGCAGTATACACATACTACACAGTGTAGTACATACAGCGCTCGAATACATACACCCTGTACACCCCATGCATATCACACAGACAAACGGTTTTGGTTTTGAAACGAATTAAGCTAAGACGGCTGTTACACACATCTAATTTTGTCATCAGATTCTGGAAAAAGCTGTTTAATATTTGTGACTGATTTTTACAAAAACGCCACGGGGAAATCCAATTCGGCGCGGATAGCTCGATCAAGTATACATTGCATGTTAAAAGTATCGTATTTTGCAATCGTCCCATCGCCTTCCAAGCCGTCCCTGGGAGGGTAAAGATGAAGAACGTGTCGCGTAATCGTTCCATTTTTCTTTCCATTCGCATACGGTTTGCGTGCATAGTTGGGGACTCAGTGGAGAGCGGACGGTGCTCTCACTGTGATCGATTTACTATTTTGACGTCAAATTATTACGCGTTTGCGTTATAACGGTTTCGCGTGATTTTACTACACTGACCATTGTAATGATCATTCTACTTTGCAGGACCATGATAGGACGTAGCATTAAATGATCATAGAGCTCTAAAATATACGGACAAGAATGATTACACACAAGAGCATGCTTTGAACATGTTGAAAGCCCATATATTAACTGTCATCAGAATAAGATTTTATATTGATGTAAGAATATCATAATGACGTCGTTACACTTGGTAGAGTCCCTTTGCAGAAGAGTTACGACAACAATTCCGCTGAGCACCTGAGTGTTCTAAATAAAAAGAATTCGAACGCCATTTTGGTGCCAAACATATAGGACGTCCATGCCGTAACTCTATCTATAAAAGTAATCGAATACTTGGTATTGTATTGAAGAGTTGACCAAGAACATGGAATGAATGTAATTGTATTGTGCTTGATGTTGGTATTAATTTATGAGACACAGCCTATAGTCCTCACACTATGTACGACGAACAAAATAAACAACTCCTCATTCTACGCTTCACAATGGCTTTGGAAGACAACCGAACATCCATTTACTGTATGAGCAGGGAAATGGGAGTTTGAGAGATGCATGGAGAACACAGCATACCATCAAACAACATTTTTTTTTAAATATGCAATATAGTGATTTTTAAATTCGTTCCAACGTATGGATGCCAACGGCTTTATTGCTCAGTGCTCATCTTTTAATCAGCTAAGGTGGGTTTTCACGGGACACGCAAACGAATTGTGAAGGATGCGAAACTCGACAAAAATGGCAAAGTCCAACATTCGTCTGTTAGCCTCCAAAAGTTCGCCAAACATGCGCGGGGGTTCGGAAGCATCGTCAATTGTTCGCTGGAGTCGTTTTTAGTTCTTCCTGAATGCAAACAAAATTTGAAATTTCTTGCGAAAGTTTCCAGCATCCCGGGTAGTTATTTCTTCGTGATTTCTCTCGAAAATGTCTCAAGAGCTTCGTCATATTCGTCAAAATGTCTCAAAAGCTTCGTCATATGCGCACAACCTACTCACGGCGTTTGTGGTGTTCGCATAATCTTCGTGAAACCCCAAACATATTCCAGCACGTTGGAGAATGTCTCATGCATGTCTCGCGAAAGCAGCGAAGTTCAATCATTTCTCCAATCATTTCTCTACCTATTAACGAACTGTTCGCGTATTCCTTGAGAACAGATGTCCTCGCCAAAGTAGCAAACGAGAGCCTTTCACGTCGAGGTCCACTGTTAATTCGCTTACCGTTCGCGACCATTAATTTGCGAATGTCACGAAATATTCCCGAGCTGTTGGGAGCTACACACGAACCAAAACCGGCTCTTGGACGAACGTTTGGCGAAAGTTTTGCTCACACGACATTCTCATGGAGTTCATGCGAAGTATCTCACGAACGATTGGCGCACGTTTGCCACATGTTTGGCGGCAAATCCGCACTACGTGACGTCTGGCCTATGTAAAGCGCATGGCCGAGGTGTCTGACTTCATACCGCGACTAGACAGCAACTATCCGTAAGAATGGTTTACGGCTCAATTGTCGCGACATATTCGGAGAATGTCGAAACATGGCAAAGTCCAACATTCGTGTTTTAGGCTCCAAAAGTTCGCCAAACATGCGCGGGGGAACGTTTCCAGCATCCCGGTTAGTGATTTGTTCGTGCTTTGCACTTAAAAATGTCTGGAGAGCTTCGTCATATGCGCACGACCTACTCACGACGTGCGTGATGTTCGCAAAAATCTTCGTGAAACCCCAAACAGATTCCGACAGTTTGAAAAATGTCTCGCGCATGTCTTGCGAAAGCAGCGAAGTTCGTCCAATCATTTCTCTACCTATTCACGAACTGTTCGCGTGCTTCTTGAGAACAGATGTCTTCGCCAAAGTAGCAAACGCGAGCCTTTCACGTCGAGGTCCACTGTTAATTCGCTTACCGTTCGCGACGATTAATTTGCGAATGTCACGAAGTATTCCCGAACTGTTCGCGAGCTACACACGAACCAAAACCGACGCTTTCGGTTTTTGAACACATCATGTCAGCGATATTTTATTATGATGTGGAAAAATATATATGTAACACAAATCTGAAAGAAAAGAAATTTATGAAAAAGTGGTTTCAGTTCACTAAATGTTTCTCATCATGTTTCCTTGGTATTTTTTTAATTTTTATTAATTTTTTTGGCCTAGTAACACTTTGTAAAGAAATTGCTATACATATAATTGATTTTTGCATTTTTTTGTATATATAGCTTTTCTTGTATATTAGATATGTTTAATAAAGGAACCATGTGGAAGGGCTAAAAAGAAAGACAAAAAACCCCCCCAAAACCGACGCTTTCACGAACGTTTTGCGAAGGTTTTGCTCACGCGACATTCTCATGGAGTTCGTGCAAAGTTCTCACGAGCGTTTGGCGCACGTTTGCCGCAAAGCGCGTGGCTGAGGTGTCTGACTTCATTCTGCGACTCTACAGCGAACTATTCACGAAGAGACCGATCAACTCAAGACAGCTGTCAACTCAGTTTCTCATTTTAGTCTCGTGTTCTTCGTGTATGTGGAATGGCCATAGTTCTACAACTCTACACACGACATTCGCACATAAGTTGTGAGAACTACGCATGCACAAACTGCGCAAGAATGGTTTACAGCTCCATTTTCGCGAGACATTCGGAGAAGATCTTCTCCGAATGTCGGATTTTGTAATTTTTTTCGACATTTGCATCCTTCGTGAAAACCCACCTTCCGGATTTTAGCAGATTTGTTCGCATCTTGCTCAGCAGGTTTATTGGAAACCCATGATGAGGTTTCTCAAACGGAAGGTGTTTAAATATTGCACGTTTGCAATCGTTATGACATCAATCTATTTTGTTGGTATACTAGTGTTCCAAAGAGATAGGATTAATGCACCTCCTATTTCCAGACTTGATGTTGGTTTTGATCAAATGCTTGAGAGTTTTGGACGGGAAGACAAGCAGCAGCATGGCGGTGAGAACATGGCCAGATTCGTCGACACGGTTCGTCATGTCGCCGCCGAAGAACTGGAAATAAAGCCCAATGTTTTAGACAAACACATGGGTTTACTACACGAAGTGTTTAAGAAGACGTCTTTTGGTGAGTCCCTCATAATATCAACAAAGTAAAAGTAAAAGATAATACCAAGGATGAGATAATTCAGGAACATCTACCAGACATTCGTAGACCTATTTAAAGTCGACGTTGTTGCAGCTAAAATTTTACCAAATAAAGATATTGAGATCACAAGAAAGAAGCCTGAACGTATATCGTTAATGATCTTTAAAAGTTTAATATCACGAAAGGTAAAAACGATCATTGTTTCTACGATAAAAACTTCGTATAATATGCGTACGTAATGCATAAAGGGTTTCCCTTTAAAAAGATGAAATGGTCGCAATCGATCATTGTTTCTACAATAAAGTCTTCGTATAATATGCGTACATAATGCATAAAGGGTTTCCCTTTAAAAAGATGAAATGGTCGCAACTATTGTAGCGTACGCTACAGGATGGATCAGGCGTTTACAACCCCCCCCCCCCCCCCCGAAAACACCTCCCTCGTTTTCAGAGAAATGCATAACTTGCCGAAGGTTTATGGTACGAAAGGCTTCCCAGGTACATTCTGGTTCATCCCCCTCCCCCTCAGCTGGGTTTATCGACTTCCTGTATACACCAGCATGAGCAAACTGCATGTCGCTGTATGTCTCGAGAGAAACTTTAAACCATTACTCATTTGCACTGGTTTCTTTTCGGGTTTTTGCTTGAATATTAAAAACCGCAGATTAAGCTTGTATATCTGACAGGTAACTGAAGATATAATTTTAGCATTATTACCCCGGCCCATTTTTATTAAATTTAACAAATGCTTTCATTTGTTGGCGAGATGTAATTGTTTTTCACAACATTTAACCGAAATGCTGAAGAAATAGTTATACTATTTTTGCTTTCTTACCATAACGAGAGAGGATATTTTACACTTTTATTTCCATTGTTCGAAAGCAATTATCTGGGTTCATCGTATATGCTAACTACGAACTAGTCTTTCATGTTGCCCATGACATAGAGCCTTATTTCATGTAAATACCGTATTTATTTAGACAACACTAAATGACCCTGCGACCAAATGTAGAAAAATCATTTTTATTAAAAAATAAGTTTTTCGTGAAGGATGTTTTATGATATATTAAACAACATATATGTGAATCAGACAAAAATGTTTTGTAGAAAAACTTACTCATTCTCGTGTACAACATTGTTGGGTGCAAGTATAATTTTACCAGTTAATGGGCATTAAATCACAGCCATTTATCTGGATTTATTAATATGCCGGACTCTAATTACCAAATCCTTCGAATAATTCGATTTCGTTTGAAATAATTTGCTATTTGATGTAGCTGCTCTAGGGCAATTAGAACTGTAAACATGATAAATCGATGATTGGCAATACCTTTATCAAAGAATATAACAAACTAGGATATCTGTAGGGACTGTAAGCTTAACATGTGTTAGCTTTATTGACTGGATTTTAACATCAAGGCATACTTTCTGCACGAGACTTGCCAGACTGCGTAGAACCACTTAGATGTAAAAATAGGCATTTTCTGCGAAAGGCTTGTAAGTCACATGTTAGTATTTCGACGATTTTTAGTGTAAGTTTAATTCAATTTCTTTTTAAACTTTGACGTGGATGGCATATATACAAAATGTGCGACTACGTCAAATCTTTATGGCTCAAATTTCAAGAGATTTGATATTTGTATTCCAGAGTTTATGGGTTCTGATTTGTTTAATGGGGTGAAAATACTTTTATTGCGAAGTTAGTTAATCCACCAAAATAGTTTATTTCGATTATGCTACAATAGACTTTGAAGATTAATTGAGAAATGAAGTTGCAGTCATTGTTATAGGCTTTGACAGGAAAGACTTGACCAAAACGACAAAATGATTGCAGTTCGAATGCAAGTATTGGTATCGTGTAATGATTATCTCATACGGAGAACGATTTAATATTTTATCACATTTGAAGGATGATAACTGAACTAAAATGAATGGAATTTATATTCTTTGTCCAAACCTAAACAGAGCTTCCAGAGAGAGTATTTGATCCTGCACATCCACTAGGAGAGATGGGTAAACCTGTTATCTTTGAGGGAGAAATGAAGAAGCATGCCAAAGCTCTGTATCATAAGAATGCCTTCAATCTCCTAGCCAGTGACATGATAGCATTCAACAGATCACTCCCCGATGTTAGACCTGAACAGTGAGTTTACATCTGATTTTTTTTTTAAAATCTTTTTACGTTTTGAAAGTGCGAGCTACATTAACTTTAATCACACATTTGTCCTGCCATCTTAGGTAATGCATTCCTTAAAAAAAGGGGGAAAGCGTTAGCGATGCTCCTCAGACAATAATGAGATACATAAAAAAGTGCAAACTAACGAATGCTGTTATAGATATCATTTCATCCGCTTATATATATTAATAAGGAGGTTATGCATTGTTATAACCATCTCACTGACGAAGGAACGTGATACGTTGCGAAAATTCCAATAATTAACTTCAAATCAATATTGGCAATTGATACGTTAGATGTCCTTATTCATTTATTACTACGCCAATAAGTGGATTTTTAAACGTTTATATACATTGCGTCCTAGAAAGAAATTAACAGTTGAAAACTGTCTCCCCAAATAAATATTTCAAAATATGTTCACCTAATTTTCAAACCTATAGAAAGCTTACGGTCTCTCCTATCATATGACACCAAAATATTTCATAATATTTTAAGCTTGAATGATCCAAAGCCATTTTTGTGAAATGGTGTAAAATCCATTGTTGACAAAAAATTGTATTGGTTCTGGCTGGTATCAGCAAAGTTGAGAGTCTTGTAAAGGCTTAGAAATTTTCATATCCTGATCATTAAAAGGTAATTTATGAAATAATGGGCTTTGTTTTCTGTGTGTCCTGACATATCCCATCAAAACTTTATGGTTGACTATAAAGAAAAACCAAATTGGTATTTCAAAACACTCAATAAAATAGTTCATTGCTCAATGAAGCATAGCAATGTTGATGAGATACTTAAGTACACGCAGAGAACAAAACCTGTTCTTTTCATATACTGTCTTCTATTGATCCAAATATGAACATTTCTAAGCCTTTTCTTGACTCTGAACTTTGATGATACCAGCCAGAACAAATATCATTTCTTGTCAACCGAGTCTGGATTTTGCACCTTTTCACAAAAGTGGCCTTTGCTCAGTCGAGCGTAAAATATCGCCTTATCTTTAGATGTCATTTAATAGAAGAGACTCTATCTACATGTATGAAATTTGGCTTCAAATATTTAGATATTTATTTGGAGAAAATTCTTCTGACTGTTAACATTTTTCTGTTACGCACTGTATTATATATATTAATCAATAACCCTTTGGACCTGAATAGACAGAAGTAAAAACACTCATACGACATGTACAATGTACAGTTTAATTGTCATTGCAAGGATAGTCTTACAGCAGAGAATATTCTGTGGGGGGGGGGGGGGGGGGGGGTCTCCCGTCAAGGCGATGCGATGAAAAAAATGACGTATCCAGCATCATGAAAGTCGGCGTCCGTTTGAAGTTCCAGGAAAAAGTAAAATCAATCACTGCTGCTGATTTATAGACAGCTGACTATATAACCTGCGCAGTCATGTATGGTATTCATCAATATCATGTTGAATAATCAGACTGCACATCCCAGATGCACATTATGCATTTGTTCCCATTGCCGTCATATTAAATGAAACTTTCAAAGTAATGAATGACAACTTAGCCTTTAACATGTTTAAAAGTAGAGTGAAATATAGATTCAGTTAGAACAGTACATTAACCGTTAAATTCTATGTCTATTTAACAAATCATTTATACAGCGTTTGACAGCATTATAAACATATATCACAGAATACCTCTATTATCTATTATCTAGATAATATCCCATAATATGCAAATTGTGTACAGCATAAAGGAAAACTACTTATAAGTGTGCACATATTATAACTTTGCAAAAAAGTGTACAAAATCAAAGGAACTACTCGAATTATTCTAAACGTTTGAAGTTATGTGAAATAACTTGGCACTAACTTTTATAGCCTGGTCTATATTGATAAATTTTATGAATAAAGTAAATATGGATTACCAGAGGCGTAGCCAGCAAAGGTAGAGAGACATTTCTCCCTTACGTTTGAAGCCCCCCCCCCCCCCCCTGCAGATGTAAATCGATGGTATATCCTGTGTTATTGCCTACTACCAGTGTTATCATCATCTTTCATATTTTATCTGCAGATGTAAATCGATGGTATATCCTGAGTTACTGCCTACTACCAGTGTTATCATCATCTTTCATATTTTATCTGCAGATGTACAGTAAGTCAATGGTATATCCTGTGTTACTGCCTACTACCAATGTTATCATCATCTTTCATATTTTATCTGCAGATGTAAATCGATGGTATATCCTGAGTTATTGCCTACTACCAGTGTTATCATCATATTTCACAACGAAGCCTTCACAGCTTTACTTCGCACAGTTCATAGCGTAATCAACCGATCACCAAGACATCTTCTAAAGGAGATCATCCTCGTCGATGATGCTAGCACACAGGGTATATGCTCCTATATCGTATAACCATAGACATGGTAGACCATTGTGATAGGGGTGTCGGAACATGTGTACAGACAGGGAGAAGAGAATATCCTCAGATTTTAAAAGTTGTGGACTGGCGTTAGGATATGACGTTTAAATACGAACGTCCTCAATTATTTTGTTCTTTAATTGGCTACATACAGATATTACAGATTCTTTATAATGGGTGGTGTTATGAAAACAAAAGAGTTTATATGTGCATTATGGATGTACATGCCATTTTTGTTTGTTTTTTGTTTTTTTTTTAATGTAAGATTAAAATGATTGTAAATAACACAAGATTTTATATGATTTCTTTAGTCATAACCATATAATTTCAGAAAGCTTTGTAGTAGGAGTAGTAGTCCCATTCAGTAGCATTTTTATGATGTCTTTCGTAAGACTTTCAATCACCTTTTTCAGTGCAAAAATCAAATGGGTTTAAAGGGGTTTATTTTCTATCCCTCTGTAACCCGTCCAGACCATTTAAAGAAGAAGCTTGATGACTACATTTCCCGCCATTTCCAGTCGTCTGCTCCTTTACGTATTGAGCGGCTACCTACCCGGTCAGGGTTGATTAGAGCTCGTATCCATGGTGCTCTGACTGCTACAGGTATGGTATTAACATATCTTGATTCACATTGTGAAGTCAACGTAGGCTGGCTGGAACCACTGCTAGCTGTTGTCGCTAAGGACAGGTGGGTAAGAATAAAGATATTTTTTTATCTGTTCATTACAAATTATATTTATGTAAGAAACTTCTAAATTTATTACTATTGTGTGCAATATTATCACCATTATTACGGTCTATTATTCAGTCTCATTTCATTTTCATTTTCATTTATTCGCCAACATATGTACATTGATTTGTTTTGCTCATGAACAATACAAAAACCTTATTTAGTTTGTGTAGTATAATTGTAATTGTAGTTGGTATAATTAGGATCATTTCTATCATTATCTTCATCATTATTGAATTGAATTTGTGCATTACCATGAATCTTTTTATAAATCTAAGAAAATGGAAAAGTGTTTTGAGGGAAAATAAGAATAAAGGTATTAATATAAAATGTGTTATTCTTCATAATTTGTTTTTGATATGCTAGTCGGTGATTTCTTTAATCATTCTTTTTGTTTAGGAGGAACGTTGTCACCCCTACAATAGACAGTCTAGATAATAATGATCTATCATACAAAGGAAATAGCGAACTCCCTCAGGTAATCTTTTTATATAACTTCGCAATTTGTCGCCTCTTTTATTCTTACACTTTTATATAGAACTACATTGCGAATGACAATAACGGGTTCATTTGGTAGATTGGTGTACTTCCCTTCAGCTCTCCCCTTCTCTCTTTCTCTTTTTCTACCTCAATGCACACACACACACACACACACACTCTCTCTCTCTCTTATCTTTCTCTCTCTGTCAGATATTTTGCCTCTTTTCTTTGACACTCTCCCTCCCTCTCTCACGGTGTGCCCGTGTCTGTACACCCAGATAATGACTGGTTAAAATTTTCCGTGTATAATCACACTATTTCACGGGGGATTTGGTAATTTGATTAGTAATAGAAGAATTTAACCAGGCAATGGGGTAAAAATTACCAGATTTGTATTGGCTACTGGTCAACCCGGAACTCTTGTGAAGTTTAACACTTATGTGTTAAAATTTTACACGGAGTTTTTCAGTGTATATTGTCTGCAGTGACTTACACACGAGTGATGAAAAGGGGAGGAAAGGGTGAGAGAAAGAAGGAAAGAAAGAGAGAGAGAAAGAGAGAACAAGGGTAGAAAAAGAAAGGGGAAGAGGAAGTGGGCGTGAGAAGATTAGAGGACTCAAAAAGAGTGAAGTGCTAAAAAAAAAGGATGCTGCCCAGGAGTTGCACCTGCCGTGCTAAATTTAGCACCCAAAGTGCTATTTCTGACAAAAGTATTTGTGGTGCAAAAATTTTCATATCTTTTGCATATTGTGTGAAGAAACTACACATTTTTTAGGTTTTTGTCTTATTCAGATAATATTGTCGCGGTCAGCGTCTCAAATATATACTCGGTTAATTAAAAAAAAATGATTCAGAAATTGGTCACTGAGTTGTATTCATTGATAATCTCTTATTACTACTTATTATCTCTTATGATTTACTAACCATTTGATGATGATAAATAAGAATTGTAAATATATATATACATGAATCTCATGCAATGCGCACCGTAGGTGCTATTAGGAACCCCCTATGTCTAAAAATAATTGTAACAAGCAATACCTGCACTAGTGCTAGAGCAGCACCACTAGTGGAGTCACTATACGAACTCTCCCGGTGCTAACGACAGCACCCTTATATTGTGCAACATTAGTAGTACTTTTTGGGGTGCTGTAACAAGTAGCACCTGCACAGGCTGTGCTGTCCCTATGCTAGCACCGAAAAAGTGCTAAATATTGCCCACCAAGTGCTAAAAACAGCACTTCAGTTTATAAAGTGCCAACATCCCTCTACATTGGTTAAGACTCTCCCCCCCCCCCCCCCCCATCTCTCTTAATTCTGTTGTTCGCCGTCTTTGTTATACTCATCTGTCTATCATTGTCATCATTCCAAAATGTTCTTTATCTGTGTCTTGTTATTCAAGGTCGGCGGTTTTAGTTGGAAAATGGGTTTTCGCTGGACCGACATACAGAGCATGGATATGGAAGCAGCGGAGAGAGACCCTACCATACCTATCAGATCGCCAACCATGGCGGGTGGGCTGTTTGCCATCGAGAAGAGCTACTTCATGGAGCTAGGCATGTATGATCCTGGTTTTCAGATCTGGGGTGCCGAGAACATTGAATTATCATTCAAGGTGAAGTCTGAACTTGATCGTTATTAAACCCTTTATATCAGGATTTAAACGTGAAATTGTAGTGAAAAGGGGAAAGAGAGAAAGAGGGTAGGGGGCTGAAAATCCGAAATGGCAGACGAACACGAAACATTACACAATGGTGATTAGAAATAATGTGGAATAATGATAGTTGTGATAATATTGATGATGATGATAAAAGCAATAATTTTCTATTGTAATAATAATGATGATAGCAAGATGTAGAATTACGAGAAGAAATAAGCATATCTTAACAGGATAAATGATTATAAATCTTATGTACTAGGTTAGTCCAGGTTTAAACCTTCACCGAAGTATATAGTTTAATGAATGTTTGTGAATCTCTCTTGTATATCTCAAATCAGTGTTTGTGCTTACAGACTTGGATGTGTGGCGGTTCTCTATATGTCATGGCCTGTTCACATGTGGGTCATATCTTCCGCAAGAATGCTCCTTACACCGGCAAGGGCAATAATTTCAGCCGTAACACCAAGCGTCTTGTTGAGGTGTGGCTTGACGATAATCGGGCTCTCTATTACCAACTGAACCCAGGTATGATCAAGTTAGATGCAGGAGACATTCAGGAGCAGATTGATCTTCGTAAGAGATTGAAGTGTAAATCATTTGACTGGTACATTCATAATGTCTTCCCAGAATCTCCCTGGCCGAGGAAGGGCAGTATATTTGGCTTGGTAAGTACTCATTCACTTTGCGTGAATCGATCTGTGTTTATTTATAAAAATACTGAAAAACCACTAACACAATATGGCTCATTAAAAGAGAATGTAAGTAAAAAGGTTACAGTGATCAAAATTGAGAAAATGGAGCTTTTGCAGCTGTAGATCCACTGGCGTACTGGTGGGAGGGGGTGTGGGCTGCAGTCCCCCAAAGGTTCTACGACAAAAAAAAAACGAAAAGGAAAAATAATGAAAAGAAAGGAGGAAAGAAAGAAAAGGAAGGGTAAAAGAAAAGGAAGAAAGAAAGAAAGAAAGAAAAAAGAAGGAAAGAAAGATGAAAAGAAAAGACATCGCTGAATTTTCTTAGTACATCCCCTTATTTTCTCACAATTTTCTAATTATAGGAGGGGAACTTTCCTCTTATTCCCTAACAGCCCATTTACAACATGATCGCACACAGTCATGAAATTTCTTTCGAAACTAAGGGAGGTAAATAATGAGTTAAGGCTATAGCTCACTACTCAGGTTCCAAAGTGCTCTAGAACTTTCACTATTCAAAATAGAACATCCTCTCAGTAGGTCTCTCCGCTCCCTCGTTTAATACGCTTAAACTTTATTTTAAGGAAAATATATACTTAACGTTGATTTTAAGCTGCCTATCCCCATTAAAAAAAGCATGGATATTAAGCTCAGACTTCGCTTATTACACTTGTGTGCATAAAAGTGGTCAATATTGAATTTAGCAAGTTAAGTGCAACATTTTCATGGTACAGCGAAGTGTCAATGTTTATCTGTGGAAGGGACGGGGTTGTACTGTACCCATCCCTTTGTACCCCCTACTCAAAGGATTTATATACGAGTATCCTGACGCTTTAGAAAATTCTTCAATTCTTGCTGGCTCAGCCCCCTCAAAATGTCTGGCTCATTACGCCACTGGCTGTAGTTATACAACTACTTTTTATTTTCCCCAAAAATGTCCGTTGTAAACTTTGTTTTGATTACCTATCATATGTATATTGAAATTTATATCAGGTCCACTCCTAAATATTTAGGCAAAGTCTATAAACTCAACCTTTTGTGGACCGTTAAGTGTGTTTTTGTACATCATCTCAGTAATACAGATTCTTTCTGAAGTAGTATATTATAACTAAGCACGGTATTCTCCTGTCCTATTTGCAGGTACGAAATCCAGATTTTAATATGTGTCTTGAAATCACTGTTGATAAGAAAGTCACAGCGAAGAAATGTGGAACAGCAATAGCCCAAACCGTAAGTAACCATGGTAACCGCACTGTATCTATTATTTGCTTAATCTTAAATGAATAAGATGCACCCCTCGCTCTTTCATTAGAAAAATATAGAGAAAATGTACAGAAAATTGCTGTCAAAGGGATACTCAACCCGCAGATTGTGGATGTTTTAATGCCGCGAGAGGGCACCGTGATCGTTACCCGATCATGCCGTTGCCCCGCGAGGCGCAAACCTCGGATAAACTGGTCGCCGCACAAACATGCACCCTCCGCCTGAGCTCGAGATTCGGTCGGCTTCGTGCAGTCGAAATGTATTCCCACTTAGTCCAACGGACGCGTTCGACGCACAAACTTTGTGTACGAGTGAATGGGGCTTACGCAACCCTGACTTTCCCCACGGCCGCCCGGTGGCGTATCCCTTTAATCCTTTTTGAATAATTTGAAGAAACAATTGTTGAATGTGCAAGAGCGTTCCATGGTATAAGATTGATAATGTTTGAATTACCCTCCCCACTTCCAACTGATTATCATATTCCAAGCTAACCTTGACAAGCAGCAATGCTTCCCTTAGTCTAGAACCTTTGTTTTGGGTTTTATATTTCAGTATGTAAGACCACTAGAAAAGTGCATCATCTATATTTTGTTTCTGGCGTCCGATTGAATTAAAAAGAAGAAACAAGCATAAATCAAATTCCCAAGAAACATTAACAAGAGACATGTGATTGCTCGAAGACATAAGCACTCCAAAGCAAACATTTATTGGGTATTTCACTTTCATCATATATATATTGTAAGGAAATAACATATACAACAGCTTTGGCACTCTCGTGGAAATAAATACAAAGTGAAAGGAAATGAGAGAACAATGGTTGCGTAACTTAAATCAAAGTTCCCCAGAGCTGAAATTTTTGCAAAGGCTGAAAATAAGTCTCCTCCGGGAATCGAACCCGGGTCGTTGGATCAGAACGCCAATGCCTTAACCACTAGACCACGGAGACGGGTAACTGGTTTCTGCGACACCAGACTCAATTGACCGACAGATTGACAAATCTTCAACCTTATTAATTAATTAATTCCTTTGTCGGGGGCAGGTGAGTTTTGAACAAAGACAAGCCGCGTGCCTCAGCTGGATCCAAGCGAATGCTTTGAATACATGTATACATTAGAATAATTATTAACAAGTGTAAGGAAATAACATATACAACAGCTTTGGCAAATCTCGTGGAAATAAATACAAATGTGAAAGAAATTGAATCTGGTGTCGCCGAAACCACTAACCCGTCTCCGTGGTCTAGTGGTTAAGGCATTGGCGTTCTAAGCCAACGACCCGGGTTCGATTCCCGGCGGAGACATTTTTTCAGCCTTTGCAAAAATTTCAAAAAGGGAGGACAGCTCTGGGGAACTTTGATTGAGCTACGCAACGTTATTCTCGCAATTTCTTTCACATTTGTATTTATTTCCACGAGATTTGCCAAAGCTGTTGTATATGTTATTTCCTTACACTTGTTAATAATTATTCTAATGTATACATGTATTCAAAGCATTCGCTTGGATCCAGCTGAGGCACGCGGCTTGTCTTTGTTCAAAACTCACCTGCCCCCGACAAAGGAATTAATTAATAAGGTTGAGGATTTGTCAATCTGTCGGTCAATTGAATCTGGTGTCGCCAGCCTTTGCAAAAGTTTTAAAAAGGGAGGACAGCTCTGGGGAACTTTGATTTAAGTTACGCAACCATTGTTCTCTCATTTCCTTTCATTTTATACATATATATATATATATATATATATATATGTATATATATGTGAAAGAAATTGCGAGAATAACGTTGCGTAGCTCAATCACTAGACATTTTTTCAGCTTTTGCAAAAATTTCAAAAAGGGAGGACAGCTCTGGGGAACTTTGATTTCAGTTAGGCAACCATTGTTCTCTCATTTCCTTTCATTTTATATATATATATGTATATATATAAAATATGAAAGTTCTGCGTCGGTGTGTAAACAATAGATATCGAAGAAATTTCACTTTGTATTTATTTCCATCAGGAGTCAAATAAAAACACGGGAGGAGCCAAAAATTTGGACTGACGTTTCGGTCGAAGACCTTTATCAAAGTAAGACTGAAAATAAACAATCTGATGCAAATTAAGAAGACGCATAAGTTGCCAAGATACAAATAATAAAAATACTAAAAGTAAGCTCGACGCATGATGTAAGCTTTAGGTAGTAACTCCACAAAGGAAAAAAAAGTTGGTGCGTAATATATATATAATAATAATAATAATCACAGCATTTATAATGCGCCATCGATCTAGTATGACTATTCAGAGGCGTAGAGGGATAAAGAAGTTAAAGAATTAAAGGAGGATAGAGACTTAAGATATGATAATGTATAAGTGTAACTATAAGTATATAAGTGCAAGTAATTATCTAACAAATTTAACAAAAGTATGATGAAAATAAGTAGGATTTAAGACACTTTTTAAATGTTTCAACCGATTCTGCTGATTGGATCCTCAGTGGAAGAGCATTCCAAAGTGATGGAGCTGAAAAAGAAAAAGCCTTTTCTCCCAGAGTTGAATTTGTCATTTGAACCTTTAGCTGATTACTAGATGAACGCACATTTCTTCCTGGAACATATTTTGAGACAAGGTTTTGCAGGTAGAGGGGAGATTGACCATGCATTGTTTTCCATGTGAGGAGTAGAATTTTAAATTCTATTCGTTTGGTTACCGGTAGCCAGTGGAGATTTTTGAGAATTGGTGTTATATGAGAGAAACGAGATGCTCCACTGAGAAGCATATATATATATACAGCCATGGAAACAATTATTAGACCAAGAATGGTCACTGAAAGTGTTATATTTTGGTAAGAAGGAAATAAAATATAATAAAAGCAAGGTATAATTGCTGGAATTTGTTATTCATTAAAAAAAAATACAAAGACAAATCATTTTCATTAGTTTGAACGCATATTATAGTGCCTTTATTACAGAAGCTTGGTCTAATGATTTTTTCCAGGGCTATATATATATATATATAAATATATATATATATATAAATATATATATAAGCCAACGACCCGGGTTCGATTCCCGGCGGAGACATTTTTTCAGCCTTTGCAAAAATTTCAAAAAGGGAGGACAGCTCTGGGGAACTTTGATTGAGCTACGCAACGTTATTTCTCGCAATTTCTTTCACATATATATAAATATATATATATATATATATATATATATATATATAATGTGAAAGGAAATAAGAGAATAATGGTTGCGTAACTTAAATCAAGGTTCCCCGGAGCTGTCCTCCCTTTTTGAAATTTTTGCAAAGGTTGAAACTCAAAACTCACCTGCCCCCGACAAAAGAATTAATTTATAAGGTTGAAGATTTGTCAATCTGTCGGTCAATTGAATCTGGTGTCGCCGAAACCACCGACCCGTCTCCGTGGTCTAGTGGTTAATGCATTGGCGTTCTAAGCCAACGACCCGGGTTCGATTCCAGGCGGAGACATTTTTTCAACCTTTGCAAAAATTTCAAAAAGGGAGGACAGCTCTGGGGAACTTTTATTTAAGTTACGCAACCATTATTCCCTCATTTCCTTTCACATTGTATTTATTTCGACGAGACTTGCCAAAGCTGTTGTATATGTTATTTCCTTACAATTATATGTATATTCTTGATAAAGCCCTAAGAGCGATATTTGTACTTCTACATTGTTCACGAAGTGTCTTTATCTATTGTTTGTTGTTTACTCTTCATCTCCGAGCAGAACTTCAATTGTTGAGAGAGGCGTGGATGTGTGTACCGTTCGGTTGAACCCTGTTAAATTTCGATATGTGAACCTCATAATGATGGAACGGAATGAAGCAGGTCACGCGGTGTGTTTACAAGCTTTCGGCTCCTGGCCTTCTTAAATTTTATTTCCTAAATCAAAGAGAATGAAACAAATAAGAATAACCCTGATAGCAGAAAGTGTTAAAAAATGACGTGATATTTACGTCGCGGTTTTCGTCTTTTTTACGTCCTGTAATTACGTCAATAAGACGACAACTTGCCCCAACGCAAGACGTAAAGAGGACGTCTTATTTTGACGTCATCTGTACGTCTTGTACACTGTAAAAACTAAAGTGCTACTTTTAGGGGCATGTATAGTGACTGCACCTGAAATGCTGTTTATAGCACTTGTAGTGTGCTAATTTACCAGCAAAAAAAAATGTGACCGTGGCGAGCCTCGAACAAGGTTGCGCTGATTGAGAGGCACTGACGTTACCGACTAACGAATGCTTCTTGCAATCCAGTTTAGTCATGGGAGTCAAGTAGATAACATGAACTATGTGGTGTCGTAAATTCACTATGTAACAATATGATCTGCTCTAAATCGTACAATGTGAGTTAGTCTAGCGGTAATGCCAGCAATTCTCGATCAGCGGACCCTGGTTCGAAGCTCGCCCAAATCATTTTTTTATGAATGTTTAGCAGTTTAAGGAGCCGGTCCAGCTCCCGTGAAAGTGCTGAAATAGCACGCTGTGTGCATTCAATAGCACTCTGAGTGCAGTCCCTATGCATGCCCTCAAAAAGTGCTATATACAGCACTTCAGTTTTTACAGTGTACAGATGACGTCAAAATAAGACGTCCTCTTGACGTCTTGCGTTGGTGCAAGTTGTCGTCTTATTGACGTAATTACAGGACGTAAAAAAGACGAAAACCACGATGTAAATATCACGTAATTTTTACCACTTTCTGCTATCAGGGAATAAGCAACTTAACAAAACTAAATACAACAGAATTATCATAAAGCTGGTATGCTGTTGATTTATGTTGCCAGCTTTATGATAATTCTGTTCCGTCGTCTTTGGTTTTGTTAGTTGCTTATTATTATCACTTGTTTCATTATGTTTAATTTGAATATATCATAAAGAGAGTAAATGTGAGAAAATTACAATTCCCCGACCGGGATGCGAACCCGCGACCCTGGATTATATGACCAGTGCTCTACCAACTGAGCTATCCGGGCTCCCGTCGAAGCAAAGTAACAAGTATCCCGGTCAGGGCATTGTAATTTTCTCACATTAACTTTCTTTATGATCTATTCAATTTACTTCAATCCTATCAATTATGATATTATAATTATGTTTAATTTAGCAAATAAACTTGAAGAAGGCCAGGAGCCGAAAGATTTTAAATACACCGAGTGACCTGCTTCATTCCGTTCCATCATTATCTGTTCACACACACACACACACACACACACACGCATACATACATATATATATATACATGTTAAGGTTTCACGTATTTGCTCAAACAAATTGTAAGAAATTGCTAAAAGCGTTTGTAATGCATTCTGGCCAATTTTCTACTCAAATTTTCGACGCTCCCTGGCGTGTTCTTCAGGAGAGCCATATACATATATGTATATATATATATATATATATATATATCCTTGAAATTTTGACATAATTTTCTCTTCATATTCCATCTTAGTTGTGGGAGTACACAGACCTAGGTGAACTGAAGCAAGATCAACATTGTCTAGACTACACTGGTGAAGTATCAGAGGTTACAATATTTCATTGCCACAAGGAAAAAGGGAATCAGTTTTGGAAATGGAATAATACGGTAATACCTATATATCTTTACTCAAACCTTAGAGATCCATAATAAGATTAATGAACTAAATCGCCGACATGAATTTATTTTGCCATCCATTAAAAAACAATCGTGAACCTATATATTCATAACCATATTTACCTACGCAATAAACAAGAAAAAAATGTTTTGTCAGCAAAATAGATAAATCCCATCTTCACACGCAGCATACAATACGAGCTTTAGTTTCATTAACAGCAAAAGAGAAGAATTAAAGGAAGGAAAAGTCAGAGAAGTAAAATTATTAAAATGTGATTGACCATGTGTTGACGTGAAACTGAAAAGCCATAGTAGTGTTTCTCCTTAAAAGCCAAGTCCATCATAATATCAAGTTGATTTGAATAAACAGAGTAAAATTTAAAAAACATAACAGTAAAAATTTCACTGAAATCGGATGTAAAATAAGAAAGTTATGGCATTTTGATGTTTCGCATTATTTCATGAAACAGTGATATGCATAGCATGGGCGGTATGCAAATGAGTGAACCGATGATCTCATGCACCCAATTTTCCTTATGTATTTTATTATATGAAATATCATATATTTCATTTTTTTGCTTCAGTAATGTAAAACATGGTTTAACTCCATAATTATGGAACATGTAAAATCATCATTATTGTAACTTATTTTTCATACAAGGAAGGGATTCTTTATTATCACATCTATAAAAATTGAAATATTTTTTTATTTTTGTCACATTTTTATTTCTTTACAGACCAAGCAAATAGCTCATGGTTATCACAATGCATGCCTTGGTTTACGAATTTCAGACAAAGATTCACCGAGACTTGAAATGACGTCATGTTTAGAATCGAATCCTTATCAACTATGGAAAATGCCACCTAGGTACAACTCGAAAATGTGGTTGTAATTGGTCGATGTATAGTGTGTTGTAACAGGCATGGCGAAAGGAGGGTTCAAGCTGGTTTTTTTTTTTGTTCTTTTTTTTGTTGGGGAGGGGGGGGGGCAAACATTCTGAGGGGCCCCACCTCAAACGATTACCACCTACTTAACAGACCTACCACCCCCCCCCCCGAATAAGAATCTTTCACCCCCCCCCCCCAAAAAAAAAAAAATGCAGTATTTGAATAAAGGTTTTCATCTATTGTTTTGCCTTATTATCCCTCGTTAGACCTGAAATAGGGTTATATTTTCTCTACATTTTCTCTATATTTTGCGAGCGCGCAAAATATTGAAATGTATATGTATTGAAATGTATAGAAATTACATATTCGGGCACCTTGCTCCGTAATATGTGCAATATTAATAATATCTCGCTGCCCAAATATAAGGATACTCGGGCAACTCGCGGCTCAATTATGCGAATATTCGGCACCTCGCATGCCAAGTAATTATGAGGTGAAGATTACCCGAAAATCGGAACTATACAAGTTCCGGGGGCGGGGTGGGCTGCATCCCCAGCTCGTACGCCTCTTAGTTTTGGGGTATTTATGAAAAACATCTATAGGATTTTTTAAAATGTTGTAGTACAGGACGACAGCTTCCTAGATTTTGTTTTGAGGATATTACAGAATGATTCCATTTTTTTCTTTTCTTTAAACATAATAAATTAGAACAGACTTTCTGCAGTATCATAAAAAATGCTTTTATCATATTGAAATGTTCATTTAATCGAATCTTTAAGCACGCGGGCAAGACACAGCCTTCTTCAAAATTATGATTTACATGACATTAAAGATATATAGTACAGGCTTCATAATATAGATAATAATCTTGCAAGGGGCGGGAACAAAACGAGTTTGCCACCTATCCGTTTATATGAAAGCCTCTGCCCCCACACACCCGGGGTCATGTTGAAACTACGTACTAGTTTCAGAGCACAAAAACTTAGCCAATTAAGCTGCCAGAAAGCTAATGTTTCACATTTTACAAGACATTGGTTGAACAGTGCATAAACATTGAAATGCTTGAATGAACTATAAATTTCAAGCAACATTAAACCTTTCTTGTGTGTTTCATTTCGTTTCTAAAACAAATACTTCAGTCGATGTTTGTTTAATGTTTTCTGAGATATAATGTCGTCTTTGATAATTTGACTTGAATATAATTTTCAAAGAAAGGAACCAGAAGTTCATTAAGGAGTAAAATGTGTTCTAGAACATGTCTGGAAAGTCTACGTGGGTAGAGAAGCCCCCTTTTCTGCTTCAAGTTGGCGGTCCTTAAAGACAAGTTTTAGTGTTTGCCATTACATTGCTCTATTTCTCAGTGTATTTCCAATAAATAGGATCAAATAGTGCATTTCGAAGGGCACCCCATTATCGACACATATAATCTCGCCTGTGATAAAGGCACTCTCGTCAGATGCGAGAAAAGTGATGGTTCTCATTATCATTGTAGGAAGGGATTGGCTGAGTGGAGCTGTATGAGGTCTCTGGTATGGCTGGAGGGAAAAAACAATATTAAAATTAGCCACTGATTTTGTTATTGAGTAGAAATGGATCTGATCAGACATTATCTCACTACGTCTGTTTCGAGCTAAAAGGATCTTAACTAATAGCAGGAATATGGCACTTTCATAGTCAATACTATTTAGCTCTCAGCAGAGTACGTTCTAACTTATTGAACAGACAATTAAAACCCACAATCAACTGATTATTCCCTGTTGACAATTCATTCCATGAGTAGTTCCAGCAGCTTGGCATATCCTATTTGATTTGATTTGATTTGATTTTATTCGTCAAGTATATTGCAATACAAACACATCGAGGTACCATGACAGGATAGCCCATGAAGCCGAAATGGCTTATTTCCAATGGGGTCCTTACCTAAATAACTGATTAAAAAATACACTAAGAAAACACATTAGTACGGCTACAAGACTATCGTACAAGTAGGACAAGTAATAAGAATGTACTAAAGTAGCAAAATAAAACATAACATTTTTATAAAGTAGGCGAAGATTACATAAATCTGAAAACAAGACTTACTCAACAGAAAAAACTATATACAGAAAATCATAATGAAACTATCGGTAATAAACGTTGGTTACATTAGTCATATAATATAGGAAAAAACCCTCTGAGCTACAAAAAAGAGAGGAGAAATACAGTTATGGAGTAGACACATTTTTCAGATGATGCTTCAATACCCTTTTAAAATGTAAAAAAATCTTAACTGGCTTAACATGATTTGGGAGGGAATATTATTCCAGAAAAGAATACCGTTAAAATAAAAGGAATTTCCAATTTTACCTTTGCGCTTAGGCAATACGAAATTAAACTGACTATTTCTAGTGTCATGCCCATGAACACTTGAAGAGCGAGTAAAATTATTTGAAATATAGTGATCTGCATGAGAGTAAAAAATCTTATGTACATGGTGAATTTAAAGTTGTTGTGATCTAAGGTTTATATGAAGAAGACCAGCTGTTTCAAGTTCACTCTTCCCAATGTGTGTTCTTGGTGGTAAGTGATTGATAAATCTTACAATCTTATTTTGAATTATTTTTAACTTGTTTTGATCCACCTTGCCTAGACTGCAGTACCATGCCGCATTAGCATAATCAAATAAACATTGTATTAAGGAAAAACTTAAAATGCGTCTTGATTTTAAGTTCATGCAATTTTGATAACGATACAAACATTTTAGACGAGCATTAGCTTTTTACTGTCAACCAAACTTGAGCAAGAAAGATCACTAGCTATATTAACTACACAGAATCCTGTCTCTTAATGAGTTGATTGTTATAACTTATAGGCTACTAAAGTGTCATTTACTACTCAAAAGGGCCGAAGACTGACAAATGTTTTCAGAATCAGAATCCAACTCTACAAAGGTTGCATTCAGCATGTTCTTGCTTTGGAACTTGGACCTTTTTTTTTTTTTTTTTTTGATTTAGCAATTTATATTTATTCTTTGAAATGACATGGAAAGTTTTAATGAGACATTATTGTACGAATCTGAGCTGTCAAGTTATTTTGTCGTATTCTAGATTTTGAGAGAGTTTCACACAATCAACATGTTATGATAATCATGATAATGAAAAAACATTATTTAATAAATGCGAATTAATAATGAAATTAGTTATTTTGTGTTGTTGCTGAGTTGACAGTATAACGCATATAATTATGTAAGCAGCAAGCTCTGGGCTACGTGCGTGTCCTGTTTTAATTCGCAAGATGAGAGAACGATGATAAACATTGTGATGAAGGTGAGGACGAAGAAGAGCAGGAAGAGGAGCAGGAAGAGGCGCAGGAAGAGCAGGAGGCTGGTTGTTTGTGAGGATGATGGTGACGATGATGGGAACTGATGATGATGGAGGTGTTATACTGACGATGATGATGGACATTGGCGTAGACAGGTCCTCATTACAGGGGGGGGGGGGGGTCTCCCAAAGGCCATGAATAGATATATCTTTATATATGGGTGTGCGTGTGCGTGTGGGTGTGTGTGTGGGCGTGTTTAGCCGTATGTCCGAGGACATTTTCGGACAGAGAACAAAAAAAAATCATGAGAACAATGGTCCTCGGAAGCCGGACAATAGTCCTCGAACGTCGAACAATGAATTTGTGCCTTATTCCGTCGACTGTCCGAGGACGGAGGAACAACAATTACGTCCTCGGAAGTAAAGCAATACAAGACTGTGTGAGGTTACGTGCATATATGTGTGTGTATATATATATATATATATGTAGCGTGAGGATCGATGAGACAGGAGACAAAGGAAGTCGCTGAACTTCAACTTTATTGGATCAAGCTTAGCCTATAAATATAAAAACACACATTGACATGTGTGTATATTGAAGTATATGCTATAATTATGTTTATATTATCATCTTCAGAACCTGAAGAAGGCCGTGAAGGCCGAAAGCTTGATCCAATAAAGTTCAGCTACGCCCTTTGTCTCCTGTCGCATAAATCCTCACGCTATACAATTTACCGAGACGCCGTCGAAATGTTAAAGTTGGGTATCTTCGCAATTATATAGTTTAAAAAGTTCTGCGACGGAGATTTTTCAGTAAATGATACTTCAGTACAAACAATGCACCAAGCATGGAGTGCTGAAGTATCATTTACTGAAGAATCTCCGCGTAATTATTGTCAAAACAACAAGCGAACAGAGTCAAGGCGCGAGAAAGAGAGAGAGAGAGAGAGGATCCGGAAAGGAGAAAGAGAGAGAGAGAGAGCGAGAGAGTGATGAAGAAAGATAAAGAAAGCAAAGGATAGGAAGAGAGAAAGAGAGAGAGAGGGGTAAAAGAGATAGAGAAAAGTAAGGAGAGAGACAGGGAGAAAGGTGTGAAGAACGAGGATAGAGGGTTAGAAAACAGAAAAAGAAGACAGAAAAGGGGAAAAAAGAAAAAAAAGAAAAAAAAAAGAAAAAAAAGAAAATAGAAAAAGGAGGGGAGAGAAAAAAGAAACGAAAGAAGAAAGAGAGAGAGAGAAAGAAACAAAGGAAGAGAGCAAAAGCAAAGTACAAGGAAGAAGGAGAAAGAAAGAAGGAGGATAAAATTACGAAGAAGGAAAGGAACGGAAACTGGCATTGATACCATGAGGATTTTCCTTTCCTCATCTGTTACACAGCACAGCTTAAGGATACAATCTTTCAGATCGTTGATCTTGTGATTAGCAAGATTGAAGTGTTGGGCAACAGGGAGACCACTAGTGTTGAGGCGAATTGAACGAAGATGCTCAGTCAATCTACCAGTCTCCGTTTCGTCTCCCCTACGTACAACTTTCTGCAAGAAAGTGCACGAGAAAGCTGTGGTCACATCCCAAGATCCCTTATGTCCAGTGATGGTGGTGGCATCCGTTACATGAGAACAGGTCTTGCATGGAGGTCGACGACAGGGAACTGTACCAAGTGGTGATCGCGTATCCGTATCAACTTGTTCCCGAGCAGACTGTAGAGTAGATTTCACAAGAATTCTTCTTAGACTATCTAGAGTCCATTCTGTATGCCATTAAAGGCATATCTCTGAAGATATCCTTAGTTTGGGGATGGTCGCTGAGCATCTTTAGTTCTTCCTCATGACATGGGCGACTTGAGCACTTGAGGGGTGATATGTGAAGACCATAGGTTCTCCGGCAGCATTTACCTTCTTTATGGGCTGTAGCAAGGCTTCGTGCTGGGTCTGGGGACAATCTTCTGCTTTGTTTCTTCGATAACTTCAGTAGAGTTTTCCCGTCTGTTAAAGAAGCCAGCCATCTCGTTGATACGGCATTTGTAGTCCTCGTCAGTGCTGCATAGTCTACGAAGCCGCATGAACGGGGATCTAGGGATAGATCGCTTACACGATGGTGGATGAGACGAGTTGTAGTTGAGGAAACAGTGGGCATCAGTTGGTTTGTAGTGAACCCCAGTTTTAATGCTGGTCCCATCAACAGTGAGTTCTACGTCCAAGAAAGCTACGGAAGTGGAAGAAATGCATATATATATATATATATACATGTATATGTGTTGTGTGTGTGTGTGTGTGTCTGTCTGTGTGTATATATATATATATTAATTATATTAATTATATTAATTAATTATATATACAAAAGAAAAGGTATTCACTAATATGAAAACGACAGAGTTTGTACATGAATATCATTTTCCTCAATTTTTTCCCCTGAAAGCTGGGGGGAGGGGGGGGGGGGGGGGTGGCGACAATTTTTTTTTCGTCAAACCTTCCAAATTCGCTCAGTAGGGCGGTTATGGAGGTCCAGTTCTAAAAGGGCCTTCATTCTAAAAGGGGGGGGGGGGCACAATCGAGAAAATGGCGGATCATCTATGGTCAAAATGCATACTTTTCTTCCAAAGGGGGGGGGGGGCACGGGCCGGAAGTGCCCCCCCCCCCACCGGATCCGCCAATGAGGAAGCAAGTGTTATGACAACGATTCAGTGACGAAGATAATGAATGGAGCATAAAATGAACAGCGTACGTCATTCTGAAGAGCCATTATTATGCCTCGAGTTTTTTCAAAGTACGACTATGCCGCTTTCGTTGCCATGACAGTGGGCAGTATATTCGCTTGCATGGCATCATTAAACGTGGAGGGCGTCACCTCACAAAAACGCCCGTAAAACATTGAGGCCCGTATTCACAAAGGATGTTTAAACCATTGGGTATGGTTTAAGCCTCCGTAAGTGCACTAAAATAAGCGTAAATAAGCGCACATTGCCCATGCGCGCGCTCAAAGAAAATATATGATTGGATCGGATTCCGTGCGCACGTACGCTTAAAAACCCAGGAGGGGGTTTAAACCATGGTTTAAACCAAGCCTCCTTTGTGAATTCGGGCCTGAATGTTTACAGTTACCTGAAATGCAGAAGAATTTGTCGTGAGAGGGTTAATAAAGGAGAGAGGGAAGAGGGAGAGAAAGAAGAGGGGCCAAGGGAGTGATGTCCATAAATTTATCTTTTTCAATAAATTCTTTTCTTAATATCCGTATAAAACAACATTATAGTGTTAAATAAGCGTGTATTAAATTAAGCTTATATTTTCCACAGATCATTCGTGTTTTTGAGACCATAAAATCCTACATAGTTAAAAACGCAGATTTTTTTTTTTTGATCAGTGGTTACTTTCAGATGATAAATCTTTCATCCCTTAACAGTCTGGACTAACTTTCACTGCTGCAAATGACTGACATGACCCCACCTGCCAAACAGCTAAACTCACTTGTGTATGCAATGGTCCCAACTGGTCCGAAATCCAAAAACTTAATCTCTTCGCGATTGATTGATATAAATTTAATTTATTGTGTTATAATATCGCTTTAATGTCATTTATATATTTTTTTGTTAAATGTTTGCCTTTAAGGCAGTTTTCTTTAACCCCACTTTGCACGAGTCAGCATTTTGTATCTCCCTCCCCCCTCTCTCTCTATTTATCTCTGTATCTATCTTTATCACCTAACAAGCGCATGTTGGGTTTTAACCCAATTTTACCCAACATATGTTACAGTTTATGTGTCGTCAGCACTGACATGTTTTGTCTGCGCATTTTAAATACATTTTTGAAATATTATTCTAATAATCATGACAATTGTTTCTAATTACGTCATTACTTGTACAGCTTGCAGGTTTGATTTTACCTAAGATATAGTAAAAATGACGACAATCCTCACCAGAAGTTTTACTTTATTGTATCTTCAAGAATAGAGTAATCATAGTATTAAACAAAATAGAGGTAAATTTTTATCAAATTTGATAACCCAACTGTCACTAGTTTACTTTTCCTTCTAAAAAAATGTTAATAGGGTCGATTCCAAGTTAACATTTTTTGCAAACTGTCATTCATGCTCATAGCACTAACCTTAAAAGTATATAATACATACCAATGAACAATTTTTCTGTCACCAAATGAGGAGTGTAAACGAATACATTTGATACGAATTTCTATAAGCCTGAAGTAGTGGCAATTTATACCTCTGGAATATTTCATACTACGTTTAAAATATTCATTGAACCTACCATTCATACCGATTCGGATCAGCAGTCACAATATTAGTCTACACTCACGAGTTTTCCATTTTATCTCATGATCATTTAATGATCATGGAACTCTGTAAAACACTACGGTGGAAAAAATGATTAGGCCTACCCTCAAGAATACCCGTAAAACACCCATTTATTAATTGCCATCAGGATAAGATTTGATATGGATGTCAGAATATCATAATGATGTCGCTCTAACGTTATGCATGTACTTGGTATTGTACCGTAGAGTTGATCAAGGACGTGGCATGAGCGTGCGTTGTGCTTGATGCGTTGTATTAATTTATGAGACATAGTACTCGTCTACCGATCGATTTTGTGAAAAACAGGTGGAGAAATGCACAAATTAGTAGAAGAGATATAACCACTTAGTATCAGAGCTGTATGGAGAGAACACCATACCATCGAACAACATTCTTTTCTTAAATATGCAATAATTGTGATTTTTAAATGCGTTCCAACCTACGGATACCAACGGCCTTATTGCTCAGTGTTTATCTTTTAATCAGCTATAAGGAATTTCAGCCGATTTGTTTGTGTTGTGCATCTTGCTAGCAGGTTGATTGGAACAATTTATAAATCATGATGAGGCTACAGAAACGGAAAGTGTTTAAATATTGCATGTTTGGCGTCATTATTGCATCAATCTATGTTCTTGGTAGAGGAGTGTTCCAAAGTGGTAAGATTAATGCACCTCCTATCTCTAGACATGAAGAGCTTGATGTTGGCCTGGATCAAAATTTGCCTGAGAGTTTTGGAAGAGAAGATGAGCAGCAGCGGGGCGGTGAGAACATGGCCAAATTCGTCGACACGGTTCGTCATTTCGCCGCCGAAGAACTGGAAATAAAGCCCAATGTTTTAGATGAACACCTGGGTTTACTACACGAGATGCAAGATAACAAGCTTATTCAACAGAGAGTTCAAGAACTGGATGAACACTTTGCTGACGAACAATTCTTATTACCCAATGATGCAAAGGCTAGGAACGATAAAGCATACAAAAATGTCATTGAGAAGAAGGATACAGTACAATCAGGTCACCATCTACAAGCACCAAAGAAGGCATTTTCTGGTGGCGCCCCTCATAATATCACCAAAGTAAGATATGACATGAAGGAACGGATACATCTACCTGACATTCGTAAACCTCAAGTCGACGTTGTTGCAGCTAATATTTTACAGAATAAAGAGATTGAGATCACAGCAAAGGAGCCTGAACTTATCGTCATTGATCCTGATAAATTTAATATCACAAAAGGTAAAGAGTTTTGTTTTTCAGATCAAGTCTTTGCATTATATTATGTAGATACTGCATAATGGTGGCAATATTGTGGTGTATACAGGATAGGATGGTTCAGGCGTACCCCCCTCCCCCTCTAAAAAATCTCTCCTCCTTTTCAGGCCAAGCAAAATATACAACTTGGAGTGGGTTTATGGTACGAGAGGCCTACCACACTGTACAAAATTGCTGTATGAATTTACAGTAAATTACTGGCAACCCGCTGCACAGTAAATTACTGTATTTTTCACGGTATTGTACTATTTATTCTACAGTTAAACTGTAAAAAGCAGTATATAACTGTAAAAAGCAGTATATAACTGTAAAAATAAATTATTTAACTGTAATTGATACAGTATTTTACTGTGCAGCCGGGCTGCCAGTAATTGACTGTACTTCCTAGAGTAATTTTTTACAGTGCAGGTACATTCTGGTTCACCCTCTTGAGGGAATCCCCCTCCCCTGGGTTTATTGATTTCCTGGAAAGACCACCTTCTACCTGCTAACTCATTTGCACAGGTTTGTTTTCGCGTTTTTGCTTAAAATATGAAAACTTGAAGGTAAAGATCTGACGTGTAAAGAAAGAGAGAATTTCAGCATCATTGCCCTATTATGATTAGATTAAAGCAATGCCTCCGTTTTTTGCGAGATGTGATTGTTATTCAAAACATTTAACCGAAGTGTCGAAGAAATGGTTAGAATATTATTGCATTTCTATAAAATAGGCTATTTTGCACTTTTCCTTTCCCCTGTTGGATAACAATTATTGGGCGTCATATATGCTAACTACGAACTGGTCTTTCATACTGTGCATGTAAATATCATAGACATCATGAAATGACCCTACGACGAATTTCGAAAATTAGTTTGATTTTATACAGAGCTTTATTTTTCTTTCTTTCCTTTTTACAAGGGGTGTTTTATGATATGCTTTTCAAAATATATTATGTTGCTGCTCTAGCTGCTCGAAGCTGCTTGGGGCAATTAGAACTATAAATCGATGATTAATCGTCAATGTATACAACAAAGTGGGAAATCTGAGGGGACTGTCAGCTAACATGTGTTACCTTTATCGATTAAATTTGAATATCCAAGCATATACAGTCTGTACCAGACGCGGTAGACTCGGAGTGTGGGCAAACAACGTGTCTAAACATATTCATAATGCTTTTAAAGCATTTTCCCCAACATGTTAATTTAACATGTTGGGGGAAAAACTTAGAAGTACGTTCAGATTTTTACAAGAGGAATCACTAAAATGCAATCTAAAGGCCTTTTCTGAGAATAGGGTGTAAGTCACTTGTTAGTATTTCGACGATTTTGAGTGTAAGGTTAATTTATAGTATTTATTGACCTTGTGAAGTGGATGGCATACAGTACATACAAAATCTGCGACTATATTCAAACCTTTATGGCTCAAATTTCAAGAGATTTGATATTTGTATTGCAGAGTTCATAGGTTCTGATTTGTTTAATGGGGTAAAAATCCTTAGCGTAGTTAGTTAATCCACCAAAATAATTTCTTTCGATTATACTACAATAGACTTTCAAGATTAATTGAAAATTAAGCTTCAATCATTGTCTTAATTGTTAACAAACCCTGTTATAGGTGTTGGAATTAGTGAACTCTTATACAATATAGCCGGAAAAATTAGGATAGAAAGATGAACCAAACGACAAAATTATTATAGTTGGAATGGAAAATTGGTATCATGTAATTATTTTCTCAAATCAAGAACGATTTAATGTTTTATCACATTTGAAGTATGATAAAATGTATATATAGTTATATCTCTTCTGTATTTTTTTGTTGTTGCTGTAATAAGATGAGATTGTTACTTAATATCTTTGTTATCGACCAGGGCCTCATGGAAGACCACCACTATTGGTGAAAATGTGATACCCTGTATAAATATCTGAAATAAATGAATAAATGAATAAATAAATAATGGAATCAAAATGGATTGTAATTTATATTCCTTGTCCAAACCTAAACAGAGCTTCCAGAGAGAGTATTTGATCCTGCACATCCACTAGGAGAGATGGGTAAACCTGTTATCTTTGAGGGAGAAATGGAGAAGCATGCCAAAGCTCTGTATCATAAGAATGTCTTCAATCTCCTAGCCAGTGACATGATAGCATTCAACAGATCACTCCCCGATGTTAGACCTGAACAGTGAGTTTACATTTTTGTGCTTCGACATAATGGCCCAAATTCACAAAGGAGGCTTAAACCTAAACCATGGTTTAAACCTCTGTAAGCGTACTAGAATAAGCGTAAATAAGCGTAAATAAGCGCACACTGCCCATGCGCGTGCTCAAAGAAAATATATGATTGGATCGGATTCCGTGCGCACGTACGCTTAAAACACACAGGAGGGGGTTTAAACCATGGTTTAAGCCAAACCTCATTTGTGAATACGGCCCAATATGCTCATGCGACCATTGCATCGGGCTTTATTTCATCAAAGATATAGGGTTAAGGTTAAGGTAACAATTGGGTTTTAGGTTTAGGTTTATGTTTAGGGTTAGGTATATAGTGTTTGGTCCATTCGGTTAGTTTAGGAAATTACCACGGATCATTGTTGTCGCCGGAGTATGTGTCGTACAACCAAAATATTAGATTTAACATCTTGTTTTCTCACTTGTTACGCTTTTAAAGTGTAGGCTACGTTAACTTTATTCAGACTTTTGTTCTCCCATCGTAGGTAATGCAGTAAAATTATACACACTAATAAGTGGAGTATAAAGTAATTGCTAAGCAAACATTGGCCGTTGGCTCGTCAGTGCTAGGGTATCTGCAATGCTTCACAGACAACGCTGATCCTGCAATCCAAAGAATACTATTATCATATAGGTTAGGGGATGGATGGGATGGGATCGGGGCTACAGAAGAGGGCAAGTTTTTGCCGGCTCCACATATAACCAACAGCTTGTCGAAACGTCAAGTTCTTTTAAAGTTTTGAGACATTTATTTGCAATTTTCCATTCTAAATATACCGTAATATACGAACAGAGTGATGCATTTTTAACAAAAATATGACAAAATATAGTTCATCGTGGTACATACATAGTTAAAGGACACACCTCTAAAAGCAATTGCTTGGGGCGAGGGTGCCCTTAGGCGTTAAATTACATAATTAATATATATATATATATATATATATATATATATATATATATATATATATCTATATGTGTGTGTGTGTGTGTATTTATATACATATACTGTATATATATATATATATATATATACAAATTATGTATAACAATGCGCCCTCCGGCTATTACCATAATGGCTTTATGGCAACACAAGGACTTGGACCCTTATATATATATATATATATATATAACACATACACGCACACTCACCCAAAACAAAACTTTAAAAAATAACAGAAAAGTGGGAAAACATTCCTAAACGGCTGAGTTTGATTGGAGAGAAGAAAAAAAAAAGAAAAGAAAAGAAAAAGAATAGGAGGTGCAAAAGAAAGGAAGTTCAAAAGAAAAGAGAAATTCTCTAAGAAACGGAGAGAAGAAACGAAGAGAAGAGACTCATAGGAGGGTGGGGAAGTGTATTAAACATGTTATTTGTAAGATGAAGTAAAAATGTTCTTTTATCCTTCTTGCGAAGCTGGCAAGAGATGCGGAGTATTTTATAGTATCTGGGATATATGGGATGTAAGTCAGATTCAGATTTGTTGACTATTTCCAATCATATTAACATAATACACTGTAGTGCATAACATGAAATAAATACAATAATAATAATGTAACAATGATGTTTTTTGCATAGATATGGGCACATAATTAAATATCAGTAAGCAAGGTATATGACGCACAAATATTGACCTAATAGTTAGACATGTTTAAAAGCAAAGCCTGTATATTACAGGTCCAAAATTATATTACTTAATCACGATTGGGTCATTAAATAATATTAAGTTCATAAAGAATCATTATGAGAAGCAAAATATTGATAAGAGGGAATTGATACGTGAGTCGAGGTAGAAGGACAATTGCCTCAACCCACAAGAAAAAACTAAAATGTGAAAGTAAAGTGAAAGTGCTAGACAGTGTGGATCGTTTGGAAACAAAAAATAATGAAGAGAAGGTGGATGGAGGGGAGGAGGAGAGTGAAAGAAAGTGAGTGTGTTTGTGTGTAAGAAGAATGGAGTAAGAGAGGGCAGGAAAAGAAGGGGAGAAAAGGGAGCAAGACAGAGAAGAGAGAAGATCGAAGTCGATGGTGTACCCTGAGTTAGTCCCTTCTACCAGTGCAGTATTATCATCTTTCATATTTTATCTGCATATGTAAATCGATGGTATATCCTGTGTTACTGCCTACTACCAGTGTTATCATCATCTTTCATATTTTATCTGCAGATGTAAATCGATGGTATATCCTGTGTTACTGCCTACTACCAGTGTTATCATCATCTTTCATATTTTATCTGCAGATGTAAATCGATGGTATATCCTGTGTTACTGCCTACTACCAGTGTTATCATCATCTTTCATATTTTATCTGCATAATTATGTAAATCGATGGTATATCCTGTGTTACTGCCTGCTATCAGTGTTATCACCATCTTTCATATTTTATCTGCAGATGTAAATCGATGGTATATCCTGTGTTACTGCCTACTACCAGTGTTATCATCATCTTTCATATTTTATCTGCAGATGTAAATCGATGGTATATCCTGTGTTACTGCCTACTACCAGTGTAATCATCATCTTTCATATTTTGTCTGCAGATGTAAATCGATGGTATACCCTGTGTTACTGCCTACTACCAGTGTTATCATCATCTTTCATATTTTATCTGCAGATGTAAATCGATGGTATATCATGTGTTAATGACTACTACCAGTGTTATTATCATCTTTCATATTTTATCTGCAGATGTAAATCGATGGTATATCCTGTGTTACTGCCTACTACCAGTGTTATCATCATCTTTCACAACGAAGCCTTCACAGCTTTACTTCGGACAGTTCACAGTGTAATCAACCGATCACCAAGACATCTTCTAAAAGAGATCATCCTCGTTGATGATGCTAGCACACAGGGTATGCTCTTATCTTCTAACCAAGGACACTAGTAAACATTCTTTATGGGGATGTCGGAGAAAATTTGCCATCAGGAAAAAAGTTTCTTTTAAAATGCCTTATGATATGAAGATTAAAAAGATTTTAAGTTAAATCGGTTCTTTTTTTTCTTATTTACAAATTTTTCGACAAATGATTTTGCATAAAATCAGACTGATATGATTTAGAGAGTTTTTCCTTTCTTTTCTTTTTTTAAAAGATAGTGATTAAGGAGAAAAGTAGTCGACATGTGCATTTCATTTTTTATGCAATGATTTTTAATTGTAGGCCTAAGAGTTTCCAAAGAATGTGCTTTAAATATACTGTAACACAACATGACATAATATGATGATTATAGCCATTAACATAAAATTTCACAGGACTAGGTGGAAGGCCTAATCAATATAATAACATTGCTTATAATGTCCTTTTCTCCTATGCAAAACGAATTTAATGCTTGTAAATATCTCTCTTTAATTGCCCCAGACCATTTAAAGAGGAAGCTTGATGACTACATTTCCCGCCATTTCCAATCGTCTGCTCCTGTACGTATTGAGCGGCTACCTACCCGGTCAGGGTTGATTAGAGCTCGTATACATGGTGCTCTGACTGCTACAGGTATGGTATTAACATATCTTGATTCTCATTGTGAAGTCAACGTAGGCTGGCTGGAACCACTGCTAGCTGTCGTCGCTAAGGACAGGTGGGTAAGACATGACTGAATTCTAATATTTTGTGTATTAACGTTATTATTCATATCATTAAAACTTTATTTCATCGAATATCTTCATTTCATTTATTTGCCCAACGAATATCCGACATTAATGTTTTAAAGAAACACAATACAAAGCTCATGCAATTTGCAAAATAGAAAAGTTTTTTTTTTTGTATCATTGTTATGATCTTCATCAACGTTGATGGAATTGAATAAAAAAATAACCATGAACTCTTTAAATTTATTAATGTGGAAAAGTATTTCCTCTTTTTTTGTAGCGGGAAAATAAAGAGCATAACATAAGATATAAAAACATGTTTTTAGTGCTAATTGATGATTTTGTGTGGTTTATCATTACCCTGGTTTAGGAGGAACGTTGTAACCCCTACCATAGACGTTATCGATGATAATGATTTATCATACAAAGGGAATAACAAACTCCCTCAGGTAATTCCTTCAACTCCTCATTTTGTGTCCTCTTTAATTCTTACGAGTGATAGATAGGTGTACACCCCCCCCCTTATTCCTTATAAGTCTGCATGTATGTCTTTCCTCTCCCCCCCCCCCCCCCTCTCTCTCTCTCTCGCTCTATATTTCTCTTCCTGTTTTCGACCTCCTCACCCTTTCTCTCTTTTTCTTCTTCTTCCTCTCTCACACACAAAGGCACACACGCTCTCTCTGTGTGTGTCACCGTTTATCCTTGTCTGTATTTTCTGCCTGTCACCCTCCTCGCTCTCTCGCTTTCTCTCTCTCTCTCTCTATCTCTCTCTCACTTTCTCTCTCTCTCTCTCTCTCTCTCTCTCACTTTCTCTTTCTCTCTCTCTATCTCTCTGTCAGCGTTTATCCCTGTCTGTATTTTCTGCCTATCACCCCCTCGCTCTCTCGCTTTCTCTTTAATAACTTTGCTATTCGACGTCATTGTGTTTTAATTCCATACCCATGTTTCTCTAATTCTCCATTTTTCATGATCTTCTCTGTTTCTCGTTGGTCAAGGTCGGCAGTTTTGGTTGGAAAATGGTTTTTCGCTGGACCCATATCCAAAGCATGGATATGGAAGCAGCGAAGAGAGACCCTACCATCCCTATCAGATCGCCAACCATGGCGGGCGGGCTGTTCGCCATCGAGAAGGGCTACTTCATGGAGTTAGGCATGTATGATCCTGGTTTTAAGATCTGGGGTGGTGAGAACTTGGAATTATCATTCAAGGTAAAGGCTGAACTTAATCGTTATTAAACCCTTTATATTAGGATTTAAACATACGATAGTAGGAAAAACAGTGAAAATGGAAGTGGGCAGGGGATTGCAAAAATCCAAAGTTATCAGACTAACACGAACCATATTGGACAACGATGATTAAAATACCATGGAATGGTGATAATGATGATAATAATGATGACAATAGCAATAATTTTTATTATAATAATAATGATAACAACAACATAACAATAATAATATATAGATAAGATATTATTTATAAGAGGAAAGGCGCTCTAAAGAAGATGTAGAAGTACGAAAAGAAATAAGCACAACTTCAAAAGCTTATGTACATGTACTAGATTAGTCTAGGTTTAAACCTTGTAATGTTTAGACCTTGACCAAAGGTAGTATAGTGTAATGAATACTAGAGAATGTTTTCTTGTAGATTTTAATTCAATGATTATCACTACAGACTTGGATGTGTGGCGGTTCTCTGTATGTCATGGCCTGTTCACATGTGGGTCATATTTTCCGCAAGTATGCTCCTTACACCGGCATGGGCAGTCATTTCAGCCGTAACACCAAGCGTCTTGTTGAGGTGTGGCTAGACGATGCGCGGGCTTTGTTTTATAAAATGAGCCCTGAAGTGATGAAGGTAGATGCAGGAGACATTCAGGAGCAGATTGATCTTCGGAAGAGATTGAAGTGTAAATCATTTGACTGGTACCTTCATAATGTCTTCCCAGAATCATCATGGCCGAGGACGGGCAGTATTTTCGGCTTAGTAAGTAGTCATTCATTAATTTGTTTCTTTATAAATATACTGTTGTCCCATTGACACAATATACTTATTACAGTCTCATAAAAAGAATGCAATTCAAAAGTTTTACATTGATGAAAATTTACCATCATTACAAATTTGCAATGACCGGTTCTTGCTGAAAAAGTAGAGCTATTGTTGCTGTTGTTGTACAATCAGTTTTTATTCCCCCCCCCCAAAAAAAAAAAACAACAAACAAACAAACAAACAAACAAAACAAAACAAACAAAACAAAACAAAACAACATACAAACAAAAAAAAAAAAAAAAAAAATTCCGTTATAAACGTTGTTGTGATTACACCTAATATAGAGTTTCTATCAGGCCCAGGATCCTAAATATTTATGCAAAGTCTAGTTCAAAAGGGTAGACCATTAAAAATATTTTTAGATCATCTAAGTAATATACTTTTTTTTTCTATTCGCAGATACGGAATCCAGACTTTAACATGTGTCTTGTCACCATTCTTGATAAGATAGTCACAACAAAAAAATGTGGACCTGTAAATGTCAAAACTGTAAGTGAATGTGGTAACCGTTCTGTATTATTATATTATTGCCTTAATTTTAAGTATTTCAAACTGGGGGTCAAATATGCCCCCCTCCCCCGCCCCTTCGCCCTGTCTGAGAAAGAAAAAACTTTAGAAAATGTCATGAAATTTGCTCTTCGTCTTTTTCAAATAATTTGAAGGGGGAAAATGAGATGAATCATGCAGCATTTTCCATGGTATAAATATTCTAATATTCGAATTAACATCCCAATTCCAACCGAATATTATGTTAACATATTCTTATGGGGTGTTGCAAGAAAGTTGCGATCAATTGCAAATTGTAAAGCAAATAAGAACAACCATTCTGAATGGTTAACGGTCTGCCCATTCAAGAAGATGTGCTTGCAACAATGATTTTGATTGGTCAGTACCGATCAGTTGCAAGTTGCAAGTTGCAATCAATCGCAACTTTCTTGCAACACCCCATTAGCTAACTTTGACATGCAGCAATGCTTTGTTTATAATTAAGGTTTCCCTTAGTCTAGTACTTTGTGTTACAGATTTCGTATGTTTTTTTTTTATTAGATTTTTTTTTTTAAAGCAACAAGCTTAAGTTAACTTACATTTATGCGGTTGTGTTTAATTATTTGTGTGGGGGTGTGTGTGTGTGTGTCTGTGTGTGTATGTGTGCGCGCGCGCGTGTGTGTGCGGGATTTTGTGTGTGAGTGCGCGTGTGAGGTTGAGTGTATTGTTGGGGGTGAGTGTGGTTACATTAACACTTTGCACTGACGATGGTGTTTATCATGTTCATCGATATAGATTTCTTTGAAACATATCGATCATTACTTTGCAACTTCTTACGGAACTATTTCTTTATTTACGTGATTTAGAATAACATATTTCAATAGTGCTTGAATTTCTATTTTGATAATGTGCTCCTTTAAAGTTGGCATGAATTTCTCTTCAAATTCCATCTTAGTTGTGGGAGTACACAGACCTAGGTGAAGTGAAGCAGGATCAACATTGCCTAGATTATACTGGTGAAGGATCAGATGTTGCAATATTTCATTGCCACAAAGGCAAAGGGAATCAATTATGGAAATGGAACAATTCGGTAATATATAATATATATAACTATACATATAATATAACTACAGATTCGTGATTGAATTGATATACGTTATTTATCAAACGAAAACATTTTGTTCATAGGCCTACATATGGATTCCCTACCAAAGTTAAAAACAAATTAAAGAAGAATGTTCTGTTACCACATTGAATAAATCCCATATTCCCATGCTGAGTACAATACGAGCTTTAATTTTATCTTAAGAAATAGGGAAGAGTTAAAAGAGGGAAAGGTCAGAGAAGTCAAAGGAGTAAAAGGCCATTGACCATTAATTATGTTGACACATAATGAACATCAAAATGAAAAGGCATGGTAATCTTTAATATCTTTAATGTATGTGAAGCGAAACAAAAGAATAATAAAAGTGTTTGTTTATTTTGACACATTTTTATTTCTTTACAGACGAAGCAAATAGCTCATGGTTATCACAATGCATGCCTTGGTTTACGATTTTCAGACAAAGATTCACCGAGACTTGAAATGACGTCATGTTTAGAATCGAATCCTTATCAACGATGGAAAATGCCACCTAGGTACAACTCGAAAATGTGGTTGTAAGTCCATGTATGATGTGTGCTTGTAGTATGGAACATTCAAGTAGATCGACACCCCACGAGACCGACATAGTTTGGGAACCTCCAGAAAAGTTGTCAAAGGCTCAACTAAAGGTCTATCGGTCTCGTGATCTTATCATCTCGTGGGTTGTATCCCATTCAACTGCCTCATGTATCTTAAAGCAAAATGTTTCTATTTCTATATACAAGACAGTGGATGAATCGTACATATCTTGAAATAGTTGCATGAACAGAGTGCGAAGCAAAAATAAACAATTTTATTTTAATGTTTTATTTCGGGAATGTGTTCTAAGAGTGATCCCGAAACGTATATGAAATAAGCTTAAAAACTAACAAACACTCCAATATTTTAGTCGCTTTTTGTTTGATGTCGTGTTTCTTGGATATGATGTTGTCTTTGATATTTTGATCTTATTTTTATTTTTTAAAGAAAAGGGATCAGAGGTTCGTTAAAATAACAAATGAAGATTTTATAAAAAGTTCATTTGTCACATGAAATGAAATGACATATGCTGTTATTAAGAAAAATTATTATGAAACACACAATTCTACTAAAGTTGCCAAACGTTCACTCATTTTTCACTTTACAAAAGTGAAACTATCTTGAATATGCCTTCATTGTTTATAGATAAAGATAAACAGCTGCGATTCGAAATGGAGGGTATTAGATTTGCTCTGATCTAAAATATGTATTGAAAAAGAAAATAGGCCTAGATAGAACAACCTTAAACCAAAGTTAGTATAATATATTTTACCAAATATTGAAAAGTTTAGGAGAATTTGTTTAATTTCATGTACTATATACTATTTATTTATGTTTGAGAAGATAGATAATACTACTCGCAATATTTGTCGTGCAATAAATCTATATACTATCTGTATTTTATCTATATCCCTCCACTTTGGAGGGATAAGTTCAAAGACATCGCTATATTCCAGTTGGGGTGTCTGATCCAATGTGCAAATAAGTTAGCCAAAATGTTTGTGTTAGTTAAATAAAACAATCCAAAGAAGGGTTTAAAAGGAATGTAAACAAGACTTTTCCAACACTTTCTTAAAAATTAAAAAACAATTTACAAGATGCAAATTCAACCTTATTGTCTCCTAGTAGTTGCAAGTTATATTTACATTAAATTCATTTAGAGTCAAAACTGTCTGAGTGGCCACCGCTCTCTTATTCCCCTCGAGGAGTAAAATGTGTTCTATTAACTTGTTTGGAAAGGGATCTGAGTAGAGAGGGCACATTTTCTATTTCTATTAGGTGGTCTTAGATTTCACACTATTTCTATTCACTGCTTTATATCTAATTATATTACCAATTGGATAGTCAAATCGTTCATTTAGAAGGGCACTCCAGCAATATGAAGACCATTATCGACACAGATTATCTCGCCTGTGATAAAGCTACTCTCGTCAGACGCGAGAAAAGTGAGGGTTCTCAGTAGATCATCAACTGTAGGAGGAGGTTGGTTGAGCGGAGCTGTACGAGGTTCCTGGTACGGCTGATGGAATTTAAACAAAAAACGATCAGTTTTGTAATTAGACAGAGATTCAGAAGAGTGTTAACAATAGACTACTAGTAGCAAATGTATTCAGACTCCCAGCAGAGTATGTCCTAGTCCTAAGAAATTAATCAATGAAATCACTGATTATTCCCCCTTTACTACTTCTTCCATCCGCAAATCCAGGAGCGTGGCGCACGTACATCTTAGAACACTACTAAAATATTGTATTAGAATAACATTGAAAAGGATCGAGGACTGAGCCACGTTGTCAAAGGGTTATACATCATACATCACCTTTTATATAGATAGGCCCAAAACTGCATTGTTTTTATTTACCGTGTTATTGCTTTGAAAACACTGTCAATCCTTGTACATTTTAAATATTGAATTTAAAACTTGTATTTGAGAGCGTCTTATATGATCAGTGACCAGAGAGTGAATAATATTGTGCTTTCAACCAAGTTTATTTCATTGTAGTAGAGAGTGTACGTGATTATGAGCCAATCTCACACAATGGCCCGAATTCACAAATCATGGTTTAAACCTCGGTAAGCGTACTGAAATAAGCGTAAATAAGCGCACATTGCCAATGCGCGCGCTCAAAGAAAATATATGATTGGATCCGATTCCGTGCGCAAGTACGCTTAAAACACCCAGGAGGGGGTTTAAACCATGGTTTAAACCAAACATCCTTTGTGAATTCGGGCCCATGAAACATAGTTATGAGAATTTAAAAGAATCTGAGAATAAATGTGAGCAATGACATTTATTATTTCGTGTTATTTCCTTAAGCTTAATTGTCTGCTCTTTCGTCAAAATGAATGTAATCCATGAAGTACCCCAAAGAGCATTGCTTTTGTATCTGAAGCGGCGCTACATAAAAACAATTATTATTATCTGTGTCACCTCATTATAACCTAACCCTTAATTGATAGAGTTGATTTTCGATACATACACAATTTCTCATTATTAAGAAAATAGGTCAATTAGTTCAATGCAACCTCACACATTTACGTTTTTCATTTTTTAGCAATTTTTAAGAGATTTGAAGGCTTACCTCGGCTGGAGGAGTGTCCAGAAGACTTTCAAAAACATTGACAGATGGACTAAAAGAAAGTGTGAAAAAGATTTTCCGAGAATAAATTGGCAGTCAGAATCATGACATTTGGCCTATTATTTTGTTTAACAGCAATTATTGCAACTGAATAGAATTTTAATTTGTTAAATTATAAACATACACATTTATTTATAGATTTATTATCTAAAATAACACAGCATCTGTAGATACGAACTTCAAGGTTTGATGGTATGTAAAACCTTGAGCTAAACCTAAGTTTAGCCAATCTCGATTGTGGTTCAACATGTTTCCGCTGCAAATGTTTTGAAAGGCGGATTCTGATTCGAACTTTCCGCAGGTAATTTCTGAAGTATCAGAGAAAGAATAGCCGAAAAACATACATACCTGACAGCATTTACACGTATCTTCTTAGGAGCAAACTCTGTGTGCATAAATTAACGATATAACGATGGATGTTAATCAACTGCTATGTTAACTGCAGTAATCAAATGTTGCTTACTTGCTTGCTTGATTGATTAAATAAAAATAATGGATCAATAATTTTATTCATTGATTTATTCATTGATATTAATTGACATTAACAATGCCTATCAAGAGCATTGGCTATCTTTTATTTCATCTACCAAAATTAGTTACAAGGCAGACAGTTATAAATAATACAAGAAATTACTGGAATGATTTTTGAAATTGTTGATTACGTAATGTTCTACGATTTATAGCAGAAAAGCAGTAGATTATATTAATACATGACTGAAGAAAGAAACATAAGACAAATTTTAGGGTGCATGTTCTTTTATATATATTTATATATATATATATATATATATCATCCAAAAATTTGTAAATTATTTTTCCTAACTTATGAAAAGGAAAATGGGAAAGTTTTTTACCCATGGCTGTACACTGCGTGAAGTAGTTAATTGAAGACATATTCATTCCAAACGCAACTAGACTGGGCGACTGTAGGAAAAAGAAAATATTCACGTAATCATTACTATACTTTCCCCCAAGGCCTATGCCTAGGACGTTAGAAAATAACGTCATAGATACATCCGAACCTTGAGGGTGAGGAGGGCAAAATAAGGTCCGAAAAAAGAAATGAATACTTTTTTATAACTATGAAAGTACCTGTGGGTTGATGATCAGGTTAACAATTCAGCATATTCATACCCCTAAGAGATTGAGATCATGAAGTTATGCAGTCTGCTGGTTTGCCGACCATTCTCCTTTTTGACAAAGAAAATTCTACTCTACGCCACGCCATTTCCATAATACTTTCTCATGAAGAAACAATGTTTTATTGCAAAAAAATTAACGTAAAAGGAAAATTAGGATGAACCGTCAGACACTTAGATTGAATCTAAAGAAAATTTAAAAGGGGATCTTGGTTCGGGCCTATGTTAGGGTTGTATAGCCCATCTCACGGGCGTCGAAATCGTGCATTCATTATCCTTGGAAACACTCTGTTTCTGTCTCTCTATCTCTCTGTCTCTGTCTCTTTCTCTTACCACACACGCATTATTCCTACAAATAGGTTTTGTGATAGAAGCCGATAATTTACACTAAGATATATATTGAGTCTTACCGTTCGATGTGCACAACTGCATGATATGTTGATGACCACTCCTGCAATGTAATGCAAATGCAATGATAAAAAATGGATCACTTAAAGAATATTTGAATAAAAAGCCTAGGAAGCGCCATAAATTAGTGGCAGATCTGGGATTTTAAAATAAAGGGGGCACAAGCATCCGCTTCATACGTTCGTCACAATCGGCCTAAAATCCCCTAAAATCCCCTAATAAGAGGGATCACGTACAAAATCTTTTACGTGTATTGTGCGTTGGCCTAAAAAAAAGGGCGCACAACTCTTGCCCCTCCACCCCCCCCCCCCCCCCCCCCCCCCGCCCCACCAAGCCCTCTGGATTCACCCGTGTCAATCAAAATTAAATAAAGTACATCATGAGCAATATAAAGTTATTACTAGCAGCAAGCTCTATCATGATCTAGGCTACGTGTATATCTCCTGATTCACAAGATGACAGAATAATGATAGTGAATGCGATGATGAGGAGGAAGAGGAGTAGTGGCAAGCCGCTGATTGTGATGAGGTTGATGAAATTGTTGTTGTTGTTGTTGATAATGATGGTGATTGATGGTGATCATGGTGATAGTGATGACGATGGTAATGCTGATGATGGGATGATGATGATGATGATGATGATCAGCATGGTGGTGATGATAACCATGTCGAGACGATAATGACGATGATGATGGATATACTGACAAAGACGATAAATGTGATAATGGTATTGGTGATGATTCAGTTACTAAGATTAAGGCAATAGATGTAATATACATATAACAAGGTCAATCTTGAAAGCCATGTTTACCTCGAGTTTGCTCCAAATACGACGCTGCCGCTTTAGTTGCCATGACGATGGACAGTGCATTGGCCTGCATGGCATCGTTGACCGTGGAGGGCGTCATTTCAGACAAACGTCCATATGATATTGCATTTTCGCAGTTGAGCTGAAAATGGGATTAATGTCCACAAATCATTTTTGTTATTTCTTTCTTATTTATACATACAATAAACCCTGTAAATATTTTAATCAAGCACGCTTCACATCAAACTTAGTTTCCACTGAGCCTGATACATGTAAAGCTAAAAATGCAAAGTTCAGGTCTTCACGATGTGCTCCGTGGTTTATTTTAGGCTCATCTTTCATCCTATGGCAATCTGCTTTGACTTTCATTGCCCATTTATGGGTGGGAAATGACTGACTCTACCTCCAAGATCTGATTAATTGCCAAAGAGCTAAACTCACCAGTATGTGCAATGGTCCCAACTGGTCCGAAATCCGAGAATATAGAGTCTCAACATTAGATTCTTGTTGTAGATCACAGGTGAATCCCAAGACCTACATGTAGATTAAAATGAAGGAATTCTCTGTTTGCCCTTGTCAGTCTATAATATTACATTTTAAACAACTACATAAAAATAGTACTTATCTTGTGCATCCGAAAAATGAAGATACAGTCAGACCTGTCTAATGCCACCCAACGGAAACGGATAAAAGGGCCAGTGTATACAGGTCCTGCAACACACGTTACGCTCTCGGAGACAGTATCGGGTGACCACTGCAGACGGGTCCCTTTTATATATAGATAGGTTGCCACTATGCAGGTTTGACTGAATGCAGTTCAGATTCAGATTCAGATTCAGATTTTATTGACTGTTATCAATCATATTAACATAATTAACATAATACTGTAGTGCATAACATAAAATGAATACAATAACAACAGAATATAACAATGATGAGGTGGTAGATATTTAATTAAATCCTAAACTAAATGGAAAGAGTGTCAGTGAACGTTAGATGGGTACAAGTATAATCATGTCATATTTTTTTTAAAATTGTTATCTTATCATGATTACAATACTTAAATTATTTACGTTAATGTAACTCAATTTAACTGAGTAAAAGTTTATTAAGCAAAATAATTAAATTCTACATAAAATTCCCTGCTACAAATACTTAAAATAATCAAGGCAATCCGTTGACGAACTTTTTTTTGAGTAATTTCAACGAATTTTTTTTTACAGTGTAGTTAAGTTGCCACCGTGAAACTGTTGATTTTTTAAATGTTTTAAATTCAAAGTTGGTAGTTATTAGTGATAGAATTGGGATGTATTCCTGGAATTATTCTTTAAGGAAAATAGTCCGTCAACTGAGCTCATTCCTGAGAATGAACCCAAGTAAGAACAACCGTATTTTGCCGATAAGGCTGAAATTAGCTATCCGCCGTATATGAATCTTGAATTATATTGTATATCATGAATGTTATTGATTAGGGAAATAAAAACAAACAAACAAAAATGTATTATAGACAAATTTGTAAAAATACTGGAAAGTTGGAAAGAAGAAAAAACAACAAACAAACAAACAACCAAAACAGCGAATTCATGCCTGTTTCGAATGTACTCCTTTATCCAAGCAGTCTCGAGCAATATCATCAAGCTTTGCTTGATTCTTTCCCACCAGAGCGAGTGAACAACCAAGAGATGCAAAGTGAACGGAGACAGCTTTACCTAGCCCGCCCTCTGCGCCTAATTGAGATGATAGAAAGAGAGATTTTTAAAGATCAAAAGTAAAAATGTGGCGACTTAAGTTAATACCCTCTTTTCTCACATCTCTGTATCTTTCATTTTCGAAATAAAAGGGGGGGGGGGGGGGGGGGCATACCAAGAATATAATATACACTGAATAGGTTGCATGTTCTATCCCACATTATGGAGAAGAGGGGGGGGGGTGGAAATTTAGCCCTTGTTCTTTACCCCCTTGCCGTGCAAAGCATTGTCAGTGGAGAATGTACCCTCGCCTAAAACACATTATACCGAACCGTTCCAGGTTTATTGCCATTTGGTCTGACGCCTTTTGGCCCAATGTTCATATGGTCTAACATTAGTTGGTCTGATATCAGTTGGTCCAATAAACATTTGGTCTAATCAACATATCTTCCAGTCAACGTTTCCTCCAATGACCATTATGGCCAATAGCCATTTTGTCTACAATCATTTGGTCCATTGTCATTTGGTCTAATCATCAAATTGTCTAAACCCAATTTGTGAATATCCATTTGTAATCATTTGGTCCATATAACAGTTGGTCTTATGTAATTTAGTCTGCACCCATTTGGTCTAATAACCACTTGGTCTAATGACCACTTGGGCTAATTAGCACTTGGTCCATTACCGTTTGGCCTAATAACCGTTTGGTCTAATCATCATTGGGTCTAATAACCAATTGGTCTAATAAGCACGCGGTCAAAGCTGCCCTCCATGACCCTTGGACAATCATATTTGAGTTTCTGCAGTTAATTTGTATATACCTAGAGTCTAGATCAATTTTAACATGCCTTTCTTACCGTGGATATACTTATACATTGAGGAGAAGGGTAAATGGTAGAGTAACCCCCACCAAGCACAATGAATCATATATTTGCAAGCGAGCGGGGGGGGGGGGGGGGTAGGCACTGCAGTTGCCTTACTGCGCTATTATCAGGGGTGTTGAGTTGGTGAGGGGGGGGGGGTAGGTCGTCCGATGTTATTTTCACCCATCAATTTTCTGTTTCCCTTGGGTGGCCTTAATAGACAGGTTTGACTGTATCAGCAAAAAGCACAATGAATCATTATATTTGCAAGCGAGCGAAGTGATTGAAAGTGTTTGGACATTATTCTTTATAATTCCTGCATAAACCATTGATTTGATTTATGTTTTAAGTTGTTTCAGATTTTATTTTAAATGATTATAGGCCTGAATTACAAGAGGGCTGTTCAAATTCACTCTGTTTGCCTTTACACGTGCCCCAATATTAGGTTTGCTTACCATTTTGACGGTTAGCTTCAAAACAATACTGTTATATGCGACCGAGCGAGGAAGTTTTTGAAAAAAATTTCGATGTCGGTCGGGGGAGGGGGGGGGGGGGCGGGTCAAATTTCACTAGAATATAATATAGATACCGACCAGGTGTATAAGCCTATATACACCAACCGACGCTGATATTGTTTCAAAAAAACATGTGTGTGGACTGTGGATTATTATATTTTTACAGTTATTATGATCATGTTCTCTATTTACAGAGACCTAACTATGCTTTAGACAAAGCATATACTGTCACGAATTGATTAAAAATATACTTCATTACGTTATCAAGCGCCGATTGAAAAGCGACTATTAGTCTCGAGTCTCGACATCATTACGAGTATGTTATGTATTAGTATTACTGCATGTCCGACGATAATCAAAGAAATTTAACAAATTGAAGATGTATAATTCTTCGGCCTAGAACGAATCAGATTAATGAAAACAAAAGATCTTACCTACAATGATGGCTGTTTTCCCTCGCAAGTCCATGTTCATTCACGATAGTGAATCATACAGCAAAATAAGTTCAACCATGCAGGTATAAACGCTTAGTTGCAGTTAATATGTAGATATCTTGATATGAAGTGTTAATACCTGCATTCTTGCAAATATCAGCAATGGCTTAATTCTACCAGCGTATTTTACAAAAGCTTTCAGTTTATTGCCCTAATAACAAAAGATCCCAGACGAAAGCTGATTAGCGGGCATTACTGAAAAAGGTGTGTCTTAAGATGTTTCTTAAAAGTATCCAGTGATGCGTTATTTTTTATAAAATTGGGTAGGGGGCGGTGGCTACGAATGCCCGTGGCTACGAATGCTTCCGAGAAGCTACTAGGCACCTATATATTAAAATTTGTTTTCGTTATTCTTTTGTAGGCCTATATATAGGCCTATTTCATGACGTTTATAATTATGTCAATGAAAATGCTTCATGAATGCTAAGTAATAAAAATGATGAAGAGACATGCCCTCATGTATGGTGTGGTACATGTATTATTATTGCCAGATATACCTGTAATTTCATACGGTATAGACCCTATTCATATAGCTATACTTGTACAGATTTTGATCAGAAAAGCCTGAAATATCTTGAAATATCCCCTACGAGTACTATAGCTGCCAGTAGAGAGAGGCCAGGCCGCGGAACCGGAGGGGGAAGCTCACCCCCCCCCCCTTTTAGTATAGCTACGTTTCACAAGTACCGTCAGTACGGAGCGGCCCATAGCTTGCATAAAAAGTTGCAATTAAACGCAACTCAAAAAATTAAACGCAAGTCCAAAATACGCGATCCTGGTTGGTTGAAAATCAAGTTGCGTCAAATTTATTTTTTTATTTTTTATTTTTTTTTTGGAGGGGGGGGGGGGGGGGGGGGGGGGGGGGGGCGACAATTTTTTTTTCGCCAGACCTCCAAAATTCGATCAGTGGGGGGGGGGGGGGGCGAGGGTTATCGGGTCCACTTTCCCTCCATAATTCTCTGACAAGCAAAAAAAAAAAAAAAAAAGGATAGAGGATTTCATTCTAAAAGGGGGAACACAATCGACAAAAGGGCGGATCCTTTATGGTAAAAATGCATAAGTTTCTTCCAAAGGGGGGGGGGGCACGGGCCGGAAGTGCCCCCCCCCCCCCCTCTGGATCCGCCAATGCTCCGAAGGACTTGGTAGTGATGATTAATGCCCTTATACCAAAGGCTCTAGCGCTACTTGGTTCTGAACGCGGGTCCTTCCAGTTACAAGACCACTGCTCTACCACCATGAGTGTTCACCCCGGCCCACCCCCTCGCCCACCCCCTCCCCCACACCTTCAAAAATGCCACCCTGCATGGGAGAGGGGTTCAAGACTCGGAGAGAGACAGACAGGGAGAGACCGTCGAGAGAGACATAAAGAGAGGGAGAGATAGAGAGAGAGGGGGACGTGGAAATTTCTAGGGAATAAGGGGATTTAAAACTCAAATCAAATAGTTGGCATGAATCCGACGACATTCATAGAATATGGTCGGAATCAGTTCACTTTAATCAGGACAAAAATAGATTATAAAGATTTTCGTTACATTCACGTAACACTTGACGTCACTTGTTGAACAGGGAGATTACAATCGGTTTATTTTGAATGTGGATTCCACTCTTTATTAGAGTGCATCAAAAAAGTTGACATGCGGAAATGTTTGAGGAGTGCAGATATTTGAACCAAATGCCGGATGCTCGAAGTGGAAAAGATAAACCTTTCTGTTGCTGAGGTTAAATTTACTTTGAGAATTAAAAGTCACACGTAAGATACATGTCCATAATTCATTGTATCATATTTTGACAGACGTGTATCAGTCAATTATGATTATTTACGTTTGGGACCGACCTTTAGCGTCACCATCTGAAAGACGTGACTGAGATTCGAACTTGGGTCCGATCATGCAGATTCAGTCTGTAGGATAGAAAGAGCTGCCCGTAGACGTTACTCCTGGAATATGATTTTATTTACTTTTATTTTTATTATCATTTTTTTCCCAGGAAAACAGTATATATAACAATAACAGAGAATATACAAAATACAAACAACAACGAATACAAAATACAAATAACAGAAAATACAAAATACCTATTACTGGATGTTTATAGCGATGTTTTTTTGTTGCTTGCTGAGGTCCTCAGTCTACACGCATCAGAAGACTGTTTCATCCGTGTTTCATAAAACTTGTCATCAATGACAAGTTGCAGTAACTGTTTTATAAGCTACTGAAATTCTTGCATCTTGGCTGAGAGCAAATTTGTCGGTACTAAAATCACCGACAAGACACTTGATGAAACGCCCCCAGGACCCCCTTTTCCGGCACCTAGTTTCAACTATTGAATCAGTCCTGGCCTCCCAAGGAGTTAAGGAGTTAGTTCCTTGATCCTACATAATGAAGTGAAGTGTATGTATTTCCATAAAATTCAATACTTTTAGTTAAACACTATACAAATTTATTTGAGGGCAAGGACAGAGAGGACAGTAATAGACCGCTTCTGTAATGTACAAATGTATATGCACTTATATTCTCGGAGCACTTGACTTAGTGACGAGCTATTCCATGAACCTGCTTTTTATAAATGAGCCTCAATGCTTGGAATCCAGTTTTGCATACATCATTTGTTGCTATGTCCGGCAAGCTTTTAGGTTGTCAAGAACAACCTTTGTTTGAAAGGTATGCCTAAAATTTGCATACATTACCGAAGCGGTCTATTGAAAGACATCACTAGATTCTCCCATCGAACTCAAACATATACCGTAGGCCTATAGGGCCTATATCCTCCTCGACTTCGTTGGCCTGCTTTTTCCTTACACATAGAGGGCTCACTCATTACGAGGGCCGGGTCAGAAAACAAAATACAGACAGATGTTGTTTATTTCGCATGCTCGTATTGACAATCACTATTAAAAGTACCGGTACGGTACGTATAATATTATGACTACAGAGTCAAAGTGTTTTTTTAGCGTAGAAATCAATGGAACCACCCGTTTAACTTCGAGTCTCGTTTGCAATGCCTGGATCAGATTCGCTGATAAATGAACAATATCCAGGTTCCATTCCTTCCTTTTGAATATTCTACAACTACGGTATGCTATGATGAAAATGAGCCATCTCTTATTTGAGGGGATGAACAACCTTTAATTTAGGTAAGCTAGGATAGAGTAAGACGTGGTCAAAATTGAACGGGTGGTGTTAATTGAATGAGTGAATCCGAATCCGCATGAGAGCGGAGCAAGATGGGTGATCTGCTATGGAGTATGGTGATGATTGATGGTAATCTGCATCAACAACATATTTATCCAATGTTATCACTAGATCTACATGTACATGTATATTCACCTCATGGTCTAGACCCGGGACGCTGCCACAAAGTCCTGGGAAAGAGTTCCTTTTGCGATTACTGCGGCAGCCCGAACGCTAGACCAAAAGCTTCAGTCTCTCTGTATCGTCGGTTGTTCCGCTGAGACTTCGTCTGGCTTCACTAGACCTCCGTACATAGAGACTGAATGATCACATATCGCGTAGTGTGTGGACGATCATATCCGGAACCGGAAGTGGTTCTCTGTGTGTTTGTGTGTGTAGCATATATTCAGTGGCGTACTCGTGCAGTATGTATACGTAACGGCAACGCGACCTAAGGCTCAGGTCGGCTGATCGTCCACCTTGTTGGTGATACACGGTCGTACCGTCTGTCTATGGGGAAGGTTGAGAAATGTCAGAAATATTAAAGATTTCCCCATAACAGACGGTTATTTCTGTCTACCCGAACGCATAACGCCTTTAAGTTTAACGGCATAGCGTTCGGGCTGCGATCATCAGTCCTTTGAAATGAAAGGTTGGATGCCTCTTAAATCCAAGCTCGTATGTCAAAATTATACGATGAAATATGACATAACTTCATTTGAGGATGCTTTAGGTAGGCCTACTTACAATACTTTCCGAATAACTGCCGTCTTTCCTTTTTGATGAGGATATAAAAAAGGCCTATTATTAATTGCCCGGCTCCTGTACTAAAAATTTTCGGAGACCGATGTATAGTTTGCAATATGCATGCGCGTCAGTATATTTTTTTACATACGTTCGAATAAATACGTTCGAGAGACGAGAGGGAGGATTACTATTGAGTGAAAAAAGTGACATTTGATTGATTCTATACATTTCTGAGGAAGAGCTGATGTGCGGAAGGTCTGTTTAGGTAAGTGGCATCACATATATGATAGGCCGTACTTTGATTTAAAAAATAGTCCCTACGATACAACTATACATTGTCATTTGCCCATGTACATTGTAAATTGTGAGACACACGGAATAGTAGTGGTTTCACTCAGGACGCTGCCACAAAGTGGCAGCGTCCCGGGGCTATACTTTTGCGACAGCCACCTAAAATTGCTCAAATCCAACTTTAGCGAACATTCTAAAAGAGGGCGATATTTTTGATGGGGGTTGACATGGTTGAGTAAAAATCTCTCTGTGTCTGTTTCTCTGTCTTCTCAGCCTTTTCCATAGTAGGCCTATATCTGTAATTCTGTAGAGAGAAAACATCGGTTAGTAACAAATGAAACAAACAACAAATGACAAAGCTGGGTATCGAACCTGGGTCCTCGGTATTGCCAGTCCTCCGACTTAACGATCTACCTGCGAGAACGAGTTGACGTCGAAGGTGTTCAAAACATATATACCCTAACCCTAACCCTAACCCTAACTAGCCAGGATTGGCTTCGTGAGTGTAAAAAAAAAAAAAAATTGGGTATACGCCTTTTACATCACGAGGCCAGGCGTTCATCCCCAGCAATCAAATTGCGCACGGGTTAGCAGGACATGAAAATGCCCTGAAATCACACTTTTCTGACAACTCCCGCGACCAACAGGCCATTCCCCACGTTTCCTCCTAAGGAAACGTTTGGAATTAGAATCTCTTTTTGATTGAACATATTTTTACCAAAAAATGCAAAAAAAGATCATAAGAAATTTCAGAGAACTCACCAGTGTTTGTGTATCCATGCCTCCTCTTGTCATGCAGATTTAAAATGGTGGCTGCGTGCGACGGCGTGCGCTGTCGGCGACGTATAACTTCAATTATGGTTGTATCGCGCGCCGTCGCACGCAGCCGCCAATTTAAATCTGCATGACAAGAGGAGGCATGGATACACAAACGCTGGTGAGTTCTCTGAAATTTCTTATGCTCTTTTTTTGTATTTTTTTGTAAAAATACGTACATGTACGATAAAAAACAATCATTCCAAAAGTATCCCTAGGAGACGCTGTGGTGAAGGACCTGTCGGTTGCGGGAGTTATCAGGAAAGTGTTATTTCAGGGCATTTTCCATGTCCTGCTAACCTGTGCGCAATTAGATGGCCGGATAAAAACACCTGGCTTCGTGATGTAAAAGGCGCATAGCCAATTTTTTTTTTCTTTTTTTACACTCACGAAGCTAGTCCTGGGGGGAGGGTTGGGACACTTATCCAATGAACAAGGTTATAATATATCCTTGTCCTCCCAAACCAATATGGTCATGGTGAAAACACATAAGGGCTGCCCTCTACTGCTGTACTACTGCCAGCAACAATAAAGAAATGCAGATTTCCTCTGTCCACACAGAGAGGGCAGCAGTATGTTGTTGTTGTTGTTTTAGGTTTAGCGGCGGTCTTCATTCAAATTGGAGTATTTACACCTGAAAAAGAAAATTAAAGATCAATTAGTCTCAGCAGAAATATAGAATGAACACAAAGTTTAATTCTCAAAATTCCATATTCCCTGAATCAGTGGTTGAGCTGATCACCAAACAAGAAGGACTTTCACAGACAACTTGCTGGTAAGTAATATTCTGAGTTTCACTCTTTTGATCTGGTATTTTGGCTGGATACATGTATATTACAGCAGTTTGGAGCTGCATAGTTTCAAATGGGGTTTAGTGGTTCAGACATATATGTACGAGTGGGTTGGGAGTATGGTTGGGAGGTTTGTTGATAATGATCAAGTTGAGAAAACAAAATCAGTCTTTCCTGTGTTTTTGTGGTTTTTTTTTGTTGTTGCTTATTTATACTTTGAGATAAAGCTAAGTTCTGGACTGGTCATACAATTATATTTTGAAAGAAACTGTTTTAAGTCAATTGGGAAAGGTTGATGTATACTGTGAGGTTTTGGAATCATCAAAATTATCTCGCTAAAAAGCACATTGCACTTTAATAATAATAATAAACCGTTCTTGTATAGCGCATATCACATTATGATAAAACGTCCCTACATGTATGTGCTTCCAAAGGGTTTGGATATTATTACCCTGGCTTTAGCTCCGGCAGCCGTAATCAGCGCACAGTGCATTTCAAGGAATAAATCCTGCCAGGTACCCATTTAACACCTGGGTGGAGAGTGGCAAATACATGTGGATTAATGTCTTGCCAAAATACACTAGTGCCGGGCTGAGATTCGAACCCTCAACCCTAGGATTGAGCGTCAAGTGAATGAATTCGGCCCGAACCCTTCAGCTATTTCTTGTCATATTTTGAATATGAGGGCAAATTGAAGAGCAATCCTTTTCAATGGACATTTATACTACATGTACATGTACATGTACAATGTATAGGGCCATTCTCTTTCACGTCACGTGTAACTAAAATCCTGAAAAATAGTTCATTTAAACCTAATTTTTCAGTATTTGTCTTGTAATTAGAAGTCTCTCATTTTTGATATTTGAATAACAATCTAAAACCCAACAGATGGAGGGTAATAAATTTGAATGAGAGTACATCATTTTCTTTCAGAGGTCAAAATTACCGGTAGGTCGTCCACGTGTGTGACCTCGCACGAAAAAGGGTCTTACTTGTTGGTATTCAAACCTACATGTACTTTTCTCATAGTTTCCATGGAGTGCAAGTTTCCAATTATCATTGCTCTATGGAGTATGATGCGATTGCTCTGAACGATTTGAAAGCAATTTTCTTTTAGATGTGAAAATTGGGTCAGTCACGTATGTGACCACTCAAAAAAAGAGCATTTCTAAAAGTCGCTGTAAAAACATTATGGCCTGTATTGAAAGGCCATTTTCGGTAGTCGTTTAGACAGGCCAACTGCTCCGGTCCCGCAGCCCGAAACTTTTCTAGGTTGGAGGAATGCGGAAGTTCACAAATTATTTTTTCACCTTTCTCAGAATTTGACCTTCTCTTTTAATAACGAAAGGTTACCTGGTAATGTTGCATACATTTGCATGCAAGTGTCTGTCACAATTTGAATTACAATGAGAGCTGGTATTCCAACATTGTATTTGTGGCTACGTTCCCCTTCGTGGCAGGTCTAATCTGTCACTGATTAAATATATCAATTGCATGAATGAACTTTTGATTTTTGCATGTCACATAAAAAAAAAAAGTGTAATACTTCAGATGGTCAAAGTCTTGGACAAATAGATTTAAAATAAAGTGAACCTGGTAAAATTTAAAATATTTGTGAGTGTGTTGACCCTTACCTGTACATGTACATGTACATCACCAAGTAACATACCACATCTTACGATATTTTGAAACATTAAAAAGTGATTTAATCTGTCCAAATGCTATTGCACCAAGTACATACACATGTACATGTATTGAAGGACCATTGCTTATTTGGTACTCTTCACATAACCAATGTACATGTAACATCTACCCAACGGTATTGGGTGGCATATTTGACAGACCCTTTTTTTTGTCAGTGATGCTGTGAAAGATCAATTTACAGAATATGAATATTTTTATTTGAGTGAAAGTAGCCTAACTGGCTGCTAACAGGGCAGTCTCATGCAGGATAAACCCAACAAACTTGGGAAGTGACTGAACTTTAAAGACTATTTTTATTACTTCATTATTTTCATTATGAGATTGCATTGTACGGTATTTACATGTACATGTAGATGTACATGTATGTTTGTTTGTAAACTAAGTGAGGAGAACCATTATAACCAGAATTAGTTTCCTTTTATGGTAGCTATCCTCAGCACTAATCAGTAGTATCTCTTCCTAGTTTGTTTCTCATTTATGTTTATCCCATTGCCTGGTAAAATAACATACAAAATGGAAAAAAAAAATTGAAATTTGAAGTTATTTTAGCTTAGAATATGGATAATCAACTCATTACACACAGGCACATTAAATATTATGCATCATGATTTAATACAGAATTGCCTAACAAGCAATGAGGAAACAAGGCCCTAAAAAATTTGATTGGCCTACTGTACAATACAAATTGCCTTCGCACTCAATCCCCTTCAATGCCATAGTACAATGATGTGTAAACGTGTACATGTACATATACAGTATGTTTGTATCATTATTGGAAGATATACATGTACAATAAAGTTTTCAATCAAATATTACTTCGAAGAGAAAGTGATATGATGACAAAAAAAGAAAGAAAACTCATTGGAACTATTTTTGAAATTTGGATTCTTAAAGGGGAATTAACCTCATGTGCATATATTCAAAGATGTAATCTATTCCTTCTTGTTGTCCTACGTAACTTTGCATTAAAATATATGAGATGGGTATAAATCAAGATTTTCTCAGCAGAATTATCGTCTGCTAGTGATTCCTGGGGGCTGCCATTTTCTTGATATGTACATGTACATAATCCGAATGCAAAATTGTCTTTCTTCCTGATATAAAATCCCATTTGAGATTTAAAATATTTAACAGATATCATATATACATACATTTATATTCTTAAAACGAAAATGTGTTTTATATTTCTTTGAAAATTATATTCTACTAAATAGAAATCTATTTTCCTTATACTGTGACGTACGCGACAGAGCAAATTAATTCAAATTTATGGATGATAACTTTCCTGAGCGTCAATAGTGACAAACTACATGTATGCATTCACCTGCTTTGAGATAATGGACTTCAATAGTCTGAATGCGTTTTGTATAAATTATGTTCTGCTCTGCCACGCAAGCCCAAGAAATCGAATTCTATTTAGCAAAACCAGAGAATTTAAAAAGAAATCTATAAATTTCACATTTTAGAACATATGTTTATCCCTGTTATAAATTTTCCGTCATACTGTATGGGGATTTTTTTTGTAATGAAGAGAAGCAATTTAGCTCTAGGATTAAACATCTCTTCCCGACTGGAACAGTTTCCAGTGGTTCATGTACATGTACAACTCCATATCATCAAGAAAATGGCATCTCCTTGTAAAGTGTTTATAGCAGATGATACCGTGTGCTAGAATGTCTTGATTTAAACCCTTTTCTCATATTTATTTCTAAAGTGATACAGGCTAATGATTAAGAATATATTACACCTTTGAACATACATACATTTATATTCCTGGGTTAATTCTCCTTTAAAGACGATTTCCTGAGTGCATTGAATTGTTGTTTTTTCTCCTTTTGAAATCTCCTGAGCGAAATTGCTTTCTGCCCACTTATATTTCTCACTGATTTGTTGTATACATGAAACCTTTGAATTGAATTTCAAGACTGGCAGAGAGCCAGTCACATGCAATTCAGGAAATATATTTGACCCTCCTTTTTACATGATTATTCTTGGTAGGAAATCCAAGCAGGAAACCCTGTTTGCCATTCAGATACTGAAAGTTATTTCTTCAATCTGTTGTAGGATAATACTATGAAGAAGAAAAGGTTGTATGTTACAGAAAATAACTGAAAGAGGTTGATATATGAATGAATATTTTGTATAAAAAGGGCATGTTGAACCCAAGCCAAGAAGATTTAGAAATTACATGTGACATCAATGTACATGGGAATGTTAATTATATACCGGTATGTATAATAATTATTTCTAGGCCAATTGTTACAGGTCAAATTTTAGACTATGCATAGTGTTCATTGTGATCATCATCAAACAAAATATAAAATATATCTGAATGGGAGGGATGCCTGCTTTTCTATTTTTTTCCCCGTTTTAGGCAGCAATGTTACCACATCCCATAACACATGTACATGTACTGTATGCTGGGCAGAGTTCTTTGATTTATTGATAATGTCAGGGAATAGCAGACATTTTTTTTTATTTCCTCTATACCTTGCAATGTGGACATTAATGTTCTCATACATAATACTGACATGTATATGTACAGTAGGAATATGTTTTGAGTGTTAGTCAAATTATTTCTCAAATTTAAAGGGAAAACATTCCATTTCCCCCACCTGCAATGTAGATGATTTTGTTCCGTCTCTTTTAAAGATATCCAACTGTGTCCTCAGATATCAGTAGTGAGTTACAACATTATTTTTTCTTTCTCCAGGAATGTGGATGTAGATTATGATGCTCCCTTGGATTCACTGATGTGCCATTAGGGAGTTAGGGGTTCCTCTTTGCTCTGCAGTTCGGATGTATTATATTTTCCCTTCCCAAAATACCCATTTGATTGTTATGCATCAGGATGAGTTTTAGCCTCCTATAGCCTGCTATGGCATAGAGGGGTGTGTCTAAAAATGGGATGACTTCTTGCTGTGGCAGAAATGCTGTTAAAGCCTTTTGGCAGGAAGAGGAAATCTCGCCAGATCCCTGAGCGGAAGGCTGCATTATTCTGGACAAGTGCAGCAGAGGAGATGTTTAGGTTAGCCATCTCGGCACTGTACCTGTCTGTGTACCGGGATTCAGTCCTGACAGTGTTCTCATTTTATGGTTTGGTTCAATAGCTTCACAGTCTTCAAATATTGATCAGACCTATGCATGAGCAGAAATGAGAAAGAGCAAAATAGCTGCGCAGACTGCACTGTCTGGGTCCATTTTTCTTGCATTACTATAATACATGTATGTCATTTGACCCCAGGAATTCTGAAGATGAAAGTAAGCATTATAAATATGTAAATGGTAACATGTTGACAAGTTTAATAAAAATCACTATTTTCCTAGGTGGCAATAATGTTACTTTTCAAATTATAGAGTTTATCCCTTTAGATTATTTTCTGGTATACATGTAGGCCATGTGATTGAGTGTAACAGAAGATGTGAAGTCTGATTATGGTATCCTTAATCCTATTTTGTGAAATTTATCTTGTCAAATGATATACCCATTTGACATTTGTGCACCCATCATTCAGTATGCATTTTTGCTCCCAAGATGTAATGCATACATAATTTTGACTGAAGTGCTCAAACCTATCACTTTATCAAGTTTGTGAATTAAAAAGTGAAATTGAAAATTGATGCATTTTACATACATGTAATGTTCCGTTTATCAATATTGTTTAGATTCATTGAGGTGGAGAGAACACAAGGGCATTTGTGCAATGCTAAAACGTATTTAGTTAATATGAGGCTATGAGCTTGCACTTGAGTTATTTAGGGAGAAAATGTGAAAGACAGTCAGACCGCAGGTCGTATGCAAATGAGCAAAAATCACGCATTTTATTTCCAGTGCCCGAAATGGACTCTCTCCCTGCACCCAGTCGGCTGTATCGCATGGTCATGTTTAAAGTTATGTTCTTCAATAAATATAAATGCTACGCTCATTAGACTTTCTGCAAAAATAAATGAATACCTGTGTTGGTAGTTTACCAACACAGGAATATTTTGTTTAAGTCAGAATTTTAGAAATAAGTTGTTTAAAATAACTGATGAAATAGTCATACAAAAGCCTTTTTGTCACAAGATTTCAAGTTGTTAAAATACATATAAAACGTATATGAGCCGCCGTCAAGACACATATGTATGGAAGCGCTGGAATCTCATCTTTTTCATCGTTACATTCAAAACATCCATAGATTTATGACAGAGTCAGGATCCAGCAATATTCAGCCGCAGATTATCCGTTGTCAAGACCATGGTCAAGACCATAGAATCTTAGCCCTGTGATTGGCAAGCAAGCCATCTGTAACCAAGTGCGCGTTGAATGAAACAATGCGCAACCTGTTGCTTCATCCTTGCGCAAACATGCGCATAGCTGTTGCCTGGCTGTGAGTAAACATCTTATCAATCGGAATGCTGTAATTTACTTTTTTAAAGACAAAGTGTGTACATTGGTTACATATTGCTGGATCCTGACCCTGTCATGAAGTGCACATTAATGTTATTTCAATCTTTGGAAAGTACAGAAAATGCCCTTTACGCTCATGTCAAATTTGCCCTGGCTCACAATAAAACTGGTAGTTTTGGCCAGATTTATATTTCATTTCATTTCCATTTTTTGTCATAAAAGGAACACCATTTTTTACCAATTTCGTCTTTTATTTTGAAAACAATAAAAGCATGTCACAATTCTCTGATCCCTCTTCTTTTATTTGATGTATAACTCATGACAATTGGTGAATAAGTAGTCTATTCAATAGTTTGCAAATGAGATGTTCATGGCTGTTCTTGCTCATTATGTGTTCATAGTCAGGCAGAACTGGAAATAAAATAGCGCGCTTTTTGGGGACCTGCGGATTGGCTGAAGAGAGAGATTGAGACAGAGACAGAGAGAGAAAATTTCCAGACATGTAAAGTACATGATGTAGACTTATTTTAGAAAGTGAAACTAAAGGATGCATGTGGTAGTGACTACCTCAGAACATCATCCCACAGTACTTATCATTGGTTCCTAAATCAAATTTTACTACTGACCTATATAATGCCTTCTCTCTTGCACTTATTCTGTTCATAACCTGAAAGTAATAAGATTCCTGCTTTGCTTTCCCCTCTGCTTATCATGAACAGGACAAGATAGACTTCCCAATGCAGTGTGGCCCTCTAGAAGATTGCTAATCATCAGTCTACGGGTAATTAGTGAGTACACCAAGTCGATATGCATGCTGTACCGTGAGCGCTGCTGTGTGAGTGGAGGAGGTGTATACCAAGAATGCAGTGTGATCAGGGAGAGTGGGCATCCTATCCGCTGAATCCTTTCATCATGAATTTGGCTGTCCTGACCCATTGAATCACAGAGTCAAAAGGATTAAGCAGTTACAGCGGAATATATTCACCACCCAATGCCAATGTGGATGATGTGTGGGTGAATCAACCATGCAGTGATTAACATTTTTGTGTTGGCTCTGACTTGGATTCACTCCTGATGATGGTGTTTTGCCACGACTGAAGTGCCAAAGGGCTGTCCTGCCCCAAAACATTGTTTAATTTCATTAGATTTTAACATACACTGGACCTTCCTAATATTGGATTTATTGCTGTGGTTGGCCATTGCAGAGTGAGAGGCCATTGCAGAGTGAGAGGATGGCAGCGTACAACATTGGACAAGGATCTTCACCTGAAGTAAGTTTGATAATTTATTTGTAAATCTGTTGTTAACCTAAATGTCATATCTGCTACATAATGGTACATGTACATGTACATCATGCTGGATACTACTACAAGTGCTACGCAGTATCCTACTATAAATACATGTACTATGCAGGTTTAACCCAACAAAAATCCTTCCAAATTTACATACATGTACATGAGGCATTTTGCATACGTGTAGGCCTACATGTTTTGCAAGAACATCTTGAAATATCCCCTGGATATACATGTATTAGGTTGTAAGATGTACTGTTTGGCAGCTTGGCTGAAGCCAGGGTAATAAACTTTATGAATCAGTTTGTTTTCTAAGGGGTCTGGATTTACATTTTTAGGGGCCTGTGTGCAGTAGACCCCTGCTGATATTCTTAAAATTTGAGGGGTTCAGAATGAGATCTGCTTCATGTACATTGTACCTATATGTAGCTGTTAACATGATGCCCTGTACATGGATACAACACAATTTTGTAAGCAAATTTTCGAAATTTAGGTCTGTGACTTGTAAATGCCTTCATAATTGAGATGTGACTGGAAATAACTTTGGACTGATGTTGATGCCACATGTCGTGTACATGTACATGTAGTTCTGTGTCATTATCTTTTTACGGTGTTATTCTTTGTATTTTGATTTCCGGCAAGGTGGAGTCAGTTTCGTATCCTTTTAATGTTGTTTCTTTTACAATGCAATGATGACCAGAACTCAACCGTATCTTATTGGATAAAAAAAAAGAAAAGAAAAAGGCAAACAGATGCTCCCAAAAATCAATGAACAATTTCCTGTCTTTGACTTATAATCCATTACTAGTATCTGTCAGAAAGATTTCCTAGTTTGTTATAATGTGCCTCAATATCTTTTCATATCTTTTTGTGTACACTGCAGTTAGACTGCTTCCTTTCCTATATTACTGTTATGTATAGGTCAGTGAACTTATCCTCTTGAAACTGCTGAATGGGACATCATTTGCAATGTCTAATCTAGGATTAAGTAGGATTAATCCATCTGCTGTCAGTGCTGACTAATTTTGAAAATAAGATTTGAAGGGGCTTCCTGTATTGGAAGAGTACATGACATGTACATGTAGTCTCAATATTTAGACTTTTACATACATGTAGACGTACATGTACATGTAGGCCTACACTGTTCTACCGTGTTCATGGAGAGCTTGACTGATAATATGTACATGTACCCATACTACATTGTACATTTGTACCTACATGTATAATGTATGAAGAGATTCGTTGCAAAACGTGTTTAATGCCAAATCCAAAATTTTTGAGCTAAATATATGAAATGATCAAAGAAAGATAGCTCTATCTGGATTCGTAATCAGTTTTCATCAAATTGTTTCAAATCTACATTTATTTTAGGTCGAAAACACTGTTTTTTAAACATTAAAAACCATTCCTGTTTTAGAGCAAAATGCGTTATATCCAGTGCGCATTCATGGCATAATTGATGCATGTACATGTAACTACTGTAAATCAATGGATATATACATGTATACACAGTGACACATGGATCTGCAATGAGAGGGAGGAGTCTTTAGAGAATTTACACTTGATGCTCCAACTCGGTATACATGTATGGACTCACTCAAACCATTGGTAATAGTTGGCTCCACTGACCCCCAAATCAAGACCTAAATATGTATGTACACTACCGCTCACAGGTTTTGGCATCGGTATCGCGCCGTTAACCGAACCGAACAACGAACGGTTAACGGGTAACGGTATCTTCCCGATCCCCGATGTTCGGTGCCTCACCGAAACCGCACCGCTGGCTCACCGTTAGCTCACCGTAAGCTCACCGAAGGCGAACCGAATTAGTTTCGGTGAAGAACCGATGCGTGTGCTGAGTCTGCGAGCGCGCATCTGAACTCTCGAAAGTCCCGCCCACTATTAACCAAAAAAAAAAAATGCATTGTGACGTCATAATAGCTAACTTGGCAAAGATGTGCGAGATAGCGCGCCACTGTTTAATGACGTTGACTTAAAACGAGCATGCATGCGGGACAGCGAGTTTCACGATATACACTTACGTTTTTTATTCTATTACCATGTACACATTTTGTCAGAATTTGCGAATTATCGAGCCAGTTATATCTACATGAAAAAAAACCCCAATGCATATGTTTTTACTCAGAATTTCAGAATCGAACATGCAGCACTTTGATATTACAGTTGTAGTAACACGAAACACTCATTTCATAAATCATACATTATACCTAGCTCACCTGTGGATGTGCATGCATTGCGCGAATTTCTACTGGAAGTGATTGTACATGTAGTAACTTAATATTGCATGTAAGCTGATAGTATTTTTTTTTAAATGTTTATTAATAACATTTGGTGTAAATGTAATCTTAGATATGTCCTTCTTTTCTTTCCACGCATACAGGTCCGACACCGACAGGTGCAACTTATTTATACGGGCTTAAAACGGAACGAGTTGTTTCAATGCCATCTTTGTTACATGTTAATGTTTTATTTTCATGTTGGTCTTCCACATTTTATATCATAAAGATCATAGAGGTTTTCATACTGTAGTTATTGCACAGGGGCGGATCCAGGAGTTACGGGGAGGTGACATTAACCCTAAAATTTTATGACAAGCAGTTAAGGGTAATTAGCATTATTAGGTTCTTTTTCGGCACTTTCCCCAAAAGGGCACAAATGACGGTCCAAAAGAAAACTTCACACATGCTTCTATGAGCTCTTTACGGACCAGCTGTGCATCTCCCCCTCCTGATCCGTCAATGATAATTGTGCATGGTGCACGATATCATGCTCATGACCATCTGCCTTGATCGTAACCACATCATAACATACATGTGTGTTGACCGACTATTTCTCAAGAGTCGCCTTTCACATGCACGTTATCATTTTTATATTCATTTTATAGGCAGCGAATTAGTTTTGTATTATTGCAGAACAATTTATTCTAACCATTTGAATGTTAATCAAAGTGAACATTGTTTCATTGCGTGCATCTACTTACCGCACGTCCATCAGTCGGTCATCGAGCTTTCACAATATCCATGTCTTTCATCCATAAATACATGTATGCTGTTTCTTTGTTTACAAAATCAGCATTTGAATTCATTTACATGTGCATGCTCTTTCCTTAATCAGCTTATAGACCGTATTTATTTCTGTGTTTCAACAATAATTCAACATGCGTAACATGCTGTTAAAATTGTTTATTTACTTTGTAAAATGGTTTTTGACGAAATAAGATTGAGATGCATGCAAAAAATGGGCGAGGGAATATGTTATTTTTTACGTGATATGATTCAATGGGGAAAAGTGTAGATGAAAGCTCAAGGACGGAAGATAGTCGTCGATGGAAGAAAAGGTAATAGGCTAATGAACAGAACGAGAGAAGCCAGGACAAATGTAAGTATTTTATTTGACAAAGGCTCAAACATAAATACAAAGTAAATGCGTGAAAAAAAAATAACAGAGGTAGGAAGGGTCCTAAAGCCTAAAGATGCCGAGTAGGAACAAGAGTTAACCGATTACGACTTGAAGGTCTTTGTTATAGGTACATGCACATTGTAAATTTTTTATTGAAATTTCTTTTCAAAGAGGGGGGGGGGGGGGGGGAGCAAATAATGATACTTTGAAGAGAAAGAGGGTGACATAATATACAAAAGCGTATACAAAGAAGACTATATTCATGTACATGGACATGTATAACTTGTTACTTTTTGTGACATGAAATTTATTATTACTGATTCGCACACTTTCGCACACGGGGACCTTATTTAATAATGAGAATGACCTGATCTTTATAAAATACGTGCATTATACTTCTGGAATATTATGAGGAAAACAGAATAATAAATCTCAAACATTCAATGGAAATATATCCTCTATCTTGTATTATTTTCATGGAATATTTAATTTCGACTGTAAATCAAAACTGCACATCGTTTTTCCATGATTTAAGGAGAACGAAACCCAGGGATAAAATCTATTTTAATGAAAAGAGAGGATAGATAGAATGAATTGAAAAAAAAAAGGTCGCATCAAAATCGGTTACGAAATGAGAAAGTTATGAAAGTTTGAAGTTTGAAAAGTCTCAATTTCTATGCCGATCAAATTGGCAATGTTTTAAAGTGACGGGTATATCCAGTATATCTGTACAAAATGTCTTGTACACAAAATTCATATTTCCCCATTATCTCTCAAGGTACAGCTTGTCTCTTTCTTAGTTGAAGATATATCATGGAAAAGTGTATTTGACGCAACATATGTTGACATAACAATGAGTTCAAATAAAGACAAGCAGCATCTTTAGAGATAGTGGAGACAATATGATTTTTTTTTATAACATTGAGAGTTGTACTACCAGGTAGTTAATAGATCCAGGGGCACGTGTTTCTTGTTGGCGTTTACACCCCCGCCCCTCAAGTGCCCTCTTTTGGGTCCAGCCCCTCGCACTTTAAAAAACAGTTCCACTGCCAATGAATACTGTTTATATTTCTTGTCAAGTTATACTCAGCCGTTGTTAATGGGGAACCCAAACCTAATGGCAAGTTGCTCTGAATGATATGAAAGAGGAAAAATCAGAGAATCAGATTGGTGAAACGAAATCGGACAATCAGAAAGTTATGAAATTGTGCAAGTTGTAATCACTATATATTATGGCAATGTCAAATTATCCGAATAGGTCACTGTGATGTAGTTGCGGACAACTCCCCCATTCGCTCCTATACACAAAAAATACTAAAATGTCATTTTTCAAAATGTATTACTCAGGATTTTTTTCTTTCATGAGGACATTATAATATTCTATCTCCAATATATTTCGAGTACTGCCCCGAGGGTAAGGCGCTTCGGAGAAAACCGCTAATCAATGATATTTTCGTGTACGACAAACGGAAGAGTTGTCCACAAGTATGTCACAATCGACTCACCAAATTAAGACTGACGCTAGTCAAGTAAGAGAAATAAGTGAAGAGGGGATGACAAAACAGGCAATGAAAAATGTTTAAAGATGCTATGGGAGATCGTCTGCTCAGACAGGACTGGGCCCTGGTGTGTCGTCACACAATCATCTCAGCAGCGTTCGAGGCGCTCTTCAGCTGCTATATCGGGGGCTGTATTTTACCGTTTTATAATTGATAATTATCATTACTTCAGATGTTTCCAAGCGTTGAATTTGGATAACGTTGTTTAATTTAAGCCAATATTTATTTTGATGGAATGTGATCTTTGTAATGTGATCTTTAAATATTATATTTATTAATTCGATGTCAATCAAAATTCTTGACATCCCAGATATGCTAGAAAATATGCATATATCGAAATATTGAAAATCCTGATTCCTCCGGGGAAGAATTGGAAAATATTCTTGTTCAACATGAACAACTTACCAGATTCTAGGCCTCGGACGAGTGATGGTATAGAAAAAATCTTCGGTAGGTCTTGAGAGTGATGATCTAGTAGAGTACTGATCAGATCTGGTGATGGGCTAGGCGAGATGAGCTGTATTTAAGACTTTCTGGAGCAACAGATGGAGCTTTCCCGAGGCTCGCATGATGCAACGTGTTGGGCAAAGGTGAGGAATCCACGTGACAAAAATTCAGTCGATACAACATCTTATATTTATATTCTCTCACTCTCTTTCTCTCTTTGTCTTTTATTTCTATTGTCTCCTTTATGTGTGTTCAAAGAGCGATTCGAGCAAGATTTTTTATTAATATATTGTCTTTTTTATTATTTTTATTTGTACGTCCTAAAGGGGAGGTCCGATCCAAGAATTACTTGACTTTAATAGAAGCAGAAATATAAGACAAGCAGATCAACAACAACAAAAAATGATTGTGGAAAATCGGACAGCTGATAAGAAAGTAAAGAATTGTTTAATGACATGAAAAACTATAGGGAAAAGAATGAAAATCACTGGACAAATTGGAAAACCTGTCGTTAGCTTGTGACCTCATTCCCTCACAACTCACAAATATTTTTAAATTTACATTGATAATACAAATTCTCATTTTGGCCAAAATATGATTTCCACATAACCAAGTTCAATAATTATAGTAATATGTTTTTGCATAAACTAAAAAATATCGAGTTTTTCTTTACGATATCATACAGTTTCATAATCACCCAGTTTATAGAGAAATTCATATTTTAACTATTTTTAGAGAAACTTTTGTGAATTTCATAATTTTCAATAGTTCTTCATGTCATTAAAAATGTCATACCTTTCATAGCAATAAATGGTTTCAAAAAGGAACTGTACTGTTTTGTTTGTCATGTTTTGGCAACACTTCATTAATCATCATAATTATCATTTTTGTTTGTTGTCATTTTTGTTATGAACCGTTGTTAGTATCATTCATTTCACAATAAAAACGAAATATGCATACAGAGTAATAGGTAAAAGAGATAAAATTAAAGATTTAAAAAAAAATGAATGGGATGTGGGTCAGGGTCCATAAAATTGAAATTCTTCCATGCTGCCTGTAAAGAGTATGTGAATATTCTTTTTCCATACGAATGGTAAACTTGTCTATTTGTTCATTCATGGCAAGAACATCCAAGTGACCAAAGATGGGTGAATGTGCTTTACAAAAATCCCTTTTTCTACATGTATGTGACTTCTCGAATAAATTGGACTGGGTCGTCACTGACTGGTAGAGAAATTGTTAGTTTCATAATTCAAAACGATTGCTTCCGTATAATTTAAAATTCCCAATATATATATATTTTTTTTTAAAACATCCTTGACGTTCCTCTATCGCTCTTTCTCTCGTTCCTCTCTCAATATCTCTCCTCTGTTATTTTCTCTGCAATTCCCCTCTCCCTCATATGAATGTAAAATGGAATTTCAAATAGAATAGAATCAATTTACTTTTTTTTAATAATCATCATACCACTTTCTTTCTTGCCATCGCTAACTCACTTTCCCTCCCTTTATAAGGTCCTAACAAAATTAACATCTTTTTCTTTTTGTTAATAAGTTAATAGTGGGAATATTCTTCTCCCTTTACCCCCCCCCCCCCCCCCCGAGTAAATTATCTTATCTACCACTCTTTCTCCTCACTCGGACTTATTTCTTACATTTTACTTTATTCTCAGACTTTTTTTTCCATCTCCTTCTCTAGACAAAAAACTCGTTCCTTTACCTTCTCATTTCTTTCTCTCACCCCCCCCCCCCCCCCTCTGTAAGATGATTGAATGGTTAAATATGATCGTGAAAAGTGAGGAGTTAAGGACTGAAGATGAATTCAGGGGCGTATCCATGGGGCGCAACAGGCGCCCCCCCCCCCCCTATTGGCCGTCGTAAAAAAAAAATAGCAAAAAAAAAGAATCCTCATACCGATTGAAAATATTGTTCATTAGTAGGCTTCAAAATTGGTCACATATAGCACTATTTTGCATCTCAGCCCTTCTTCAGAAGCAAAAATTTTCCGAAGACGCCTCCCCATGACGGCGATCAATAATTCCTGCCCCCCCCCCTATTGGGAAATTCTGGATACGCCACTGAATACAAAACACATAATTAGGAAGAATATGGAAGACGGCCACTATCAGACTGAATAATGAGGAACCAGTGGGAGTCGGTGTTTGAATAAAATAATTAATTGAAGCCTCCGCAAGGAGAAGATGAGAATGAAAAATGTGTCGAAGGTCATGCTGAAGCAAACCATTAAAACAAATTTAATCCCCTCCCCTTTTGATCATGTAATGACTTATGATCGACTACATAGTACTGGTCTTCCCTACTATACCCACTATGAACATGACGAACAAAGAAGCGGACAATTTATTTATGCTGCTCCTCATTGTACCCTTCACAATTGCACTGGTTAACAAAAGAACATCCATTCATTGCTATCCTGTAAAAATATGTAGAACAGGTGTCACATAATAGCAGTGAAGGGATGTCCTTTTGTTTACTAGAGCTATTGTGGAGGGTACAATGAGGAGCTGCATAAATTGTCCGCTCTCTTTGTCAACGTGTTCATAGTGACCTCGCATAACCTCAATTTCGATCAAAAAACAAAGTCACGTGACATACATGCACAAGGGCACGCATGCAAGTCGAGGCAAGTTAAGATCTGGGGAGCGTTTCATGAAAGGAAGTCGGATATTTTATCCGACAACTGTTATAAGCTACTGAAATCATTGCATCTGATTGGCTGAAAGCAAATTTGTCAGTAAAAATCACTGACTTGATGAAACGCTCTCCAGACTCTGTATACGAGCTCCTTGGCTTATCAATCTGATACTGGCATGCGCAAAATAAACGGAGTTACATACACGGGATCCATAGGCTAGGCTTATACTGTGCGTGCAGGCAGATATCAACCAAAAAAAAAAAAAAACCCAACTAGATCTAAATAATTATCACCATTTCCCTGTGACCATTTTACTGTGAGCCATACAAACCACCATCGGAGTTTGCTAAGTGGGTTACCTTCCAGGATCAACGGAGATTGTAAAAAATGAATGAATAAAAAAGACAGAAAACGGCAGGTTTTTTTACCTCGAAATGAAAGTTGTATTACACATGCAATGTAAGATTTGTGTAGTCCCATTATACAAGTTACACACGTGTGCAAGGTAAGAAATAAACCTGCCGATTTTTTTTTAATTCATTCAATTTAATAAGGAGCTCGTACGGCTAATTAGATGAGACCACACAGGTCGAAATAAATCTTGCAAGTATCTAAGGATTTTACACAATTGCATTTGAATTCAATGCAAGTATAAAGGAGTGTGAATTAATACGCTGTACATGATGTTCTTATTTTCATGTCTTTTAGTTTTACAACATTCTAAACCGGCAATATAGTACCGGGATATTATCACGATCACGAAGTGGTAGTGTGTGGCTGCTGTAGTAAAAAACAATCGAGAAATGCGATAGGAGTATAGTGCAGAGAAAATGCAGTTTAAAAATGTAGAGTTGTTTACAATATGAACTGTACAACGGGTTGATCAAATTCATATTGTAAAGAATTTGTTTAAATATTAAACAGGTTGTATTCTTCACGATTATTATGATAACCACTACCAACCTCCAATCATTTCATCAATCAACACCATCGCTGGAATTGTTTTATTTTTTAAAGTGTTGTCATCATGCAGTTCACAATCGTCATTTTTCTTCACGATCATTTTGATAACAAACACCATCCTATCATTTCATCATCAATTTCATCAATCAGCACCATCACTAGATTTATTTTAAATGTAGAATAATTTGTTCATCGACCTAATAATGGAAGAGCAAACGTGGTTCTTGCATGCGCTACAGTTTTACAAAGTCAGTCATTGTTACGTCACAATAATCGTTAATCGTGCGCGCGCTCTCTTCACACGCTTGTGGGCGTGTCTTCCAGACTCCAGACCAAAAGAAATCCGCGTGTGCGCGCTCGGTTGCAAACCGTTGCCTCACCGATGCCTCACCGTTAGCGAACCGTTAGCGAACCGTTAGCTTCCCGCGGTTTCGCGACGAAGAGCAAAACCGCGGGGAAGAAACGCGGGAAGCAGCACCGAAGCCTTTGCATACATTACCGTTACCGAAAACCGTTGCCAAAACCTGTGAGCGGTAGTGTAGATCTCTCCCATGAATCCCTAACTATTTTACAATGTCAGAAATAAACAATTTAAATTCAATCCAAATGATTTTAAACAGTAAGTAAATGAACAGCATACTTCTTGTAATGTGTGGATTTAATGTGTTTTGCAAATAAACAAGTTCGTGGATATATTGCATTTACCCCCCCTCCCCCCCCCCAAAAAAAAAGTTCAAAAAAATTTTTTTTTGCAAAAAATGTTTATCACAGATTTCTTTCAAGTTACCATTATTTTATAATAAGTGAAGTGATCTTTTCATACATGTACATGTACAGTATTTCATGATTTCTTGTCCTTGCATTTAACTTGTGGCAAAACAATGTTGATTTTCTTGAAACTTCTCAAATGGCGATAACACGTTTTGCAACGAAACTCTTCACATGTAGGCCTGATCATAGCCACCTACATATTTTGTACTTTTATGCAGTCATTAATCTGTGATGCATCATAATTTACATTTGTTATGACGATTAAAATGATTGTCCCTGAAATAAAAGATGAAATAATATTTCATATCTACCCCTGGATTCCAAGTATCCCTTGTAATTTCCAAGGCCTATCAGAATAATATATGAGTGTGCACTGTACTTGTATATCCTGATTGCCAGGAAAAGGAAGGAGTGTAACGTTTCAAGAACGTGTAAACATTTTTGTGTAAACTGTGAATAAACAAGGACCAATGGTAATGTAATCATCTAGACAAGTAACCACATGTACATGGAACTACATGTACTCTTGACTTGAGCAGAGCTACATGTACATGTAGTATCCATGCCAGTGTGACTAGACCTACAGTACAAAATGCAAGTACATGTATGACTAGACATTAATTTTGTAATTAATAAGAAATTGAATAGTTCATATTTCTTTTGTCAATCTTCCTCATGAAGCTTTCAATTTCATTCAATTGTTACGTCTTAAATTCAAAACAGAGTTATAGACATAGTAATTCAAAGATTGAAATAATTGTGAAATGAAAAACGGGTAAATTTTTTTAAATTGTTACATGTACATGTAGTTTCACTTGCATTATTAAAAGAAATACATGTATGTAGTCAATATTGCCAAAACAAAAGGAAACTGGAAGGATGGGCTGTTGTTCTTCCTTTTGTTGTTGAGTATCGTGTATTCTAAGGTTGTTCAAGCAATTTTTTGAAGCTAGAATCACGAACATGAATCACAATACAAAACATTGTTTTTAAACACAGTTTCTTTTGCAGAGCATTCATGCAATTTCACCTCAATGCTGATTCTCGCTCAAAATAAGCTCCCCCTTTGCGCAGCTGAACTGTGCAGTTTGACCCAAGTAGTAAAAGTCAACTTCGGCGAGCGCTTTTCCTTCTTAGTTAATACATTTTTTTATTTTCTTTCTTCTTGTTCCTTTTTAACAATCTTTCATTATGCTTTTCTTTGTTTTTAGCCTTGTATCATATCGTTCGATTGCAGTTTGGTTTTTCTTTCATCTTCACTTTCTATCTTTCATTATATAATTCCATTTCTTCTTTCTATTTTTCCTTATGTAATTCTTTGTTTCTTCCTCCTATCATCAGTTTTCTCTTTCTTCCTTATTTTTATGCCTCCGCCCACGGAAGGTGGTGCTGGAGGCATTACATGTATGTTTCCGGGTTGTCTGTCCGTCCGTCCCGATTTCTCTTTCTCGCAATATTTCAAGAACCATTTGAGGTATGAACTGATTAGATTTTTGGGATACTTAGGTCAAAGGTCAAAGGTCATAGCTCTAGGTCAATTCTGAAATTTCAGGTGTTAGCCTTGTTCTCGCAATATCTCAAGAACCATTTGCGAGGTATGAACTTTAAACTTGGTGCTAGTATGTATCACTATAGAAAGACTGATCTGATTAGATTTTGGGGTATGTAGGTCAAGAGTTCAGAGGTCACAGGTCAATTTCTGAAATTGCAGGTGTTAGTCTTTTTAACGTGAAATCTCAAGAACCATTTGATCCATTAACTTCAAACCTGGAACTAGTATGCATCACCATAGTGAGACGAACTGATTAGATTTTGTCCACGTTGGTCAAAGAATACAGGTCATAGACCCCGTTTACAGTGCAGGGCCGGCCCGGCCCTAATTGCGGTACTCGGCTCCTCAATTTCGTGCGTTTACAATGCGGGTCTCGGGCCGGCCTAAATTATAACATTTCAATATTTTGTCGTACTGGCGCTCTGAATGTAAATAAACGTTTATTTTGGTGGGTAGTTTGGTGGGTAAACGTAACAGTGTGGCGCGGGTTATTTGTACCGATATTTTTTTTAGCTCGCATGCATACGACGAACGATCGAACACCACAGCTGCTCGCTTAACTTATCAGATAATTTCATATTCTCTACGCAATTTTAATTTCTTTGTACGATCGAGAAGACAAGAGGATGGATGAGGAAGGTCGTATTCGTAGAATTCAAAGGTATAATCGTGACAGGAGGATGAGGAGAGAGCAATGTGAGGAGAATCGTCGCAGGAGGAATGGCCTGCTCTTTCGAACGAAACAGCACAAGAGATGAACGATGATAATTGAATTAAAAACACTAGTATCTCGACTTTTATTTACGCGGACAAACTTTGGAAATCTCAGCAGAAAAGACAACAAAGCAGCTCAGGCTGTACAATGCACGCAACGCTCAAAGCAACAGCGGGATCATGACATCATATCCAATGATGTCATGATCGCTACACTTCCGGGATCGCATTTGGTACCGCATTTGGCCCCGCGTGCGTTTACAGTGAAAGAAGGCCGGGCCGAGACTACCTCCAGAGGTGGTCCAAATGCGCGGCCGCTTTTGGAACCGCATTTGGCCTTTTGAGCGTTTACAGTGAAGTTTAGCCCGGCCTCGGCCCGGGCTCGGCCCGGGCTTACTCTCACTGTAAACAGGGTCATAGAGATCTATCTCAACTATTTTGTATTCATGACTAGGAGAAGATAAAGTGATCAGACTTTTAGGTTAAATAAGGTATAAAGTCAAATGCCAAAGAGGTCAGTTAACATGTACTGTAATTAGAGGTTTTTTATTCTGGTTATTACAATATTTCAAGAACAGTTTGAGCCATCAACTGAATTTAGGCCGAGGTACATGTATATGTATATATACATGTAGGAGATGCAGTCGCATTCATCTTGTTCTTTCATCTTTTTCCTGTCATTAACTTTGTATTTCTTTATCATCTCTTTACATGTAAGTTATATATTTCCTCATGTTATTCTTTGTTTTGATCTTTTTTCTCTTTCTGTCTTTCTTGTGTTCTTCTTTATTTTGATCCCTTTTTTCATATTCTCTTTGTCTTTCCTTATGATATTCTTTTCAGTCTCTCTATTATCTTCTCTTCCTGTCTTTCCTAATGTTGTTCTTTGTTTCTGTCCGCTATATCGTCCTTCTTTTTCCTTAAGTTCATTTTTATTCTTTCCTTCTTTCATCTTTTCATCGATCCTTCCCTACAATATGCATCTCTTTAATTTTCTTCTTTCCTTTTATTTTTATATATCCCTTGTGTTATTAGGTGGTCTGTCGGTATCGACAGATCACCTCTTAATTTCGTCAGAATTTTCTTTATTATTTATTATTATTATTATTATTTATTCTTTATTTTCAACTTATTTCTTGTGACCGTGAATTCTCAAAATCAACTCGATCAATTTTCTTCAGATTTTCGTCAATTATCAGGCCATAGCAGATCAAGTGCCCCTATCATTATCAAGGTCATCAGGTCATCGTGACGTCATCCAGGCGCCATTTTGTGAAATCACATTATCAATCATATCTTCATAACGAGTCATCCAAAATGAACCATAATTGACACACATGAACTTCAGGTCAAGGGTCAACATAAAATGTCATCAAAATCCGCGCGCGCATCATGACGCGCACGTACGCGCGCGTCAAAATTTAGAAATGCTTAAAATCACTTTTTAATCAAATTAGAGTATTGTCCAGGACATTTTAAGCATTTTGAATTTTTCTGTCCGTGCGCGTCCGTGCGCGCGTTATGCGCGCACACAGCGCGTAGAGAACGTAAAAACGCCGTTGTTCGCATATTTTGTCTTCCTGACACTATTCTTGACAATTTCCAACTATTTACAGTCAATCTCGACCTTCCATAATGTCGTACGCGCGCGTCAAACTTTCAAATTCGTGCGCACGTCAATGGGCATTCTAATGTAAAAAGTGGTAAAAACATGCCTATCTAGAATCCGCCATAGCTCGTCAGAACGCGAGGAAACCCCCAAATTTCTGTACATATTATGAAAGCCTGTGAGTTGTAGATTGGAATTCATGCAGAATTTTTGCCGATCGCATGTTCTAACGTCATCATATTTGCATATGAACTCAAAAAAATGATTTTGAAAAAATGACGTCATCATTTTTGTATTCATTTGCTAATATTTCAGTAATAGGTGATCAATTTTCTTCCAAATTTTGATATGTTATAGCTGAGACAATTCTCTACAAGATCAGTCACCACCATTTTTCATTTTGATGACGTCATCACACTGAAATCTTCAATTAAAGACGACATGTCAGATTTTCTCTATTTGCGTGTTATGTCTATGGAAGATGATTTTTTTTCGAATCATGAATCTACATGACATCGTTCTCTGAGCAGTATCTCAGTTATTTTTGGTCTATTTTCTTCCAGATTTTAATATGTTGTAGCTGACACTATAAGCTTTTACAAGTGTCGTCTCCAAATTTTGATCAGATGTCGGGATCATGCCCAATTTTTCAGTACAAAATGTGATTTGAGAATCCCGTTTTCGTTTACGTGTTATCTCTATGGGAAATATTCTGGTCTATCGGTATAGCACATGACTACCATGGTCAAGGTACCTGGTTCGATCCCGGGGGCCGATTTTTTTTTTTTTTTTTTTTTTGCTTCTTTTTGCCTGTCATTTTACCATCCTCTTCGACTATTGTAACATAAAAAATCACAAATCATGTAATAAACTGCCTTATTTTCCGTATTATGTCTATTAGAAAGTAGTGTGCAGTAGTTTGTGTACAACCCTATGGAAATTGTGATTTCCTGTCCCGTATTAGAGCTATGGGGTTAATCTCCCAAGTATCCTGTATCATCATCATTATTATCATCACCGTCATGATCATCATCGCTATTATTATATCATCGCCATCATCATTATATCATTATAATCATCATAATCACCATTATCATCATCACCATAATCATTTTACAATGACCGTTACACATTTTGCTACATTCCCGTCCTCAAGAAGCATCTCCATTCATGGCATTCTCGACATGCTATCTTCAGTTTAGTATTTCCCCATTATTATGATCATCCTGATTACAATCATTGTACAAATTGAAAGACAGACCACCTAATTCGTCCTCATGACGAATTAAATTCTAGTTCTTTTTTATTTTCCTATCATGTTTTTTTCTTTCTTTATATCTTTCCTTATATTATTCTTTGATTTGATATTTTTTTCATCTTCTCTTTCTGTCTTTCCTTATGTTATCATTTGTCTTTGTTTTTCTATCATTTTTATTATTTCATTCTTTGTTTACATTTATCATCCTTTCATCTTCTCTACTCATCTTTTCTTATGTTATTCTTTATTTGTATCCTCATCTTCTTTTTGATTCTTTAATATGTTTTCCTTTTAATATTGTTCTCTATCTCTTATCTTCTCTTCTACCCTAATGACGTCATAGAATCATGATTGAGATCTCTGATGCGTTCATGCAATTTCATTGACCGTGTTTCTGGCAGAACCGTGTATCAAAACGCACCTTTTTCTGCGTTTCAATTTGGCGATCTCAAGCAAGTTTATTTTTTATGACCACTGAAAAATTGCACGAACACAGCCATGTTTTAAAATAAACGTCTTTCAAACCCGTGGACGTAAGACCATCATCAGTATGAGGTGCTACACAGTGTTTCTTTAAATTACATTTCTAACATCAATACAAGTACATACTTACAGTTTTGATAACATTTCAGTTGTGATATCTCCACTTTCAAGCTTCATACACTGTCCATGTGACTTTATATTTAATGGAAGGGTAACCTTGTTCTAGATGAGTGAATTTGTAAGATATGTAGGGACATTAGCCTTTCATTCAACCCAATACTGGTGAAGGCCTGGAGCTTTTTCATTCAGACATGCCAGTAGAGTGTGACCATCTTGCTCAGTTTATCTGTCGTGATTAATGATATGTAAACTTGACTTCATTATTACAGTATGCCCCTTAAAAAAATTGGTAAAACAAATAGCATTTTTCCAATTAAATATAAATGTGTCTTGTCAATTCAAGAAAATGAAGGAAACCTACATGTACATGTATGATATGGTGTACATATACGACTATGCTATAGGCCCTACATGAATAAACATTTGAAAAATGAGCATACATGTACATATACATGTATGAAAAATTCCACCGTGATTTGACGAACAATCCACTTATAAAATTTCTTATAAATCATAAAAAGAACAAAACAGTATTTCAGGAGAGAAGTCAGCAAGCGTCTGAAATCTAGACTATCCCTTCTTAACCTCTCTAGCTCAAGGACAAAATTACAATTTACATCTTATAATAATAACACTTGGCTTCTTATATAGTGCTCAGGTCTGTCACGACCATGGCGCTCCAACATCATTACCAGTGATGTGTTCGAGGCCGGCAGTTTCAGTCACGAGGCCGCTGAAAAATGATACTTTCCTTAGGTTTTGTACACGTGACTCGGTCCGAGGCCAAGGCCAAGGCAACTACATTATGGCCTAGAGGCTGGACTCGTATACAACACTGATCATTACCCAGGTCACGGCCGAGCCGCCAAATATGTAGCATGCTGGTATGTATATCGGGTACCCATTTACACCTGTGTGGAGAGTGGCAAACATGGATTAATGTCTTGCCAAAAGGAGGGAAATAACTTTGATCCCAGTCTGAATACTAGAATACTTCTGTATTTGACAATTCCAAAACCTCATGTGTTCGTCGTCCTTCCTACTGGAAGAGGACCATCTTCATACATCATCTGTCTGTGGGGTGGGTACAGAGGTGGCTGATGAGGCCAATCATGCATGCATGGCCTTGAAGATTCTGAGACAGTAGAGGCAAGACAGTCCAGTCCAGCAGCAGCTTGTGGTGGAGGATTGCCGATGACACAAGACTTGGCAGTTTTGATGAGCTGTGCCTCGTACACTGCTGCTCCTTTCCTGGTTGCCACTCGCCATGCTAGACAATCCTGGGCAAGGGTCTCCCATAAATTGTGATCAATGTCAAAGTCTTTCAGAGAGGCTTTCAGGGTGTTCTTACAACGCTTTTTCTGGCCACCCTGGGAGCGTGCTCCAGCCAGCAGTTCACCATACAGGACACGCTTGGGAAGGCGGTTGTCTGACATCCTTGTGACATGCCCCGCCCAGCAGAGTTGAGACTGACGAAGCATAGTGAAGATACTGGGCATGCCTGACTGTTCAATGATCTCTGTATCAGGGACTTTATCCTGCCATTTCACTCTGAGCAACTACCCCATTTCTTATGTAGACATGTTCAACCTTTTCCTAAAATATTTTGCTTTGAGACAATTTCATTCACAATGTTATCACGTTACCAGAACTCAATTTTATCTTTAAACAGGGGGCCCAAGCATAGAGACGACCTTAAAATTTCTGTCTGGACCCCAAATACATGTAGATATCAGTGTGGCGCACTGATCATGAATGTCTCTGTTTGAACAAGTCTGTATTATGCACACACAGACTCTTTGATTTGATGCACCCCCCCCCAAAAAAAAAAATAAAATAATAATAATAATAATCATAATAATAATAATAATAATAATAATAATTAGCTTATCTGCGACTTAAAGGCGAATCCTAACAATAGGTTTATTCCGTCACAATAGAAATTCGACGTTAAGGCGAAAGCGAACGTGGGTTAAGGCGATTCCTAACAATAGGATGAGATAAAAGGATTCGCCTTAAGTCACAGATAAAGTTATACTACTACTACTACTACTACTACTACTACTAATAATAATAATATTTAATTGAATTAATAAAATAAAAAAACAATAATTATAATAAATAAATAAAAAATATTAAAAAAAAAATGTCCAAGCCTACATGTACTAAATCAATGTCACTTTTGAAGGTGCAGATTCATGTACATTTACAGTAGATGAAGGCTCTGATACTGTGCATGTTGTGAGTTAGTCTACACTCCAAATTGTTCAGACCCTCTGCTGACATGTAGCTCAACATGTCAATATGTTGGCTACATGTATGTTAGACCGAAATTTTCTGTCTCTCGTTCGTTAGCCTCTTATTTGGATAGGGTCGGCTCTTCACTTAATAGAGACAGAAACGCTCCATTCACTCGCCTGTGCAAACTCACTTTCTGCCGAGAGAAAGTAGGCATGTCGTTGTTAAAATGTGGATTTTACGAGTTTTAAAAATATTTGTGTAAATTAAATAGATTAGGCCTAGGCTCTATACTTAAACGAACATGTTCAACTTACCAATTTGACTGTTGTTCCTTTTAATGCTCCTTTTTAAGGTAATTCAAGGTCCAAGGTTTTCTCCGTTTGAAAATCTTCCAGCCATATTCAAACTGTATAGTGTGTAAGTCAACGTGTATTCGGTTTGCACAGGCGAGTGAATGGAGCGTTTCTGTCTCTAAGTGAAGAGCTAACGAACGAGAGACAGAATTTTCGGTCTACATGTATGTAAGCCTACATGTACATATAGGCATACATGTACATATAGGCATACATGTTTGTTAATTTATTAAATACAAACATGTTATGACTATAGAGTACCGTTTATCAGTGAGAATATTATTTAATGGTTGGATTTTATTTCATGCAGCATCATTTTTAATGAGATTTGTTTAACATTTTTAACATGTCTTTATTAAAGCACCCTGTAGAAGTTCCTTGTTTTGTGACACATTGTAGATTTGTAGTGTACCCAGACTGACCCCATTCTTAAGGGTTATTCACAGGGCATTAATACCAGGTTTTCAAATCTTCTTATGATCGATGGATAAAAATATCTATTCAACCTAATGACAAAGCTACTGTTACTATTGTCCGTAATACAGCTTACTTTAATCATAGAAAACTAGCTTAAAAATATGAAGATTGAATTTAATCAGCAGCGTCCATTTGAAAGAGAGATGTTCCTCACGAGACAGGATATACCTCGCTATGCAGTCCACTTCCTTTGCTTGGGACAACGGCTCTCTATTACACGGAAATTATTCAAGACAAGAAATAGAAATTAATGGAATATAAGAACTTCCTGCAGTGCTGGCATTTGTGGATTGCAAAGGAAGTTAAAGTGTCCCAAGCGATTGCAGTGGAGAGCACACAGGGTGCACAAGCTACCAACTATTTTCATCAATTGTTTTCCAAGAGGGAGAAACATGTTTACAGGTCCTTTAGCCGTATGACATGTGCTTAAGGCATTACCAAATCAGCGCACTCCCACCAGTTCGTCTGAAACCCCCTTACTACATCAATCATCCTGGTGCACACATTCCAAAGGTCGTTCATTACTAGAGTCAAGGAAAGAAAATAAAGGAGAACTTTGGGCGGTTGGATCAGCAAACTCCTTTTATTGTGTGTTTTGCGAGGAGACGGTACTAAGGAGACGGTACTACGTGTAGTGTTTGTTGTTTGGTGAAGTTGTAATACTTGTTACGGGACTCTTCATGAGGAACTCTTCGTGAGGGAGATGTTGGTGACTTGGACATGGAATCTTCCAGGATCCCAGTGACTCGATACCAGACTCTTCTTCGGATCCAATTTGGAACATTAATCCAGGCCAAGTCCAGCAGACAAGATAAGAACACAGTGTTGACAGTGTGTTATCCTGATGAGGAGAAGGAAGAGAGTACGCAAGATGCGGAACCAGTCTTCTATTTCAGGGTGAGCGAATCTCTGTCACAAACATACAATGTAGGAGTAGAATGTCGTACTAAATATTCAGTTTATCTGAAGAATACACAGTGCTTTTTGTTTTAAAACATGTTACATGTACATGTACACAGATGTGAATCTAGCAAAGAAAAAAAAAAAAAACACGAGCAGAGAGCGATGTAGCTGCAGAAAGCTAAGAAGAACTCTTTAAAAAAAAAAAAAAAACATAAAAGTCGCCAGGAGGAAATCTTACTTTTACCATTGTGAATCCTGAAAGAAACCCCATGAATAATAAGGACAAAAGTGTTTGTTAATGTGAGGTGTGCATGTTCATTTTGAGGATGTAAGTAAAAAAAACCAAACCGACCTTTTGTTGACAATGTAGTAGTAGAAGGTGTTTCTACAATGTGTACAAAGTATTGTGTTATTTAGATGGCATATTATAGACTTATTTTGCTATTATTTGTTTTTCATACTTCTTATGTTTGTAATGACAAGCACTTTATTGTACATGTACATAATGTTCAAAGTACAGAGTGAGCTTACAATAGCAGACTTGCATGTAAACATTGCGTAATTAATTTGGTTTCTGCAAACACGTTTATCCCCTCCCTGTCTGACTCATGGCTTGTACATGTACCCACATGGAAGTGTCCAATCTTATTAAGTACACTAATATATATTTAAAGTTTAATCTAATTCTACTACATGTATTGCTTGAATGTGGTTTTCATTTAATTTAATCTGTTATTGAGTGCCCAATATAAGAGTTGGATGGTTACAGATATGACTGGATTGGATTTACTTTGGTAATTTCAATATAATTTCTTGTCCATTACTCTTGCTCATGATTACTCCATTTGTCTTAGATTAATATTTTGTTTTCTTTTGCAGGTAGAGTACACTATACATGTATAACACAAATTATTCTCCTCGTCTTTTTTTGACCAAAAACTGACCCGTTTCTTTTATTTTTCTGCTTCTTTTAAAACCTTTAAGAATCCAATGTTGGTGAAGGAATGACCTTATATTTCATATTGCAAATGTTCAAAGTTCAAACGTTTAAAAAAATGTAGTATGATGTCACCAATTGTTGGCTTTAATACAGCACTGAGTCAGTAATTGAAGGTTGCTTCATATATGTACATATAGGTAAATTTCAGTTGCTTGGATAAGGTTTCAATGTTTTCATTCTGTAAAATGTATGCAATATCAAGGACACAGTTTCCCTTTAATAACATTACACTTTTAATTGTTAGACTTCCTTGTATGACCCGGTAATGTACTGTCACAGACCTAATATACGTGACTGTGATACACATCCATATGGCTCAATGAATAGTAAATTAATTCGATTAATCAGTTACCTGTGATTTATGGAGTTTGCACATTCAGTATTCAGTTTCTGTCTCTTTGTAAGAAATAATGTTTAGATGAAATCTTTACTTTTGGTTTCAATATTATGATAATTATGATTTAGCATGTATTAATATATGCCTACTTTTAACCAGATATTTTTGCGTGCATTAAACTCACGAGTGGTAGAGATTTGTGAAAGTTTCATGCCAGGTAATATGTAATCAAATTTAATATAATTGAAACTACTTTTCGAAAGTTTCCTGCTACAAAATTGTCTGTCATTAACAATTTGCGAAAGTTTTATGTCGCAAAAATTTTTTGTTTTACAAACCATATTTGGTACATGATTTGGGTTGTGTTCACGACAGAAGGAAATAATAAGAACAAGACTCAATCTTTTTGTTTTTCATACACTGTTTTCAAATTGGTGCTTATCATGCCATAGTTTTATTATAGTACCAAATTAAAAAGTTTTGAAGTAATTCTGGATCAGATTGGTGTAACTTCCAGGCAAAGATATTTTCCACATGTACATGTACATGTACATGTACATGTTTGTAGGCCTTCATAAGCTCATATGGTTACAGGTTAGTGTACATTTATACTTTCTCTAGATTTTAGACTGAATGAAATATCACATGTACGTAATAGTTAAATTCATTCATTGAGATGGAGGGGAGGAGATTTATTCCCTCAGCCTTGAAACCAGACTAACATGAGAGTGACTAGGTTTATACCTAATCTAATTTCAGCCTGGGTTAGGTGACACAAGCAAGCTCATCTCAGTAGAGAGCATTGTGAAAAGAGAACTCTATGTAGCGTCCCAGTCCCAGCTAGCTCTCAATGAAAATGAGATTCACAGTAGATTGAAAGCGCGTGTAGACATCAGACAAAAGAAGTCTTGTTATGGCACACCAACCAAGGATATCATTGCTAGAGATCTATGCTCAGAATAGGGTTTGAAGAATTAAAAAAACAGTAGGATACAAAAGGTTGTACATAGATGTATCTAGTACTATTGACCTACATGTATATATAAAGCCTGCATTACAGGAAAAAAGGAAAGAAATATGCCTTCAGAAAAAATAACATTTTTCCTTCAACAACTAAAGAGATCTTGGGGAAAAAAAGTACACTGTACATTAGACTGTACTCAATGTAACCCATTGAACAGATGTCCGATTGGGGTCTATGGGAAATCCCGGAAATATGTGTTTTATACCCAAATTAAATTGTACTTTGGTCAACGTTCTACAAAGTATAAACTACTGTAAAAGTGGAAATTTTCGCGTGATTAATTTTTCGCACTCTCCTGAGTAAAGTGCATTTTCGCGTGTTTTTAATTTCGCCGATGCGCTATGCTCATGGGCAAAAGAATACATAAACAAATATATTCGCCTGTTTTTATTTTCGCGCACATTTCATGCTGCGCGAAATGCGCGAAAATTTCCACACCGCGAAATATTCCACGTTTACAGTAATTTTTTAGAAAAGTCATGTACCAGTACATGTACACATGTACATGTAGGTCGACTTTACATGACATTGTGTGGTTGGTGAATGTGATGGACCTGGAGTGAAATTGGTGTCAAATGCAGAATGCATTTAGCCACTCAACCCCTTACCGTGCAAGTTATTTCATAAATTGATGATGATTTAGCCCGATTCCCAGGCACTTGTAATTTTTTCTCTCTCATTGAATTACATTCTATGTCACCTTACCATATACATGTATGTCAGGTGTCTCGGTATTGTTATATGTCATGTAAGTCAAGATTCGAGGATAGTGTACTTAATTTTATTATTAACATTATTTTAGTTGGCCTGTATTGACATTACATGTATGAGATAAAAAAGATCATTACACCTGAATGCAAGACCAATAATATCTCTTTGCTAGAGATGGACTCCGTTCTCATCAGAAGATTGAAAACCTGCAGAGGGTAGTGCGAGCATTCTGCACAGTAAACTGCGAATAGGCGCGGTCTAGATCACGCTATCCCTTGTAGACCACCCCCCAAAGGCGGTCTGGTTTGGGAGCGACGTGGAGCGCGCCGAAACGACGTCGCCGCGTTCTCACCTTAGAGGTGGCGTGATCTACATTGTAGCGCGCGCTAGAGCACTCTATCCCTTGAATGAGAACGGGGTCTACATGTAAGTTATGAGAAGCCAGCATGATTTGATTTTTTCAGTATGGAATGGATGCCTCAACTAATTGCAATTTCATGCTCAAATTCTTTCTTTGTATGTGGTGGTTGGTATTTGTGAGTTGGATGAGTATGGATGACATACATGTAATATTGCTTGGAGCATGATTGCAAAAAAAAAAGATGTGTCTCAAAAACTACAAGCTACACATTAATTAATTATCTGCATTAAGTTATGTGCCTTTGGATGCATTTTGTAGATCATTTATCCACATGGTGATGACGACAACACCCCCCCCCCCCCCCCCCCCCCCACCAAAACAAAAGAAGAGTTACAGTGTGTAGCTCACAATTTCCTGCTGTCTCTTTCATATGCAGGCCTACATGTAATCATTAGTACCTTTTTTGATGGCGGTCAGAATAAGTGGAATTTCATTTTTTTTTCTGTTTCTTGTACATGTACACGTATATGTACAAAAAAGTCTGGGTGCCCCACAGAGAGGGCCTGGGGAGGGCCAGTTGAATTTTTTTTTTGCAGATAATTTCTGCATTTATTGAATGATCAATGAAGATTACAATTTTTAATAAACATAAGAAATGTACAAAAAATACAAAAAACAAAAAAACAAGTTGAAAATCAAAGTGAATTCATTGATTCAAGCGTAAAATGTTCCAACAGAAACTAGGATTTTAACATGCAAGAGGCCGTCTATCATAAGCATTAGCTTGACTGCTCGCTAATCAGCCACCGATTGTGCTTGGAGAGGGCCGGCACCAAGTGGATTGTTCATGTTCTGGGAAAATCTGTCAGGATGGGTCGATATATGTACACTGTATATTTTGGTCCCCTTTTCGGATGAATCTTGATTTTCCCCTGTAGGCCTGCATGTACATGTACATGTATCTACATGTCATGATGTATGCCTACATGTACTTGAAGTTCTACATGTATACATGTACTTGTACAAGTAGATTTTACTGATATTGTAAAACCAGAAATAATCGAGACATGAAACTTTCACGAATTGTTAACAACAGCCATTTTCACAGCAAGTAACTTTCATGATTTGCAAAAGATTAGTTTTACATCAATTATGATTCAATGATTTTTCGGCATGAAACTTTCGCGAATATGAAGCGCTCGCCAAATTCGTGATGATTAAATACATGCACATTGAATTGTAGTATATGTGTACAATACATGTATGTAGGAAGGGTGAATGGACTTCTATAGGTATTGATTTCCAAGTCAATATGAAAGGGGATATCAAATGATGGGCCTGGAGGGTTGGAAACTACACTCTTTCTGACCTCATTCACAAAGTTGTCTATCCAATAATACATGTACATGTGAGCCTGCATGTATAATTAGGCAGATATTGTTCATGTGTTGTAGAACAAATTAGGGAGACCTACTGCTCTCATGCACTGCTCAGATCCCCAGCCCTTTGTTGGTGAAACAATCTTTTGTGGCATGATGTCACAATGATGCTTGATTGGATGACCTTGTCCCTAGGAATCCAGTTCAAGGTCAACTTCACACTCAAGTACACACTCCTGGCATGTCTACCCTGGCCTGGGATTATGTGGTTTACACTTTTGTATACATTATGCATTGTATACTAGTAATGTGTATATGTGTGTGTGTGTGTATGTGTGTGTGGCTACAACTTTGAGTGGAAGTCCCACCCTGCAAAAACATAGGTACATGTAGTTGTATACACAGATCGATCTAGATGCAGGGGCCAGGTATGTACATCATGTACAGACTTCAATCTGCATACATGTACATTTGTGTAGAAAAGCGATCATGAATAGGCAGTGAACTGGGTTTGTTTACACAAATATGCACTTTCCTTTGAGGCCTATAATAAAAAATAAGTGTAAAATATTAAATTTGATCTGATTGTGTACCGGTATCAGCGACATTCGTACAAAATCAAAACTTACATACGTGTATGCACATGTAGCTCAAGGCATCGAGGTTTTCCTTATTATTCACACCTAAGACTCTGTGCATTCTTCCCTAAGTTATACATGTATGTCGTTCTGAACTTATGTTTAATAGTGGACAAGGTTCAACCAGAATACTGCAGACATACATTACATATACATGTATTTATGTATGCAGTGTATGTGTGTCCATGATGCATTCTGTGCCTGCATCATGTGCATATAAAGCAAAGTATGTATTAAAATACTAATGTCCATATGAAGGTATGCCAAGGTCACTGTATAATATTGGGCAGAGCAAATCCACCCACAGAACATTGTCAACCCCTGGCCTCATGGACACCTTTGACTATGAATATAAATAAAGAGAACATAACATAGAGGAATGTTCCTATTGTATTGTTTATGAATGGAGCTATTGCTAAAGCTCTCTGTTGGACCTACATACATACACAAAGTCAGTTCTTAAAGGCTATAGAATGAAGCTATTCATCAGGGATCACTCAATTACTTTTATTGATTGAATTCTAGAGTGAATCAATATGATCTCCTTTGAAGACTTGCCTGTAGAAAGGATGTACAATTTTCATGTAGGCTGATATGTAAAATGTTACATGTACTGTAGGTCACCCAACTAGGCATGTAATTATAGTGGAATATTTACTGCAAGCACCTAAATTCCAGTTGATGCGATGTATACATGTACATGTAGCTGTAGTCTTACATACACACGATGGGAGCTAAACTTTAAGTTTCACTTGTACATATAGTTTCAAACTTTAAGTTAACTTGTAGTTATCTTATAGCTTCAGACCATATGAACGGACTCGTAATTTCGAAAAATTTAAGTTTACTTGTAGTTCTAGAACCACAAGCCAGCTTGTGGTTAAGGATGAAATCATGAACAGTGCGTGGTCCTCCCTCGCAGTCTCGGTTAGGGATGACCACGCTGTTCAGGTTGAACTTCCGGGTCATACATATACATGTACCCTTCGCACAAATTATTAAAGGGATACTCAATCACAGATTGTGGACGTTTTTATGCCGCTAGAGGGCACCGTGTTCGTTACCTGATCATGCCGTTGCCCGTGGGGTGCAGTCTTCGGACAGACTAGTCGCCGTGCAACATGCACGCTCCGTCTGAGCTCGAGCTCTCGTGCGAGATTCGGTCGGCTTCGTGCAGTCCGAAATATAATCCCAGTAGTCCAACGGACGCGTTCGACGCACAAACTTTGTGTACGAGTGAATGGGGCTTACGCAATCCTGACCTTCCCCACAGCCGCCTGGTTGCGTATCCCTTTAACACAAGATCTGTATGTACTGTACACACGTTGTTTAGGGCTCTTGTGAACCCTCGTTGCGGTTAAGGAGTCGTGGTTTTGTCAACTTAAAGTGTTGCTAACTTAAAGTTTCGAAACCACAAGTCGGGTATGAATGTAGCTTTAGTTGCTTTTAGTGTTTACTGGGTAAATTCTAAATGCAGCTTTCATGACAGGCCTACCATACAAAATGTAAAATATAAAATGTCAAAGTTTACCCGCAGTTCATAAATTACACAGTTTAGACTGGGCCCACATGTTTGATTGATAATTATTGTACAGTTTTATACTTCTAGAAATGAAGTAATAAATTTTCAGCTCTGAAAAGAGTTGATACTTCATTCCAAATGCCAAACTGAAACCATGCTCACAAAAAAGAAGGAAAAAAATCACTTAATTACATGTATGTACACATACATTTGTATGGCCTACATGTTCCAGTAGATGATTCTGTGTAATTGTAATCGACCCTGTACATACATGTACATATTGATGTATACCTGTACCATATGGTAGGCTATTGTGTGTCTTGTAGACCAACAACTCCTTGGTGCAATGTAGGCCTGCATGACTGCTTATCATTTCTTTTATACAAGTATTTAAACCTTGACGTTCAGAGGATAGTCTGTGAAACTGAAATGAACCAAGTTTCCAGTGTCTTACTAAGAATCAGCAGGTACCAATTACTACCCTCGCTGCGCTCTCAATTTGTTTTTATTTTACTTTTCCATGTTTTCCTCACCGGTCAATTCCTCGCAACTCAAATACTGGTCAATATAGCATTTTTCTGTGATGAGAAATTTCCCAATGAAAGTAGACAGAGATTTGTAGTATGTTTTTGTGCCCTTTGACCTTTACTTTGACTGTTCTCTTCTACAATCAAACTTCATGCTCTTTCATACAATCCAGAGCTACAATCAGCAGATTTATTTTATTCCATAAACAATGCCCTATGTTTATGATGTTATATTTATGAATGTCACTTTGACATTACATATTTTGTATTCTTAAGAAAGTGAGAACAAACATAGGAATACATGTACTGTATAATATGCGCTTCCAGACCGCAAAGTGAGTACAGGTAGGTATTAAATCAGAATGACATGTACATGTATGCAATGTAAACTCGCTTACATGCATATGTCTACAGATTAGCAATGAGGTGACCTACTTGTACCTAAGGGACTCTATTAATTTATTGTGGTTGATCATATTGATACCCTTACTCCATCCAGGGTGGATAAGTACCAAGCCTGTACATTAGTTTCAAGGGGATAAGGTAACTTCGGCTATTGTTGTACAATAATAACATGTATAATGTAGGCATATATATATACAAATGTATACTGTTCCCAAACTACTGCTTTGGCATAGCCTTTATTGCTGTATATTTATGCACATAAAGAAAAGAAATAGAGAAATAGAAGAAAAAAAACCTAGATGAAATATATCTGGTATAGCTCATTTTTTGCATATCACGTTGGGGATCAACTTTATGAATTCATTATTAATGATATTGAAAAGCGTAAATTCTGTAGGATCACTCTGCAATAGTCCCCTATTGTAGCTTGGCTTCAAGGTTGAACTATCTGTCGCAGCGTATTCATTGAACGGGCTGAATAGTTATTATCATATTTAATGATGCATTAAAAGTCCCTCTGTGCTCAGCTACATGTGTATGCATGTGCTACAATGGGGAAGCCTTGGCTCCTGTATTAGAATTATAACCCAACAATGGCTTCTACTGCTTCATCTATGAAGATATTCTAGTATTTGTAGTCCAATATTCCGTCTTCTGTTGATTCATTCTGGCATACATTCACTGTACATGTATGTAAGTACACAAAAATGGGTCCTCTAATTGTGTCCCCTGGCAGCAATGTCAAAATTCCAAAAGGCACCTGAAAATAGGATTATTATTTTGTTGCCACTTATGTCCCCTTTGCAGAAAGAGAATCCTTGATCTGCAACTTTTTTTCAAGATGATCCCATGAACAGAGAGAGAGAGCTGCAAGTCTGTTGCCAAGTGCTAGATGCATTTTCAATTATTGCACGACAAACTATGTACATGTACAGCTACATACATGTACATGCATTTGTAAATGGGTATAAATAAAGATGATTGGTATAAACTAGAGTACCTTTATATAGAGAGTATTGACATAGACATCTGACTTTTCGTGAAACAAAATGGCGTTTGAATTCTTTCTATTGAGAACACCTAGGTGCTCGTCAGAATTGAATAGAAATGTTGCATAGCAGATGAAACAAAATGGCGTTCAAATCATGAGTTGTCGCTACACTCTTTATGTAGGTACTCTAGTATAAACTAGCCTTACTGAAGGATTAAATGAACATGTATGATTGATTTGCATTTTTGTAGTACATATACTGTTTGTAGTCTAAATATGTACATGTGTGCTATTTATACAATTTGTAGGAAGTCTGCTGCCAATTATAAATGTAGCCTACATGTACAAGCTACAAATTAATGGATTATTTCTCAGACAAAATATTTCTGCCTAGAAGGATAAGGATGGTTCCTTGGGAAGTCCACATCTACATCTACATGTCTGACAGTCTTTAGTAGAACTGTGTTCATACATGTACATTGTATGTACACATGTACATTCAGACTCACAGAATAATTGAACACTTGCAGGTTTTTTTGTGAATTATGCGTGGTGTTGTCGAGGGAAATCTTCATCTACATACACAAGTTAGACCTATATTGTAGGCCACCACTTTACAGAAAACATCACTATTTTCATTACGGTAATCTCCTACTAAAATACATAAGCCTGTGCTTAATATATCGTGGAATACACCTCCTCCTGTTAGGAAACCAAGGTTTTATTATAGGAATTGAGAAATGGAATATTTCAAGTAATTCTAGTACACAACAAACATTTTTTAGACGTAGGCTTGCATAGATGTCTTCTGCTGAATTTACACATGAACAAATTGTCAGTAGAAATTTCCATCATAATTTGTCTTTAAAATTTCTAAAATTTTGTAATCTTTCACTGTTTACTGTAAAACAGATTTCTTTGATTTTTCTGCTTCTACTCTTTATGATGGTTGAGATTCCCTTTAAATATGTGAACACAGCACTAGTGCATCTTGAATCTAGGGATAAGGGAAGACATGCTTGCTATAAATCTGGATTGTGAACACACTAAGAGGGAAGTTACTAGAGTCTGGGGCCGAGTGAGAAAGAAATATCTTAAGATTGATGTTTCCCTTGACGTGGGCAGATCAAAATGATAAACACCGTCCAGAAACATGGGATGATTGAGACAGTCCATCTCAATTCTACTCTCATTTTGAGGCCCTTTACTAGTACATAAGTACTGCATAAAAATATTATTCTCATATTGAAATGAAAACATATCCTTCTATGTGAAGAAAAAGTATAAAAATTAGAATATTTGTGTGCTATTTATTATCACGTAAATGTAGTTGATCTTTAAGCATATTTTCTAGACATACATGTACATGTACATTATGTAAATTGTTCATGTACATTGTACATTTGTAAGTAGTTAACAACCTTAAAAGCTTGTCAAATGTTATTTGAATTTGCTATCAGAAATGCAGAGCTAGACAATAGAGGCCGAGTATATCCATACATTGTACCCCCTCAATTTAACTCCACATACCCCCCCCCCCCTCCCCTCCCTCCCCCTCCCTCCCTCCCCCAACAATTTTAATGTCTTTAACATACATGTACATTGTTTCCCTCCAAATGTATGCAACTTGTATTATAATTGATGAAATAAAATAATTTGTAGCTGAATGCAGTATGTACTACAAATTGTAGGCACTGCTACATTGTGGGGGCCCGTTTGGAAATGAAATGGTATGTATTTCAGTGTGATATGCTTCTTCTGCAGTAGAAGTACATGTAGGGGACAGCATTACGTATTGTAGGGTGTCCTATGATACTAGAATGTGCTCATCATGAAATATGGTAACCTTTGAGTTTAGCAGCCCCTTGGGCTAAATTAATGTGGTGGAAACATGTCAAACTTCATTAGCATTCATCAGACTTGATGTGACATACTCTATTAATAGGGGTAGTCTAATTAGGGCTCCATAACATGAACATACAGTATAGAGGTCTAGTTTACACGCTGCTTGGTAGTTACATGTAATCCAAGCCCAGCAACAAAATTAATATAGAGATATCAGTTATACATGTGTAGGTGTAAATATTACAAACAAAGAATAATAACAAAAAAGCTTGCATGGATATGAGTAAATTTTACACTGACAGATCTATACAAAGACTCATTCACACGAGACACATCTGACATTTCCCTGAGGCCTCTTTAGGGTCACTTCTGATATTGTTGTATATATAGTGAAAGTTAGGGGCATGTAAGTTGTAGGCCACAGTCTCCAAATTACATTTGAATTGGATTCTAATTCTGTTTTCAGTTCCCCATACCCATACCATGCATTTATAATGAATAAAGTGAAAGATCGCCATCTATAGTTTTGTCCAGGTCAGGCTACTTTAGGATTTGCCTGATCCTGACTTCCAAGCAAACTTTATGTAGCTTTAGTCTTGAGAAAAGGTTAGCCCATCCCTACTTCTGTGGAATCAAAAATCATTTCTTGACATTACTGGCATTCATTCAACTGTATATGGAAATATTTGCTTAATGAATGGCTGACATTGCACTCCAAAAATGTGTACACCAATCTACTTCTTTTTAATCATTTACCAATGGCTCAAAACATGCTGCAAAATGGATTGGTAAGAAATAGTAAGAATGTCAAATCATCTATGTATATTTTGACTAGTTTTAGCATTGGTTCCCCCTTCCCATCCAAACTCTTACGCCTCTCTCCTCACCCCTTCCCTCCTACATACTTACATGTACATGTACGTGTATGCAGCCCCCACCCCTCCCCACTTCAATCCTTTGAAAAGATTTATTTGAGTTTGAACAATAATGTCATACATACATGTGATGGAAGTATGGGTTATAGATTGAGAGAGATGCCAAATGCAGATGTGCCAAAACAAAATAAGATCATAAGGGGCATCCTCACTGCACCTCACGATGTAACTCTAGAACTTTTATAGTGCGAACTGAAATTTCCTTCCCTAATTCCTGTTAGCTTCAGGGGAAGATTCCTACATTTGAAAGAGAATGTACTTAATAAATATTCTTTGTACTTTCTCATGATAGTTGTGTGTGAAACTGAATGCTTTAAGGGACATCCTAGCAAGAACATATTCTTGTTGCCTTGATTCATGGCAAGGAGATCAAAAGTGGGCATGCATGTTAGAGACCTCAAAAATTTTAATGCATTGTAAGTTTTGTAGAACTTTGTGTAGTGTGAATGAATGATGGAGGCACTTTCTATCAATATATCTTCCAGATTGATAAGTTCTGGAAGATATAATACTCAGAAGTGTGAATGCAGCTATTGACACATCCTTGATTAAATGAGTTTAGAGAGTCTGATTGAGTTAGAACATGACTCATCTTATGAGAACTGTCTGGGAAATATACACTGTTTTCATAGATTTACCCATATGCTCAGCTGCTATGCATGTCTATTTTTTATGCCCATGTTTGACAGTTTATTGAACATATATGGAGTCAAAGTACTGTGTAGAAAGAGCTGCACAAACTATTATTGTGCACAAATCCTTCAATCTCTAGATGAAGACACATTAGAGACCTTGTTTAATTACAAACTTTCATTGAAGACCTGTGTAAATCCACAAAGGACAATGTTTACAAACTTTCACAATATTACTTCAAGGAACTTTTGCAAATTGTTATTGATGGGCATTTCCATGTGGCAAGAAAGTTTTGCAATTTGCAAAAAAAGTTGTATTGTGTGGACTTGTAGTTCAGTATTTCACATGATTAACTTTCACTAATCTGAACCATTAGTAACATTTGTAAAATATTCATACGCATGAAAGTTCCTGGTACACTTAATATTTAACTCATTAACACAAGTTGGTTATTATGGTCAAGGCTTGTTTAAGATGCAATCTGAAATTTGCAAAAAAAAATACTGCTACTTAGAAGCTATTTCACAGTACCGTATGTCTGATAAAATTTGTTTGCACAGGTGTACTTTTAGGGCCTGAATTGAAATCTCTTTCTTCAAAAGGAAGGGTGAAGTCTAGGCAAACTCTCTGACCATATCATCTCATCATTACCCTGCCGGCCCTAGCCCCTTCCTAAATATGCTACCCTTTATAAACCACACAGGAACTTTAGCTCTGTCGAGAAACAAGAAACTGCTATGAAGTGAGTGATGTAGCTGTATATAACGAAAGCAATTTTACTTGAAATTTAAATTAGGCATCATTTTACTGATTATTTCCTTTTTTTAAACATATACTTCTGAAGGGATTTTGATCCAAACATTTCAAACATGTTTGTAGATTCTTATGAACAAGATGAACACATATAGATCATTTAGGTAGCTTGCAAATATCTGCAATGCCATGGGTCTGGAGTGCCAAATTCTGCTCACTGTGACATTGCATTTTGCCTTACTCTAGCTTGTGGCTTACTTGTTAAGTTGTTTATTTTTGTTATTACTAGTACATGTAGTTGAATATGAACTTGTTTCTGAAACCCTTTACTCTCCTCTCTGTAATTTATTTGAAAGGGAGCTAGAGCTATCCCTGCCTTTCCTATCATTAGCCTTGTAACAAATCTTGAATAGTTCATATAGAGGGTCAAATTAATAAAATATGTCAACTTTTTGATTGACGTGCCAAGAAAAGCTTAGATCCTGTCTAGCTGAACACAGTTAAGTGCATAGCAAATCAGTGCCATCAGACTGCAGACTATAGATCTTCATTTCTCTAACAAAAAAACATTTTGTCCACACGTTCATCTGATTCATTCAACTGCATCCAACCATCATCTAGTTATGGACCTGATAGTTATTCAGTATTGTTTCCATCAAAGTGTAAATCTTTGAGTCCCTTTCATTTATATGGACTGATATCATGCCAGTGTGGATTGTGCTTTGATAAACTTTTGGATTATTCAGGGATTCATCATTTATGAACATGAAGTCATATTTTTAAAACTTTAATTTTCTCTGCAAAGAGCCGTTATGGAGAGTGCAGAATTAGCATTGCTGAATAGCATGGAGTATTACATGATGTATTTGAGCAGCTCAGTACCTCCATTTTGGAGAAAAAAGGTAACAATGATTTAATTCATTTATGATTCCTTTGGGATACCTGTATTGTACATGTTGTAGGTTGCCATGATGATTGTCATTATCAGTGTTATAGCTAGGAACTTTTTAGTGGTGGTTCAAATTGGCGACAATACAGTATTCAGAACGAATTTCAGAACAGCAGCTTCCGGTATACATACGCTACGTAAAACATGATATCTATTTGTATGTGCAAATTACGAACAGTAGTACAGTATAGTGCGTAACAAAAGACAGCAAAACTCGGCAAATCTTAAAGAAATAATCATTTATTGTCAAATAGAAAGCATGATTCTTGTACGATTGCAAATAAAACAAGAATAAAGATGGAAATATGAGTGTAAGTACCACGTTTCTTCACAAACAGTTACGTTTAATGACAAACAGTTACGTTTAATGCTGTTTCTTATGTGAAATTAGTGCCGGTCGGAAGCAGTGTTTTTCACCCGGAGTGGTGGACGGAAATCCCCCGTGCTGGTCGGGCCCGTCCACCGCCGACCACCGTAGCTATAACACTGGTCATTATCCTAGGGAGTCCACTGAATGAACAAATATCATTTCTATGGCGTGTTTGGCTTATTTTATTATCAGACATAATGGATTGAAGAGAAAAATACGTGGTAGAAATCATTCCCTTTATCATAATTTGTTTTATAATTCTTCATATCCATTTACAAATGTGTATAAAAAACACAGAAGCTATCAATAACAACCTCATCAAATTCTTTCAAGTAACATAATATACAATGCAGTAATTCACCATGTATTTGTTTTGTTTGCTATTGCAGCTGATAATGATTTCCATTGATTTAATTGTAATTCTTATCAAAATATTAAACAAAAAAAGCATATCTGTGTATCATAACAATTCTAATCAATGGCTGTTTGATTGTGAAAATTACGACACAGAATTCACGTGATTTCATTTTTGGAAGGAAGAATTTTGTAATAATTTGTGAAAATCAGTATTCCAAATACAATTTTGGTTTGACTTAATTTTTTTCTAGACATGGAAGTTACAGATATTATAAGGGCAAATTCTGTAATCCCTGAGGATTTGACAAGTTAGTCTGTTTATTCAGTTTGATGCTGATTGGAAAATGAGCAACCTTGCCCAAACCAGTTAGTGTTATTGGTTACACATGGTTTAGATTTATCACTCATTCACTGTATCTATTCCACGCCCTGTATCCTGTAACTCATTCTATCTTATTATAGGGTGACTGAACTTTGAGTCAGACATTGGAAATTAGGTGCATGATTTGACCTATAGTATGGGTATTTACATGTACATGTAGTTGAAGACTGTGATTAAATGCATATGACATTACAATAAAACCTTGTCTACTCTATGCATTAATTAGTATATTTTTGTGAATAAAGGTGAATGTTCAGCTACAATTCCTACAAATAATACATGCAATTGAATTGCAATTGAAATTAAAAGAATTTGTTTTTGAGAGAGCCGAATCAAAATTTTTCTAATTTTTTACCTATCATTCAAGGGTGATGATTAATTTTGATGAAATAATGGGATATAGTTGGCAATTCTGGTTGTATTACGGAAGATGGAATGATATTGGTCAATAATAATTACCTATATCCTGTTGATAATTTCCAATCAGCCATGAAATATTGGCAAGGCAACATGCTTCTATTCTCATATTACAATGTTAATAGTAGGTTCTAACTGATTCTGATTAATCACATGTCATGCATGGTATAGAGACTAAAGTATGTAGAGCATGGATTAGAAAGGAAATTGGACTTAAGAGGTAGAGAAATAATTGTTGGAAAAATTTGGCAACATTGTCATTTAATTAATTCATTAGACATAGATGTATTGTAAGATATAGAAACATGAACAAAATTTATTCCAATATTTGAGGATGTATGAAAACAGAAATATTAAAATGTGAATGGTGGGATATTGAATGTGCAAGATTCTAATTTTTGTTTGAAAGGATGAATATATTCTTTAAAGGGTTGATCGGTGAAAGAAAAGGAAAGCTAATGATACCTGTGTAACTACATGTACATGTATGTGTGCTCAAGATGTTCTGTTTTCACATGACTTTGAAAGCTATATATCTTGAAGTCTGGTTATGGAGCTTCTTTCATTTTTTGTCAGAAAGTACTGGCCCAAAGTCATCCACACTTGTTCATCATGCAGTTTAATAAATGGGTTGTCTGGATCAGCAAAATGTAATCAAATTTACAAAATTTACTGAAAATCTACACTGAAAAATACTACATGTATGGGACTACAAGTTCTATTGTTCAGGATTATGATGAATACAGTATCTATAACTTTTGTTAAACATGCTTGTACAAAGTTCTTGAAAGTTGAATCAAATTCTAAACATCACTTTGACATACCGAATAGCTCCCTCTTGTGGACATGGTTGTAAAAACATGCAACATTCTGAATGTAGAATGACCTGTTCACATTAGCCAGACTTTGTGATTTTTTTTGTTAAGTCATTTCTATTGAGGTATGTAGAAAGGAATAATCCCAATTACTATGTTCCTATGTTTCTTCCGCTCTCTTATATCCTTGGCCTTGAGTTTGTTCATGCAGTGAAGCTTTAATTCAAACCTCCCTGGTCAGGATTTCCCCAATTACTTTACTACAGAGGTATCAAAGGAAGAAGATGTTGCTCTCACCATTCTCACCCTCTACTAGTCTACAATTTCATACTTCTTCGAACAATGTTCTTTTCAAAAGATGGATAGAAGTGGGGATTTTTTTTTTTTACTATCTAAATCATGTTATTGGATATTGATGCAAAATTGATCTGCCTCTTGGAACCCCTTGGCAGTTCCAGCATGATGTCTATTAATGATGCATTTCCGTCTATTTAGAAAATTAGCAGGAGCCTTGCCTTAGAAGAGGCATCATGAATGTAAAAATTTCTACTTAAGCCAAAATGATATTTAATTTCTTTCATGCTATTACTTCTAATAATCATGAAAGTGAGGCTCTTTTATTTGGCTATCATCCAAAATATTAATTTTTGTATTGATGGAAGGCAGCTTGTTTCAAAGTGATGATCAGACTTGCCAATTTGCTTTTATTCTCCCTGCCCTGAGCTACAAATGTAGTAACCCATGTGTAGGTTGGTAAAAAAAGGAAGGATTGTATTTCTGTGTTGTAATATTATTTAATTTGCTTTCTTCTAAGAGGAAAGTTACACAAGTTCATGGCATAAACTACAGTGAAAGTATGACATTGTTTGAGCAGGATGCTATTTTGTGTTTTCACATCCTGGATAATTACTTCTAATATTTATTTCCTTGTAGATGCTTGCTTTCATATAAATGTATTATCGGTTTGAGACAGTCTCCATTTGTAGCATTGATGTTGCCCTTCAAAGCATGGCAATTTGTTTGTTGTGATGAGACTATCTTTACAACTGTTATCACTTATTATGGTGTTCTTCCTGTTGATAGTCTTGGGGACTGATTATTTTTTGGCTTACTCTTCAAAAGTGAACTTTTATTAAAGGCCATACTTCTGGCAAGGGTTTTTAAGAAATGAATGTCTCCATGTAATTCAAGTAGACAGGTATGTGGTATGTATTTGAATGATTTAAATTCAGTAATTAACGGGATGTTTCATAATCACAACGTATAAACTAAGGTAATATGAATCACACATGTACATGTAAATACAGTGAAACCTGTCTATAAAGACTGCTAAAGGGAGACAAGAAAAGTGGTCTTTATGAGCAAGTGGTCTTTATGTACAGGTTCCTTTAATACACGTTTCAATGAGAAATGGTCGCTAAAGCAGGTTTGACTGTACGTGTAGTTGGAAAATAAAACACCTCTAGAATCTTGATTTTTGTAGTATAAAAATCATACATTTTTTTATTTTGGTATTAAAAGAATAAGGAATTTCTACCTCTATACAAAATTGGTTGAAAAGAAATTATGCAGTGTTTCAATATGTGACCCTCCACCACAAAACGACCAATAAGTCGCAATGGGAGTTTTAGTGTAAACTGCTAAAAAAGGTTGTTTGGGGTGGAAATTTCTATTTTAAGCTTTTGGTATTTTCTGAAAGTTAATTTATTAATCTACCATCTGACAAAATTTCGGTGTAAAATACCATGCTGAAATATGTTTTTACTCTCATTCAAAATGACCATTTTTTTTCTTGGATATTCAAACTTTGTGAGCCAGCTTGCTGGGATCGTACTTCACATCGCTTTTTTTGGTATAGCTCAAAAACTGCACTGTCTGATATTCAAAATCTACAGAAAAAAAGAAATATATCTATTCTAATGTTATGGAAAGTTTCAACCCAATCCAATGAGTACTTCACAGTGTAGGCTTTGGAGTTTTGGCTCAACCTTTTGTGCGACAAACAATAGGACACAGATTAGGTGCTCTTAAATGGTCACTCTTCTTTAGAGCCCTTTTTCTCTATTGTTTTGGTCATTAGCCTGACATTCTGACGTTCTGACTGTAATCTATAAGGGTTTGTTTAGTCTAAGAATCTAAGCTTTAAAACTGCTGAAAATTAAAAACCCAAATTTCTGACTTATTGGACATTTTGTGGTGGAGGGTCACATATAACTGTTTCCTGGTTCACTTGCTGTCCATGCCATTTGTATGGATGTTATTCATTTTCAGTCTTTGTTTGTAGACTATCTTTCCATTCTTGTACCCCTGGTTGTTTCCCCCTCAGTGCACCCCTTTGCACCCCTTTGCACCCATGCTTGGCATGGTTCCTCTTGATTCTCTGTTTCTATAAGTGTCTGCATGCTTGGGCGATTGTAGCACCTCCCCCAAGACAGACAGACCTATAGAAACTTGTCTCAAATAACAGGATAATGGGTTTAGCAGTCTGAAGAAATCTCAAATAACAGGAGAAAGGAAGCATGTAGGCTCATGTACTTCTCCAATTTACCATTGCCAAGGTTAAACTTGAATAACTACAGGTTTTCATTGAGGCTTGGGGTGCATTCCCAGGTTGTGCACATCCTTTACATGAATGTGATATATCTGAACGGATCACTTCTAGCTAGCTCAGAATGAAACCAAAGTTGTTCTGAGTAATGATCTTGATTTTGCGTGGTACCAGTTTTACGTCAGTGACCGCTGGGATGTCATATGTAACCTTTGTTGTGGCCCAGAAGTGACCGGAGAGTACATGTTGGATGACCCATTACATCATTCTTGATTTATATCATTCCATTTATCTCATCAACCCACAATGAGATAGCACATGTGCAATAACAGGAAACTGGAGTGCTGTGACAATCATTATTGTGTTCGGATGGTGTTACCAACGTGCAGATTTACAGAACTTGAATAAGAACTACATGCACATCATGACCTCTCAGATGACTTCAACTATTATTCTTTGAACATGTTCAAGAAGAGTTCAGGAGGAAACTGGTATTGTTTTTTGCTTGGTCTGGACTTGTTTGGAGTTTGGCTTGAACTTTATTGTTTGCAGGAGTTGATGAATCTAAAAAACCTTGTGATTATCGCTTGAATGACATTGTTGACTTGGTTCTTATGAGAGCATATGAAAGCAGCTGTCTCTACTCATCTCTGAACTATTGCTCATATGTTCTTTATGGCCTTATTACTGACTATCTTGTCAAATATGATGTGATTTGGATGTCAAAGAGTCAGCGTGTTTAGTGGATGCATCACAACTCTGATTTCTAACCATGTCTGAGGGGATAAGGAACTGATTCAGCTCATTCAGAAATAAATCAGAACTTGTACCAAAGCTTGCATTAATATCATTGTCAATTGTGATTTTACCTCAAATCTGGAGATTTGAATACGATGTGTGACACACTTTGTGTGCTATTATTGATGTAGGATTGTCAGAGCTAATCCATCTACATGTAACTGTCTTGTTGGCTCTTAAAGAGTCTGAGGTCATCATTGACTGGAGGATTCATAACAAGTATTTTTGTTGAGGAGCATGTTTGGTTGGCTAACATTATATAATTTATATTGTCTTGAAAGTGACTCTTTATCTGTGACTAATAAGAACACTTGATGACATAGTAACTGTTGATTAATATGATTATTCAAATTTAATCCTGGTGATAAATTGCCATTGGACTAGTTTACCCCTCTGAATATCAGGGCCTTGATTGTGAATGTAACTAAGGGACAAGTCATCACTTTTTGGATGTGATTGGGTTAAAGTTTTCATTGTACCCCAATGTCGTGGATGGAGTACCTACCCCTGGGTTGTGCGATAGCTGTCGCATTAGTTCTCATTTTCGTGGGAAGTGTTCTTCATTATCTTTGGCATGGACTTCTTCTAGCTCTCTACCCATTGTTGCCAGGCATAACTATGGTAAATATTATTTCTTGGAGATAGTTTTCTGTGCTTACTCTATATAAAACCAAAACCTTTGGGATACAAAACTTTCTTGTTAATAACAGCCATTTAATGGCAAGAGATTTTTGCAAATTGCGAAAATTCCATGTTAGTGTCAGTTGTGATACAATTATTTTCACAGCATGAAACTTTTGCAATCTCGACCAATGGCAACTTTCTTGAAATTTATATGCGCACAACAATCTCTGGTTTTACAATGTAAGTACATTTGTATTTGATATTTATATAGACATACTCAACCTCTTTATACAACTTATACACCTTCATGTGTGCCGATGATCTCCGATCTTAGCGGAGGAAGGATACAAGAGAGAGTATCTAAAATATGTATTTTAAAACCTTTTTTTTTTCAGTTTCACACATCTCTAATAGGTTGAAAAAGTACTCTGTGGTTATGTTCAGAGATGGTTATTTAATTTTTTTCAACATATACGTTAGCCCACATTATTCTACATGGAATGCTAAGCAGGGTGGGGGAAAATAATTATAAAAAACAAAAACAAATCAAGATTTATTTTACTTTTTATTGTTATAGCCCTATAGATGTTGCTTCTATAGAAAAGAAACAGATTATTTTGGTAAATCTAATATCAGACATTATTTGGAATGCAAAAAGTCACACTTTGATGAATTTTTTAGCAAAAAAAAAACCCAAACAAAATGTTTGAGTATTTTTTTGGTTGCATCAAAAAAATCAAAATAGTTTTGTGTTTATTTAAATCTGCACTAAAAAAATCAAAGCAGTTTAAATTATAATTTAAATCTGCCAACCCTGATGCTAAGAAGTTTGTTGACTCCACTATTAGCATCAGCTTTCTTTATTAACCTCGAGTTAAGTTTATTGTTCCGTGTTCAGATTAAATTGATTTCTCCAGCATGCATGACCATTGTTCTGTAGAACTAATAAATGAATGGATGACTTAATAGTCATGTGACTGAAGGTTTATAGTCATGTGACTGAGCATTGTGCATCTATGAAATGTATTTAACCACGTCCACTATTTTGGTCACCCTTGACTGACTACGTAAACAAGGTAATCAGCTTAAAGCTTAATCGTATAAAGCTTAATCGTAATTAAAGTTAATGACTTCATTAAAATTTTTCATTCTTCCTATAATTACCAAACTATTGTAATGTTGAGCCTAAAAGATTTCATTGGTCGAATCACAGATTGTTGCATGGTGATATAGATGAAAGTGATTTCATATTCATGTACTGTGTACTCCCATCTGAAATTAATTTTGTCTGAAAATTTGAGAATGTATACCGTAATATTATTTATTTGAACTTTTTTGTCTGATCATTGTAATAAAAGTGTCTGGAACTTTAAAGATGTAACCTCTCAGGATGTTACATTCCATTCCAGTTAATGGCATAGCCAGATGATGGATTTTGGGGGGGGGGGAGGGGGAGTGGGAGTCAGCTATTTCCCCATCATATATTGTCTGTCTGTAGACAAATTGCTGTTGAAGTCAACATATGAAAAAGAATTGTCTGATTGTGCTGGTGCAGTTACATCGTTGCCCATAAATTTTGCATGAGCAGTAGCTCCCCCCCCCCCCCCCCCCTCCAACATGTTCTTCCCTCATGTCATCTTCGTACTGTATACTGATGATAACTGCAGCCTTACATTGATCCTACCAAGATAAACCATCCTTATCTCCTTTCCTCATCTTATGTGACGCACATTCCTTGAGTTGAACAACCCCCTTCTTGTCTGAGAGCCATCTAAACTGTAGGCTAGATAATGTGCCTTCAAATGTTCACATCAGTTAGGCTCACATTACAGTTACATTAACATATTATCTTCAAGAGAACTATACATGTAGTTCCGGATAACTCAGTTCCAGAAGATATTTTCTAGAGAACAAGAAAAATACGTTCCAGAAGGTTATTAGGTTCTAATGACACAAAGAAATCAAGATACACCAGTCATCAGCTGCCTTGAGATCCTGTGGATCTGGCCCTTGAATAAAGGCTACATCAATTTGCACCATACTTTTCTAGTCCTTGTAAATTGTATTTGTTTAAATTTAGCAGATAATTTTTTTCTAGTTCTCTACTTTGTACCCTTACCATTTTATGGGGAAGAAAGATGTGATTTCTTGTTACTTAGTCAGACGATTTTTAAAATGAGTGGAACAATGAAGCTTTTATTTGATCAAGAACAAGCTACATGGTTAAGAGGACAGTCTAGTGAAGGTACATAAAGAGATCAGTTTACAATTCTGTTGACTTAATTAAAATCCATGCCATTTCCTTTTTAACTTGAAAACACTTTTAACATTTTCATAAACAACTGTTTAACAAAGCCTGGTATTATATCAATTGGAAAGGGTTCTCTTACTTCCTTGTGGAAAACTGTAGTTATAAACTAATATTAAATTAAAGATGATAAATGAAGTATTCAAATAATGAAATTTATGTGAACTTGTATTAATGTGTTGCTGATTAATGAAGTTGGACAGAGAATACTTGCATAATACACTCATTTGTAATTCATACATGTACATGTAGATATTTTGAAGGTTCAAACCATTGTAAAAATCCACATCTGGTAGAAGCAAAGATATCATTTTGACACATTCTCTTCAAGTTACTGGTACTGGTATGCAAAAACAAAAGTGGCAAATCAAAATACCTGGTATTCACAACTGATTGATTACCTAATTGTAAAAATACCCAAACAACAACACAAAAATGTTGAAAGCATATCTGCATACCATTTTAGATGAAAACAACTTTTTACACAAAGTAGGGTTCTTCAGATGGCGTTATTTTCTCTTGGTAGAAGTTCAGCCAGCTAATTTTTTGTTAATGTCCACTTTTTATTGATTGGGGAATCTGTTAATTCTTTGTCCAGGAAAGCCTTAGTAAAAAGAATGTGTTGTCAGTGGTTGAATGGTAGGAGCGATAAGTGCAAGCTGGTAATTGTTAAGGAAGAAGACAGAAAATTAGCCTAAATTAATTAGGACAAGCAAATTTGCTACTTCAAATACTTGTCAATAAATAGACAATGAATGTGCTAAATTCAAGACAGGTACACGTACATCTAGACATGTACATGTAGTGTGATATGTGCTAACACTTGTTAACATCAGTTTTCAGACTTTCTTTCCCCATTCTTGCCTTGGTAATTAATTCATTCCTCTTGCACTAAGAATTTATTTTTAGTCAATGGTTGTTACGTGAAGTAGTGGATCAGGAATCCCTATACAGCATCCTCCCAGACTTGTTATTAACTATAATTAAAGAGTGATGTTTATGTGTATGGATTAATTTTTTTTCATATCAAGAGATTTGTGGAGATATGTGGTTATTTATTTGGTCTTATAACTCTTATTGACAAAGTGATACATGCCACTATGCCTCAATTCTCTTTTCTTGCGCAAAGAAGGGGTGCGTAAAAAGGGAAAACATATTTTTCTTTACAGAGGGCTGCTCCCATTGTTATTAAGGAGAGGAATTATTTTGTACAGGACATGTGTTAGGCAAAAAAACCCCCCCAAAACAAAACCATAAAGACCCTATATCCACACGGAAGGGCTCTAGGGAAGTTGATCTTGATAATGAAATCACCTTTTCACAAAGTACATGTATGTCTAATTCTATACCTATGAATATTTCGTTTGACTAGGATCTGACCAAAATCTACTTTCTCTTGCAGGACTCTGAGCATCAAGACCCTTTGTCCACCTGGAAGGGCCCACGGAAGGTGACCCTACAACGAAGGGCCAATGGCTTTGGGTTCACTTTGAGACACTTCATTGTCTACCCACCTGAGTCTGCTGTAGCAGAACTCAATAGATTACAGGAGACAGGTGGAGGTAAGGTCTATGCCAATAGGGAGTTTTCAGATGTGTCGACTTGAACGCCGTCTTAGATCCTCCCAGCGGCAATGGACTGCTTTGTGTTGACTGCATACAAAGTAGGTGAAGCATGAAGCTAACCATGGGTGAAGAGAGGTTCACGTTTTAGAGAAGACGGCAAAACCATGTTTGATGCGTTCTCAATCTGACTAGTGGACGAGGGAGAAGCCAGTGGACTGGTGAGCCATTCTTGCACAAAGCGCTGTATGCAGCTATAAACACAAAGCAGTCCATTGTAGCTGGGAAGATCTAGGACGTCGTTCAAGTCGACACATTCAAAAACTCACTAGTAACACCTTGATCACATGTACATGTATATCCACACACACATCATAAACCATAAGCTTAAGATCATCTTCTTGGAGGTCCAATGGTGTGATCCTCCCTGAGAAACTGATGATCTATTTGTCTTCAAGAAACTTCCAGAAATATTTAAATTGAATTCACCCTTCAGGTTTATACCAAGGACTGATACTGATTTATAGTAGAATGTGATTTTGTGAAATGTGTCCAATATGATTTCTTAATAATAATTCTTTATAAGAAATATGAAAATGACTTGTAATAACCACAGAAAACTTTTTCATCAATTATGTGTTTTGTCTGGAGGCTACAAATGTTGTCCTATTATCCCGTACAACATATATAATCAACAAATAAACAAATAAACAAATTTCATCACTATCACCATCTTTCATCCAGACTGATTGGTAAATGCAATACAAATGATATCATTACAGATGGTCTGAAGCAGAAGAGTCGTATCTCAGCCCTAGAGCCTATGGATACAATCTTTGTGAAGCAGGTGAAATCTGATGGTCCTGCTCATCAGGCTGGGTTAGCTAATGGAGACCGTATTGTGTCTGTTAATGGAGAGAGTGTTACAGGCAAGACATATCAACAAGTGGTCAACCTTATACAGCTCTGGTAAGTGTTCACAATCTCATACATGTACAAGAAAGAAGTGAGATGCGAATCGCTATCCAAATCTTACAAAGTGAGATTCTGATCTTGCTTCTAAAACTTTTTTCAAAAATCTCTTCCCAGTATTTCTCTCTATGTGAATGATAGTATTGACCTTTATGTTACATTTTATGGTAAACCATTTAAGATGATTCAAACAAAACAAGGAAATGGTTTGTTTAAACAGATTTTCTTTAATTATAAACAAGTCACTTTAGATGAGAAGTCCACCCTGACCAAATGTTAGTATCAGTGAAAGCAGAAAAAATTAGGGAAAATCAATGAAAGTTTGGGAAAGATTAGGGATAACAAATTTCAGTTTGGGAGCAATTAATTCTACAAATATAAGCCAATGACTCCTGTTTATACATGTATTTGTTTCAATAGTTGGTTGCACCCCACCCCATGAGAAACTGGCTATGCAAATTGTCTAAAAAGGGTGTTTTTTCACATTGGGTATCTGAGGCAAGTGTAACTATACTTCTAAATGTTGTTTGTATTTTGCAAGAGTTGTAATGAAGGAACATGGCTTTCTACATTATGCACACATCTGTCAATATCTGTCAAGTGTTCTTGTAAAGTGCTGCTTATACTAACCTAGGCCCAGGACATAAAAAGCAGTTTGACACCAATATTTGGAGGAAAAACAATCAGTAGTAAGAAATAAACAGAGCATTCATAAAGGGCAAAAGATATTACAAGTGTTCGGATTGCGTGTTATAACTTTCACATACACAGACAGAAAACATGCTAGCTTTGTATTGAAAGCATAGTCACATCTGATGACCTTACATGACCATAGTGCATACAGGACTAAAGCCAAGTTGATAGGAAGCTGGGAGCTATTGACATTGAGCTAGGCACTGAGAAAAGGAAATTACTGCTTTGGATGATGTTTCATATTCATAATTGATGGGAATTGTTCGTGGGTGGTAGGTAGAGAAAGGCTTGAAAACGGGTGATGAAAGGAAAGTAAAACCATGCCGTGCCAAAAAATGTTGAAAAATACAAAAATTGAGGACAACAATGAAAAATTCATGGGCAGATGTTGAAGGCTCATGTATAGTCAACAGATGGATATTCACTAACTATAAAGGTCATTCATTACACTCTTCTTTACACCAATGGCTTGTTATCCCCTCGCCGACGAAGTCGAAGGGGATACAGCAACGCTGAACAGATCGGTTTCCGTTCGATAACTTAAGTAATGTCTGACGGAATGTAATGAAATTTGGGAAAGAAGGTACCATGTAACCCTGTAAGTTAGAGCTAATATTGGATCGGATGATCGATTCAGCAGGTTAGCTCCCAATATCGGTATTGGATCAGAAAATCGGTAGGGAAATTCTTTTGAAATGTGAGTCATAAAATGGCTAAAATTTGAATTTAGCACTTAAGTACTAGTACCTAAATCATACATACTATAGATTGTCTTCTCATATGAAGTTTCTATAGTCCACATTTGTTTATGTTTAATGATCTAACCATGCCTCTGAAAATTTGAAATGGGTGTAAAAGTAGAGAGAGAATATAGGGCCGCCATTTTGGATTATAAATGACATAATTTTTTATAGACTCGTCCACCGTCAATAATGTTAGAAAAAAAAAAACGGCTTTCTAAATTTTTTATTTTCACAGTTTGCCATGAGAATATTTCTTTTCATGTCAAGGAATAATTTATTTTACTCCCAACACTACATTCTTAATTTTTAAAGCTAATATCAATTTTCTAATTGCTGCAAGATTCAGGCACTAAGGATAAACATTGCACACTACACCTGTGAAGAGTACAGGTTATATGAATACACTCCACATGCCTGCTCACTGTCTATCCTCATGTAAGAATCTTGTAATGATTACAAAGTAAATAGACCTTATCAGCTTTAGAAATTAAAAAAAAAAAAAAAAATTGGTTTTATGAGTACAAGAAAATATTCTTTGACTTAAATAGATATATTATATTGGCATACTTTGAAAAAGAAAATTTTAGAGAGCCATTTGATATTTTCCAACATTGTTGATGTTGGGAGAGCCAAGAAAATGATGTCATCTTAAAATGATATAATCCAAAATGGCAGCTCGCAAATATATTCTATCTCCACTTTTATACCAATTTTTGACTATCAGAGGCAAGATATAAGAGCATTAAACATGAACAAATAGCTAATTACTGTATGTATCCGAAAATGTTTCTGTTCGATAACTTTAATAAGTAACGTTAGACAGATTTTAATGAAATTTGATAAGAAGGTACATGGTATGAAGCATAGCCTAAGTTCGGTCTTCGAGTATGTTGGTCTATGCGAAAATAGCTAATTGTATATAAATGTGTTTTCCGTAAGTAATGTTGTTGAGTATGTAGGTCAAATGTCAAAGGTCATAGCTCATTAAATATGCAAAAATAGCTAATTATGTACATGAGAAAGTTTATTTTCAGATCTTCTCATGGGTCATTCCATAAAGTAGTAAACTTTCTGTTTAGGTATTAGTAACTTCCTTGCCTAGTATTATAATAGTGTAGTCTAATGGAGTTAACTTGGTTAGGAAAAGGTTCATCGTGGTGAAAGATGAAGACGAAAAGTTGATCAGTTGTCTCACGATGTGCAAACTAGGAAAGCTACGACGTTTCGACCGCTACTGCTAGTCTTCGTCAGGCAATGAGCATAGAGTTCTCTGCGCGCGCGTTACATAGCAGCTTCGGGGGGCCCGGGTGCGTGCTATTGTATAGCAGCGGCGGGGTCCGGGGAGCCAGGGTGCGTGCTATTGTTTGTCTATTGTTTGAGACAAACAATAGCACGCACCCTGGCTCCCTATAACGCACGCGCAGCGAACTCTATGCTCATTGCCTGACGAAGACTAGCAGTAGTGGTCGAAACGTCGTAGCTTTCCTCGTTTGCACATCGAGAGACAACTGATCAACTATTTGTCTTCATGGAGTTAACTTGTTCTGAGTCTGACATATGCCACTTGGCGAGGGGATGCTACGCTTTGCATTGCCCATGTTGGAATAGTGTTGGAATTTCCATCAAGAAATCATTTTTTAATGTGATAGTTAGTGATAGTTGTTTAGGTTCAACATCCCCCACCCCCTCTCCATCTGAATCCCTGAGCATACATGTAGGCATCAAAATAAACTAGGGTTGGTGACTGAAAAAACATCAAATTGCTCTTAAATTGCTACTTTTGGACAAGATGATTAAATCATTGATTCAATTCAGAATTATTTCCCCCCTAACCCTGCAGTAAACTAATTACTCAAAATGCTAACTTTTTCCCCAGTGTTGCCATCATAATAATAAGAACTTACTGAACTTTTATGTTCAAGAAATAAATGTTGGTGTAGCGCTCAACTTTCCCATTCACTCTAACAAACAAAATGACTAAAATGTCAATTTTTCAGAATGTATAACCCAGTAGAATATTTTTCTTTTGGGAGGACATGTAACAATGTGCTATCTACAATACATGTATACGGTGAGTATTATAAAAAGTATACCGAACTTTGATAGCTTCTAAATAAAATGTTATAACCGATGTGACTTTGAGATTTATTTCATGGTGAAGAGCAGTGTTATAGCTAGGAACTTTTTAGTGGTGGTTCAAATTGGCGACAATACAGTATTCAGAACAGCAGCTTCCGGTATACGCTACGTAAAACATGATATCTATTTGTACGTGCAAATTACGAACAGTAGTACAGTATAGTGCGTAACAAAAGACAACAAAACTCGGCAAATCTTTAAGAAATAATCATTTATTGTCAAATAGAAAGCATGATTGCAAATAAAACAAGAATAAAGATGGAAATATGAATGTAAGTACCACGTTTCTTCACAAACAGTTACGTTTAATGCTGTTTCTTATGTGAAATTAGTGCCGGTCGGAAGCAGTGTTTTTCACCCGGAGTGGTGGACGGGCCCGACCAGCACGGGGGATTTCCGCCGACCACCGTAGCTATAACACTGGTGAAGAGTAACTTGTTGTCTGCCCACTGGTACCTCCTTCGTGACATTTTTGCCATGGATGACTGAGCACCAAGGTTTTTAAAACATGTTGTCAAAATCTCCTTGTTCCAAGTTTGGGCTGATGCAATAAGTGTGGGTCAAGCCATATGAATGTGTGACTTTGGTCTAAAATCATTTTAAAAGTTGAATTCTCCTTTGTGCTTCAATGCTTCATTGTTTAAAGTGATTCAGTGTATCTAAGCTTTCAAATGACCTTGTTTAAATCCATATGATAATCTTTAATTCATTTCAACATCCTTCAGCTTCTTGTCTCGTGATAACTAAAAACTCTATGCTCATCAAGAATATTGTACCGTTTCGCCTGCATAAGGTGCACACGGTGTTTTTCGCGAATAGCACATGAACTCAAAGGTTTACTGAACTTTAAAAAAGAAAAATAGGGATACGTGTGTTGAGAATTATTGATAGTAGACTTTCAAGAAAAAAGATAGCTTCCCAAATAAATGTTGCCTATTTTGAAGGACTCGGTAAAAAGGCTTACCTTAAAAAATGGATGCGGATGAAGCCAAGATTTTGTTATCATGGCAAATGAAATATCATAAATTTAGCTTTTAATAAGTCCTTTCCTGAGTTTGAGTTGAATTTAACACCTTTTCTATTCAAATGCACACAATCAATTGAAAATAATTCAGCAATTGTTTTCCAACTGAAGTAACTAACGCATAATTAGTTTACCCGTACTCGCTGCTTCAGCCCAAACTTGGTACAAGAGGATCTTGACAATACTTTTTGAAAAGCCTGCTGCTCAGTCATCCATTGCAGCAAAGTTATGAATAAGGTTTCATTACACAGAATAAGGTGCTCTTTACTATGAAATAAATCTCAAGCTCATAGGCCCGTATTCTGAACTCTGGTTTAACTTAAACCATGGTCTAAATGTGTGGTTTAACTATGGGCAGCCAAATGTGACACAAATCTCTAACAGTAGATATTCATTGTATTAGCATTAAAAACTGTCTGGGAATGATAAGTACAGTAATTTCTTGACTGTTAAAGCATGAGAGCAGAATCCAGTAAACATAAGGAACATACATTATAAACAAAGTTTTGACATTTTTGGCTACCCATAGTTAAACCACACATTTAGACCATGGTTTAAGTTAAACCAGAGTTCAGAATATGGGCCATAGAGGTTATAAAATTATAATTAGAAGATTCCAAAGTTGGGTATACTTTTTTTGATCCGCATTGTATATTTAGTATGGGGAAAGACGCTCAAGTGAAAACCAAAATTTATTGATCTTTTGATGTACAAAAATAAGAGATTTGACCGTGACAACGTCACAATCGATTCACCAAATTTGCCAATTTGAGATTCCCATAGATTTAGTGATTTCATTTTTCAGACATTCATAACTCTCTTATTCTTTGTCCAAATTCTTTCAAATTTTTCTGCTTTCACACAAATCAGCTTTTTATGAAGGTCGGATTTCCCATAAAAATGTGTATCTGCTACCTGCTTTTCATCAAATATCATTCTTGTCTATTTCATATTTTGTCTAATATTTTGTCTTTTGCTTGTCCTATTCTTGTTTGTTGTTGACAGTAAATACAGGTAACTATAGTATCTATATGGTCCTTGTTAATTATATGGTACATGTATCTTGCCCTGTGCTGTATGGTATCCTAATATTCAACATTTACGCTTTATATATCCATATTCATGCAATATTCCCCAGTTAAAAAAAAAGACATTTTAGTTATGTACTGAAACAGAATTGACCAGTGATTAAAACAAGGACCACAAATGTTATCTCTCTATCTCTCTCTCTCTTTCTCCCTCTCTCTCTCTCTTTCTCCCTCTCTCTCTCTCTCTCTCTCTCTCAAATCATTTGTTAGTTTTGTTTGGATTTTGTGTGGGTTTTGTGTGGGGTTTTGTTCTCACATTGTATCATGTAGTGTATATATTAGACATACAGAATCATGACTACATTACAAGTCTGAAGACAAGTCGGTCACTTTAGGCAGGTGATAGGCTTGGGGTATTTGTATTTTGGTATTACTTGTTCTTAAATTGCAGTTTATTATTCAACTTGGTGGTAATTTACAGGTAAATCTGGCTGGTAGTGATAGAAATTTGTTCTCATAATTTTATTCTTTGTCCATAAGTCATTTACTCTCAAATTAATGGTATTTGCATATATACATGTACCTGAAACATAGCAGACCACCCCTCCGCCCCTTCCTGCCTCTTCCCATTTTAATGTTAGTCTGGACAAGGTCATGTATAATCTTTTACCTCTCTCATTTCCTGTATACTGGATGCATGGGCAAGTGACTATGATTATATGCTAGTTTAACCATGATTATACATGGTGTAACTCATTGAAAAGAACCAAGGAGGTCATTAAAATCATACTAACACAGTGAAGAGGATCTTTTTGCCTCCATTTTCATCTCCTAAATAGAAATATAATATGGCTTTTGATGAAGTCTATATCTGTCAAATATTGCCCTCAGTCATTGATTTCTCATCATATCCAAGCAAGTCAACTTCAGTTGAGTTACTTTAGCATGCGGAAATTCGAATTGATGAGGGTTGTAAATGAACCAGAAACATTAATTAGGTCAGATACTGATCGAGTCTGCACACTAAATGAGGCAGAACGCATTCCTGTATTTTCTAGACTGTCTAGTATTTATAAATTGGTTTGTTTTGCTCAAATGTATTTTGGAGTTAGGATTGTTATTCTTTTTAGGTTGGATAACATGCATTTATAATATTGCCATGAGTACCAGGTGCCATCAGCAATATTTTTATTATCATACAAGTATTACTATAGATATCATTATCGTTAGAATTATTAGTAGTAATCATACAATATAGTTTTCATTTAGTATCACTGCCTTTAATGATTTCACCAGTATTATCACCATCATTATAATCATTATCATGATCATCATCGTGGTGGTCATCACCATTATCATTATCATCATCGTCATCATCAATACCATCACCGTCATCATCACCGTCCTCATCATCACCGTCATCATCATCATCGTCATCATCATCATCATCATCATCATCATCATCAATTGTCATTAATATGTATCATTTCAAATTTTGTAATTCTCTCTGTGTATACCCTTCTTATTGTCCACTCACGCTATTTCTGTGCCGATGTTACATGTTAGTGTTTTTGTAAACCCATCTGTAATTTGCATGAAAAAAGTTAAATTATTACAGGCCCTTTATATTTTCAGTGTTCAAACTGTTTGTAATTGTATGTTCTTTAAGAATAGTCTTGTTTGTAGATATTGGTGTCTCTTTATACTTTTTACATTGACCTGTAATGTAGTTTGTCCTAAAGATTGGGGGGGGGGGTATAGGGGTCTTTTCTTGGAAGGCAATATAATCTAATAAAAGCTTGGATGTTTTTACATGCAGCGTAAATGAAAAATGCATCAAAATTTAAAATTACTTTTTGCTGTCTACCAATTTCATAATTTGATATCCAGCTACATGTATGATCCCAATATAGGTACATGTAGTGGACTTGAATAATTCATGAGATTGCAATTGCTATTTACTTATTTATTCATTTATCTATTTTACATACATTGTTCTATGTGTATTTATTTTACCAGAGTATACTTTGTTTTGTAAGGATTATTTCTGATAACTACCTTTCCTGTATACCCTGATTACTCCATAAGACATGTACATAGGGCTGAAGAATAACAGGGGTTCAATGGAGGGTTAATGTCTCTTTCACATTCAGAGTGACTTCAAATTTTAGCAGTTGTTCAATTAAAAGAAATTAAAATGTAGGTGGACCTCTTCCCCCACCTTTGCTTATGACAATCTCTTCAATATATAAGGTACATCTCATTACATACATGTACATGGGTGGAACCAAGTGTACATAAGTTGCCTGTTACCTTTTACATCTGGGCATGTACACCTCTCTGGTTGATGATATCTAAAGGGAGGAAGTATGGCTTCCATATTTCTGTATTTTCAAATAATAATGGGGTTGAATCTGCCCAAACTTGTCTCCTTTGTTCATCATTTGTCCAGACTTGTTCTGACTGCTATATCTTGCTTCCTGTGTATAAGTACCATAATAGTATTAATGTTTCCTTTTGTTATCTCTTCTATTTCTGTAATCTATGTACAGGTAACCAGTACTTCTTACAGGGTTGATTGACATAAAGTTTCTGCAGGGCCAAAATACTTCTTTATTTTTGAAATAGCTATTTTTTATTAAAAACCACTGGGATCATGTAAATGCAGTAGCAGCCCCTGATGACATTAACTCTGTTTGGGATTAAATATCCTTTTAAGCTGTAGTTTTCTACTGTTCAGAATGCAACAGACCCTATCTTTTTCAAAAAATGTCAAGATAAACAGTAATGAAACAACCGTTAATAACTACATGTAGTTATCAAAGGTATTTTTACAAGATACAAGACATTCATATTGTCTTTTTGTATACACAATGTTACAATTTGAATCCAGGCTTTCTGTATTTAAAGTGTATTTTACAGGTTTTTCTCCTCTTACATGTATCTTATTTGAAAGTTTGTGTGGGCTTCTACCATATATTGTTGTTTTCAGTGTTTACATCTATATCCCCTTTAATAGATATATATGTTTGGATTAAAATTTGGCTCATATCTCTATTTAGAGATAGCAGAACAATTAAGGGATTATTTTCTCTATTAAAGCAGCTTAATGGGGCCAAACATTGAAAGATCAAGGAAAGAAAAAGAAAAAAGAAAGTTCTGTGTAACTTCCTTGAGTACCTTTATGACCCATAAAGCAAAGAAGGTGTTGTTTTCTGTTGTTGTTGTTGTTGTTTTTTTTTTTTTTGGGGGGGGGGGAGTGGTGCTTAGGTAACAAATACTGTTCACTTACCTGTAGGCCTGAAATAACAAAGGTAACCCAATAAAAATGTACAGTTTACCTATTGTAATTTTCTAGTGATATGATATAGTGAATATTTATGCTATGCATGGATTCATTAAGAATTCACTCTTTACATTACATTACATTACATTTACAGTACATTACATTTACATTACATTACATCATTGAATATAATAAGATTATAATCTTCACCAATGGTGAATAATCTTTTCAAATGAAAGATGATTGTCCTCCCTGTAATGGCTGGGGATAATGAGAGTAAAGCATCATTTTCTGGAATCACCTGAGTATCAAAGATAAATGAACAAATACTTCTGGCATCAACATTGTGTTTATAAATTATATACATGTACAATGTAAAATACCTATGTATGTATACTTCCTTTGTTTGTATTTGTATAGTGCTTGTAGAATACCCTTTCCTACCCATATAAACTAAACTATCAATTTGTTTCTATACATTCATACTATTTTGAAATACTATCAATTTCTTAGTGTTCCTTGACGAACAATGATCACCAACCTTATAGTCACCTTTTATTTCTTCATATGTGCTGAAATATTTTATCTAACTACTATGCTAAATTGAACTTAAATACTAACCTTGAAAATCTTTCCTAAAATATACATAACATGACTCATTTAGAGGGTCCTTATTCAATGTAAGGAAAGCTGTTTCTAAAATAAAGGTTACCTTTCACTTTATTATTAATAACATGAGATTGAGACAGATTGTAAGGAAGGGAACAGAATGATAAAGAGCAATTGATATAAATACAAAGCCTGGAAAGAGTGAAATATAAGGAGAGGGTAAAAAGAAAGATTAATAGATGTTAGGAGAAAGGGCAGAAGAGTAAAAGAAAATAAGAGGGAGAGAGAGAGAGATTGAAAAGGGTAAGAGAGAGGGGAGGAAGTAAGGTGTGTGTTTGTTTGTGTGTGTGTGTGTGTGTGTGTGTGTGTGTTTGTGCATGTGTATATGAGAGAGAGAGAGAGGGGTGGGGGGGGGGGGAGGGGGTTGAGCGATAGTCTATTTGCCAAATATTACATGATGAAGAATTTGTAGGATTTTCATTTGATTTGAAAAATTTTCAGGTTCTTGGTTTTGAATATATTGTCTATTTGGAATAATTCAAAAAGAATTATGTCAAATGTAATATGAAGATATAAACAATGTTCAAATCAGTGAAATCTTAAAAATCTTGTACCTTTCATCAAAATCTATATTTTTGACTTTAAATAACAATTATCTGTACTTGTCCTATTAGCATGGAAATTGTGGTTATTATCTTTCCAGAAAATCTCCACATCACGTTATAGTGGATGATAATTATGTAGAATTCCCTCCCCTCCCGTCACGAAATTGAACAGAATTATTTATGAAGATGTATTAAGCTATGGTTTCCTGTACAATTCATTGAAAAGGGGATGTTTGCTGTTACCAGATCCACTCTTTATATTATCTTATGGCGTGATCAAGCAACAAACAATCTTGTTCTGAAAGAGTTACTATTTTCAATAAGGAAGTAAAGAATTTTTTTTTGCAAAATGCTAAGAAGCAGTGGATATTCTAAGAGTAACATTTAAAGGATATGGTTTTATATGGGAGACTCAGAGGTTTTCAGTTTTGTTACAAATGGTTCATACAGGTTTGAATGGGATATCAAGTAGAATGTGGTCATGTGATCAGGTTTGAATATGGTCATGTGATGCAATTGTGAAGATTTCATGGAAGATCCTTTGATGGGAGTTAAAACACATTTTATATTATTAACATCCCCTGATACAGAAATATGAATTATCATATCTTGATATACATTTCCATCTGGGTGTGATGGCTTAGTGGTAGAGCAGTTGTCTTATAATCGAGAGGTTCTGGGTTTGAAAACAAGCTATTATCGTAGTTTTCTTTTGAAAGGCATTAGTCCTCAATTACCAAGTCCTCCATAATACAAATTATGCTGTAGGTCCTCCTGGTTACTTACATACAAGCATACATGTACATACTTGCTTTCATTGCAGGCAAGTAAATATATTGTGAATCTAATTGTAATAAATGTATTATATTATATCTAGTAATCTTCCTATTTTCTGTCTTTGACAGTGACACCAACCTGACCCTGTTTGTAGTTCCAAGAGAAGAAGACATCCTTCAAGTGGCCTACCCATCCTCTGCTTATAAAGCAGTCAGTCAAACAACCAAGCAGATAGAGCACAAGAGCAGTGTGGCCCAAGACCAAAGCAGAAAGGAGACGGAGTATGTCACCCAGAACAGTAACCTGTCATCGATATCAGATGATAATGATGTGGTAGTGGTCGGCAAGGGTGTGGAATGTGAGGATACAGAGTCAATGAAAGAAAGGAGTGACATAAGTTACTTGACGGACACATCTGCACACAGAGTACCAGAACACAGAAGCCAGACTAAACCCTTCACATCAACGCCAAATTCTGATGCATATCACAATGAACAAAATGAGAGAAAAGTCGTAGATTCTAGGCAACAGTACAAGGTCCAACGTGTGACTGCTTCTACAATCTGCCATGAATCTGCAGGACCAATGAAGGTCACATTAGTTAATCCATCGGGTGGAGAATCATCACATGGGTCAAAGGAACAGCGAACTTTTCGATTAACCAATGTATTGAATTCACAAAGTTCTAGTAAACAGCCAAATAGTCTTGCTGCATCTGAAGGGGTCTCAGACTCTAATGAACAACATGACACCCAACCTCAGAGACATGTAGCTTCACTCAAGAGTTACTATGAAGCAGCCAAACTTGCCAATTCCACACAACTGTCAAATGAAACTGCAGATACCTCAACGAGTAGTACAAGCCGTGGATACAGTTCTAGCGTGGACAATTTGCTTTCTACTTCAGGATTTTCACCTGCGCAAGCAGTGCTTAGGGTTCAGCCACAAAGAGGAATGAATGGATCGTCTTCTTGTGATGATTTATGTAACTCAGCTGCGCGGTCAGAGGTAGGGAGATTGAATCGTCAAGTGAGTATAATCAATGGACAAAGCGTGCAAAGAACTGATGGAGAAGACTGCCCTGATGGTCCTATGCATACATGGATGAATGATCATGAGAGTGTCAAAGTGAGTAGGAGCACAGGCCTTGCCAAGATAACATTACGGGTAGATGATCCTGATGTACATGATGCGCTCTCGCATGAAGCATCTCTCAAAGGAGAAGACTACTTGACCCATGCTACGCGTGTTACTGTCTCTGCATCGGTCTCTGCAGACAACCTCTCACAGAATGCAAGGAATATTAATGTTTCTCCGAAACGTGAAGCCAGAAGGTTGACTGTGAATCAAGACTCTAAGAACATTCCTAGTAGTACATCTAATGCTTTAGTGCCAATGTCACGATCCCAGGCCTTAGCGTCAGGGAGAGTGGTACATCTATCTAATCAACGTCAGTTGCTCCCAGATAAACCGCAGGACGGTAAGGTCTACTGGGACAAGAAACCCAACTCTACGGAGCCGGTTGATGATTTGAATTTGACAGTCGGTGATGGCTCCTTTTTCCCTTGGAAGAGAACAGGGTCAAGAAGAGGTTCTTGTGATAGTGATGGAAGCGGGGGAAGAGCAGCTACAAACAGCCAGGGAAAGCCTAAACCAGCAGTGCCAAAGAGAGACAGTAGCAGGGGTAGGGTTAGAGAAAGGAGTCTTGAAAGGGAGAAACAGAGGGAGAAGACCATGCATGAGAGACATCGAAGTCGCAGCTATGACCGTGCCCACCAGAGGACCAATTGGTCCCAGTTCCAGGTATGACAATTACAGTACAGCTTTATATCCTGCAAGTGGTAAATCCAAGAACAGTATTGGTCTGGTAGTGTAACTATTCATAATATTTCTTTCTGGTTGATGAAGAAAATTAACCTGTGCTAAGAAGAGCATTTCTGTATCAGTTGCTATCAAGTTCAGATCTGTCACTATCAACTTGTACAGTAATATTGTAGTGCATATTTTCTTGTTAACATTTCTTCTTAGTTCTACAGGAAGTTACTTCATATCGTATCATTAAGCTCATCAAAAAATATGTATTATGGATCAAAATAATTTAAAAACATGTAGCTGTACAGAATAAGATTTTACCAAACAAGGAAGACGTGATTGATCTGTGAATATCTTCAAAGAAAAAGGTCTAACTTTCATACACTCAGGGTTAGGTTGAATAAGCCATACAAGATATATTAATGTCTGCTTTTGTAACATTGTATGATAGGCATGCAGGAAGAATGCAACAGGTGCCTTGCCTGAAGGTATCCAGCTTGATGATGGAACCCTGATACCACCAGGAAGGAAGGATTCTAGTGCTAGCAGTAACAGCGCTGGATCAACCGGAGAGAAGGAAACAAAACTTTTCCCAGGTAATATACCAAGGATATCTTATGAAGTGTCGAGCAATCTGCAGATGCACTGAGACCCTTGTCCATGTGATTTGACTGGCAATTTGCTAATTCTTACATATATGTTATTTAGTACTTTTGGAAAGTATTTTGCACAAAACATCTGATCTGCCCAATGAACTCTGTAACTTCATACTTTCCATGGAGTTAATGTCCTTGTGTTTCATAGAACATGATACATTACAGCAATGTACATTCTTGATTGAAATGTTCTATTGTTTGAAACGAAATTCAGCATATATATATTCGCCACCTCAAGCACATAGTAGAGCTTCATGATCTTACTGTATTTTCTTAACGAATTACAATATTACAAACCATGTTACATGTAACTTCATTATAATCCTAGACTTGTCTTCCAGCAAAGCTACATGTAATCTCTTATCATCATCTATTACCATCATCTATTACCTATTTTACACTGTTCTCATTTGTCTTTTACCCTGTGTTTTCACTTCCAATTCACCATAGAAAATAGATTTTTATTCACGCTGACAATGCACTGTCAGCTAAGCTTGCCATAGTCCTTATCAAGCTGGCTTTCAATAAACAAAGTCACCCTCCATATTTCCCCCCACTTGTACTTGTGCTGAATTTATTTTCCTCAAAATCATGCTGCCATTGTAACACAAATTTTTCTGTATGTGATTGTCATGGAGCATTGTGAATGAAAGAAGAATGATACTTTTTCCCTTTGCTTTTTTTTGTCAGTGCATTTCCCCCCTTAATGTACTTTATTGTGTAAAGCAGTCCTTGTGACTAGTCATGTACATGTGCCTTTCCTTAATTGCATTGCAGATCCATTCCATATTTTAATGTTAGTATCTTGCCTTTCAAGACTTTTCCCTTGGTCATCAAGGTACATAAGCAATTATCTGTAAGTTCTAAGAATTCTGTACATTGTAAACGATGGTAGGCGGTAGCATCATAAAATCACTTGCCCGGTCTAGAGAATTTTCTTCCTCGTTATGAACAGCATTCAGCTTAAAAGGTTTGCGCCCTCGCTCAACGGCATTTGACATTCGACAAGATCGCCCTCGGACAAGATCTGATTCTGGCATCTTCAGGTTCGGTTCCTGGTCAGCAAAGCGCGGGAATGGTGGAAAGATGAAAGAGAAGATAATCGGTGGGTCAACCCGTCGTTTGCTTCAAAGGAAGGAAGGTGTGGTCTTGGTCTTAGCTGGTATCATTCATGTATTCACACCAATGCTAACATATTATACCATGTAAAAAACATTGTCTTGAGGTCTGGTAATAACAACATATTCATTCCTTTAAGAATCCTATGATAATTGCGTGTTCAAATTATAGCAAAGTTGGCAGAAATATTAAAAAATGAACATATTTTTTTGACAAATCAGACAGTATGTAAATCTATGTATTAAACTAATTTGAATTAAATCAACATTTTTGATAAATAATGAAATAACAACCTTCTTTCTTGCCAAATGAATTTGATAGAAAGTGAATCATTTCTGTGTAACTCTCAAAATATCATTAGAACTTTGATAGTGATGATGATGATTTATGATCAATTACAACTAAGTTATGAATTGTCATCTACTTTAAAGGGGTTTTCAGCAAGTTCTCTTTTTTTTGCAGTTTTCTTATATTAGTCCATATATTATTCTTAGGATTCTTATATGAATAATTGATTATTCAGAATATATTTGGACCTTTATTTTGAAATGCAGTCCAATTACCAGAACTCAAAATCACCTTTAAATCACTGCCACTTTATTATGCCATATTGAAATACAATGCTACTTGTATGCACAATATTATGCAATAAAGCTATCATGCCATGCACCTAATCTTATATACTTATGCTGCTCATCTAATCAACTCACCTCACCTCATACAAAAGTAGGAAATAAGATGAAAACCACAAAGAAACATTTGTGGACAGGATATGGGACTTTCATGTTTATTGTGGGCAGACAATGCAGGAAAAATAAATGCTATATTAAAGGGAAAAGCTGGTGTGAAAATCATTGTTGTATCTAAGTTAACATCATTGTATAGAGAGGGATTAGTAATGTACACTAGTTGATTCAGGGATTATCTGGGTGATGGGATTAACAATGAGCATTGAGTACGTATTAGCATTGAATTATGCATGTATGATCTACACTAATTTGATACATCGCACAAGGTTCTCGGCTGATATGTGGGAAAATGTCCATTTTAAAGAAAGATTTTTAAACCCTCTATGAGTATTATACTTGGTAAAACAAGCAAAGCTCAGTATTGTATCAGCTAATAGAAGAAGATTGCAAATTTAAAAAAAATAAAATGTGGCAACATGTGTACATGAGAGTACATGTATTAATCATGTATATTTTTATAAAGAGGTGTTCATGTATATACATGTATTTATCAAAATGGTGCAAACCCCTACCCTGAAAGATACCACATATCTTAATACTGCAATAACTCTATTGGTTAAAAATATTCTTCAAACTAAAATGAAATCTTTACGCATTTTTTTCTGAAAAAAAAATTGTGTATATTTATATGTGGAAAATATTGTTTCAAATAAAATATGATTTTTCTAGAAATGATGGCGAGAAAGTCATTCATCTTTATTAACTTATCACATTTTGCAGTAAAGCTTCCATAAATATTTATGGATCTGTTATCCTGAAATGAGTCAAAATCTATTTCAAATTCTTTTAAGGAATATTATCACTCTGAAAGGAATATACTTTGGTTGAAAGGTAGAATTTCCATCGTCTTGTAAGGTATGATGACAATTTTTCACATTTGGGTTAATTCTGACACTTGATGTTTCTCAATATAATTTTATGTGGTTTTGCGGTTCCCCTGCAAAATCTTATTCCTCTGTTTATCCTGGCCAAGCTTAGCCCTCTAATTAATCACTCTACGCTGTTAAGCTGTATATCCTGCGCTCTCTCTTAAAGACCTTCAAAATAAATGAAGAGAGATGAAAAGATGCTGCACCTGTGCGTTAGGGCTGATCATGCATGTCAGAATTCATGAGATATAAGCAGTTTAAAATGTTGTGATATAGTTCACAAGTACATAATATCAAATATCATTAGAATAGAAAGCAGTACAGAGATTGTTGTAATGTATACTGTAGTATGGCAGTAGGTGTCGAAAATCACTTGCCTAGTACATCTGGGCTACCAACTTTGCTAGATGGGCAAATGAATAAATTTACAAGGAATTTACGTTGAACTATATAGAAAAAATGTGACCACATTCAATTATCCATTTTGATTGTTGATATTAACACTTTTACTAGTCAAGTTGATTATGAAACGTTTTGCTTTGGAAAAAAGTTATGGCAAGAAAATTCATGCCCAGTTTTTGAATGAATTTTTTCTTGTAATAAAAAATTGTGCAGCACCCTGCATTATGTTAACTTAGTGTTTTATTTACTGCAATAAATCATATATACCTACCTATTATGCCTGTAGTCTTGACTACGGGACCCCTTCGAGAATTTAACACACATGAGTCACAATATTGTGCGCACCCCCCGTAATCCTATTGTCCCCTTCGCCACTCACGCGCGTCAACACGCTACGGCCATCTTCCTCTTTCTTGCTCGCCCCCGACGAGATAGGACGTATAGTCACAGCGCTCCTGAAATCAGGTCGTATAGTATCCTTTAGGTGCGCTTTTTCGCACATTTAAAGCACTTTTAGGTACCTATATTCGCTTAGATTATAGTACTGTGTTTGCGGGTGTTCCGTTTGTCACCGAGCCTTTGGGTTCGGTGTTTGTTCTTACGGTTTTTTGGCTGTGAAAATCTTTTGTGCGTATCTCCCAAATAAATTTTACTTTTATTTTACTGCATTCAGTTGAAGTATTTCTTATTTTGAAAAGTATACTTTATTGTCTGTTTTATTGCAGTGGTATGAATTCGGAAGAAGAAGCAGCTAGGTCACGGAGACCTGCTTCTTCCGAAGAGTCGTCTAGCAAGACGACTCGGCCTTCCAGAACTCTCCCGAGTACTTCGGTACATGGGGGAGGGAGGAGGGCTAAGGGTAAGTTGCCTAGTGGTGTTTCCTTGCAGAGTTTGCCAGTCTCGGAGCTTGCGGCTTCGGGACGGGTGGCGTTAACTGAGTCGGGATTGTCAACTCCGAAGCCCGTGGTTTCGGGGTGGGTGGCGTCAGATTCTAGTGGTTTGGATATCTAGCGAATCCAATCCCCCGGTCGCTGAGACCAGAGGGGGGGGGGCGGTTGTTTCCCGTACGGTAGCGTTCACTCGCTCTGATCCGTTAGGGGAGACGCGCCCCACTACTGCAGGGCAACCCACGGGCTTAGTCCATGTTGGTCTGGGTTCTCAAACCCTAGCCCCGTGCTAACGCCATATGGGGAACGAGTACTTTCTGGGCTGTCTCAGGTGCCAGCTGATGGGAATGCTCGAGCTAACAATTATGGACGCTCTTCGGAGCAACAGGTGTTTTCACCTGAGTGCGTGACTACTAGTGCTCCCCTATTGCTGCTTTCGAGCGGTCCAATAGCGGGTTCACACGCCTTTAGTAGTCATCGGGCACATACCGAGTCATCTCGGTCTGCCCACGCACTGGGAGCTTTTAGCTCCCAACCCATGGCTACTGCATCTTCTTGCTTAGCCAATATGGGTGATTTGGGCGATTCTCTAGGCTTACGCCATGAGCGCTCCAATCCCTTTTTGGGAAGTGAACGTCCCTCCGCGGAGGGATCGGTTCGTGTTTCCGAAGTGGCTTCGGAGATCCGAACGAATCCGATTAAGCGTTCTAACAAAAGGGTTTCGGCTACGACTCTTGTCGAGCCAGCCAAGAAAAAGGCCAAGAAGAGGGCAAAAAGTGGCAAGGCTTTGCCGGCCTCTTGCCCGTCTGGCCTGGCTAACCCAGCTAGCTCCTCTCAAGCTGACATGTTCAGCATGATGCGGGCTTTTGCTCAGAATCAGGGTTGGTCCTTGTACCGGCTACTTCAACCCTGACTTCTGTCCCTATTCAGGGGTCTGACTTTGAGACTAATCAGCCTTTTGTGTTGGATTTGTCTTTGTCTGAGTCGGTTTCGCATGTGCCTCCTATTCCCGCGGCCCTTGGGGCGCCGCTGGGCGAGGAGACTTTCGTTGAACCATGCGGGGCTCTGCCTGCTGAGGCCTTTGTTAGCGTTCCTTTGTCTCTTTCCACTCGGGTGGAACCAGATTTGGAGGTGGCCTCTCAAGCTTCGTTTTTGAATCGCTTGGGCAGGCGGAGTCTCAATCGCTCGCCCTCTGTGGGGTGGGAGCGATTGCTTTGTTATCCAGATATCTCTCTGAATTTTAGTCAACCCGCGCGCAGGGTTCGACTTCGCGTTGGCGTTCCTTTGCCGGGTCATCCCGGTCCGCCCTTGCTCTGGGCGCCTTGGCGTCCGGCCCATGGCTGTTGCATCTCCTTGCTCGGCCGATATGGGTAATTGGTGCGCGTCTTTGGGTTCAATACCCTCAGCGCACTTCTCCCATAAAGGGAGGTGAGCGTCCCTCAGCGGAGGGTTCGGTTCGTGTTCCCGAAGGGCTTCGGGGATCCGAACGAAACCGAATAAACGCTCTGAAAAGCGGGTTTCGACTTAGGCTCTTTTTGGGCCAATCAGAAGCCTAGGGAAGGGGCTAAAAGAGGCAAGGCTTTGCCTGCCTCTTGCCCATCGGGTTTAGCTAACCCTCCGGTCTCTCAAGCTGAGATGTTCAGTGTGAGATGGGCTTTGCCCAGACTCAGGGTTGGTCCCTTGTACCAGGATTCACATCCCCTGCTCTTGTCCCTTTTTTGGGTCGGACATCGAGACTAATTAGCCTTTTATGGTTTATTCTTCTTTGTCTGTGATGGGATCACATGCGCCTCCTAGTCTCGCAGCCTCGGGGCTCCGTCGGGTGAGGAGGCTTATGGCGGTTCATGCGTGAATCCGACCGTTTCGGCCTTTGTTCGTGATTCTTTGTCACGATCATTTCAGGCGGATCCAGTTTTGGAAGCGGCCTCTCAAGCTTCGGTTTCCAAATCGCTGGGGCAGGCAGAGCCTTAGTTGCTCTCCCTTTGTGGGGTAGAAGCGATTGCTTTGTTCTAAACTTTCCCTGACTTTTAGTCAACCCGCGCGCAGGGTTCGACTTTGCTTGGGTTCAGGCAGCGGGATTCCTCCGAGCGTTTTTCTCTTGCGGAGGATTTCTAGCTGGATTTTGGACGCATTGAAGCGGTGCTTCTTTTGAGCGTCATGTTTGGTTTGCAGTGGTCATAGTTTTCCACTGCAGCTGCCTCGGTCATGTACCGTCGCAGAGTATTGGTTGGTGGCTGTCTTCGTTCCTTTCTCCCCGCTTGGGAGGCCATCTCCGGGGACGATTTTTTTCTCTTTGACGGACGAGACGGATTCTTCATAGATCTGTCCGCCCCGCTCCCCGGAGGTGCTATAGGAACTCGGTCACCTCACAGGCTGTCTTTTTCCCTTTCTCCGACTTTTGTTATTCCCAAGCGCTCGGGGAAAACTTCAGTACATTTTCGGATGGAGACTCTCGCCTCCATTCTCCCGTTGATCAAGAGGAAGGACTACGCGGTCTTGATAGTTTTCGAAGATGCGTATTTCCACTTTCCCGTTCATCGCGCTTTGCGCGATCTTCTGGGGTTTTTCTTCCTCTCAGAGACTTATCGTTTTCGCACTCTCCCCTTCGGGCTGTGCCCAGTCCCTCGGGTTCTTACTCAGGTTGTAGCCGTGCTGGCAGCCTCTCTGAGGCGATGCGGCCTTCGGCAATTTTTGCTACCTGGACGATTGGCTTCTCCTAGCGGAGTTGCGCGATTATTTGTTGGACGAGACTAGTTTGCTCGTCAATCTTACTCAAGACTTAGGTTTCCTAATAAATTGGGAAAAGTCAGAGTTAGTTCCCACTCGCAGCCCAGTTTTTCTGGGGGCGGTGTTAGACATAAGGAATCAGTTGGCTCGGCCCAGTCGAGACAGGATTCTCACCATTGTCTCTGCGGCTCGCAAGCTCTTGCTGGCCAGAAGAGTCTCGGCCAGACAGTGGCTTCAGTTTCTAGGTTATCTAGCCAGTCTAGTCGATGTTTTAGAGGACTGCCGGCTCCTCATGAGACCCTTTCAGAGACATCTCCTCAGGTTCTTCAAGCCGGGAAAAGACTCTCTTTTGGTCTGGATTCCAGTACCAGTAAGGATCAAGTCTCTTCTCTCTTGTTGGACGAGCGAGGTGTTTCTCGCGCGAGGCAGGTCCTTCTCTGCCCCTCTTCCGTCGAAACCGATATCGACGGACGAGGGGCAGAGAAGGACCTCTCGGTTGGGGTGGGGAGGACACTGCAACGGCAGCACGGTTGCGGGGGATTGGTCTCAACTTGAGAATCAATGTCCTGGAGTTTATGGCAGTTCTGTTGACCTTGCTCCATTTCAGAAGTCGACTTCTCAGTCGTTCGGTTCTGATTCTCACGGACAATGTTACTGTGGCGGCATATATCAATCGGCAGGGAGGCACTCGTTCGGTTGCCCTGAATGCCCTAGCAGCTCAGCTGTGGAGGTGGTGTCGTCGCATGGCAATCACAGCCGTGGCCTCTTTCATCCCCGGTCGGGAAAACCTCATTGCGGATTTTCTGTCTCGGGGCAGGTATCTTCCATCGGAATGGACGCTCCATCCGGAGGTATTTTGCCGCATTCGCAGTTGCCTAGGTCCACTGGAAGTGGATCTATTTGCGTCGGTGCTAAATCACCAGCTGCCGAAGTATTGCTCCCGTGTTCGCGATCAGGGAGCATGGGCTCTCGATGCTTTCTCCCTCAGCTGGGAGAACCTTCAGGGATTCGCCTTTCCTCCCTTCCAACTGATTCCGCGTGTCCTGCGGAAAATCAGGGAAGATCGGGCGCGGGTGCTCGTAATAGCTCCCTTTTGGCCCAGGAGGAATTGGTTTCCAGAACTTATGAGCCTCCTAAGGGCTCAACCGTTCGTTCTCCCGTTAAGAGCGGATCTGGTGTTACAGCCCCTATCGGGGATTCTTCACCACAGTCCGGAGTCTCTTCATTTGACTGCTTGGCCCCTGTCAGGGAATCTGCAAGACAGTCGGGTCTCTCTGATAGAGCCGCGGACTTTTTAATGTCCAGTCGTAGGGTTTCTACTAGGGAAATTTACTATTCCCGTCTCTCGGTCTTTTTCCTTTGGTGCAAAGAGAGAAATCAAACCCCTTCTAAGGCTCCTATTGGTTCAATTGCGGATTTCTTAATCTCGTTATTTGACAAAGGGAGATCTATCTCTACTATCCGAGGCTACCATTCGGCGATCGGGGCCATTCATTCGGGTTTCTCGGATGGTTCGGGGATTTCCAATTCCCCGCTACTAAGTGGTTTGATTCGTTCGTTCTTTCTGAAACGACCTTCTTTTTCTAAGTTAGTGCCGTCTTGGAGTCTGCCTAAGGTCCTGGAGGCCTTGGCGAAACCTCCTTTCGAACCGTTAGGTGAAGCTTCGCTTCATCATCTTACGGTTAAGACGCTCTTTTTGGTAGCTATTGCCTCTGGGCAGAGGCGCAGTACTCTTCATGCTCTCTGTCTTACTCCTGGTCATGTTCGCTGGGAGAGAAAAGGCGTTAGATTGATTCCTAGGGCTTCTTTTGTTGCCAAGAATCAGACAGCTGCCTCTGGCCCTGTTGAGATTTTTCTTTGTCCGCTTTCTAACTTTTCTTCGGTGCGTGAGGACAAAGTTTGGTGTCCTGTAAGGGCTCTCAAATGGTATATTGATAAGACTAAGTCTTATCGTAAGGATGATCAGTTGTTCCTGATCAGTAGAGAGCCTTTTTCTCCTGCCTCTCTTGATTCCATCTCTAGATGGATCGTTGAAGCTATTAGGGCCGCTGGCACAGAGGCTCTTTTATCCGACAGTAAGCCTCGTGCTCATGATACTCGTAGCACTTCTTGGGCTCTGTTTCAAGGTGTGGCGCTTGTTGATATTTGGAAGGCTGCTTATTGGCGTTCGCCCAATTCCTTCATTTCTTGCTACCTTAGGGATGTTCCCGCAGGTGAAGCTTTGTTTGCGTCATCCACCTTGAAGGCCGCTGTGTCTTCTTTGTAGTCTTTGGTGTAATCCTATTCCCTTCTGCTCGAAACATGCCTCCCGGTCTTTGAGTTGGCGCGGGTCTGGCATAATAGGTAGGTATATATGATTTATTGCAGTAAATTTGTAAAATCAGCACTGATTTTCTTATTTACTATATAAATCTATATACCTACCTATGACCCTCCCTCCTTCCCCTCACCTTGCAAGCAACATGTTTCTACTTGGGATTGCTCGCAAAAGAGGAAGATGGCCGTAGCGTGTTGACGCGCGTGAGTGGCGAAGGGGACAATAGGATTACGGGGGGTGCGCACAATATTGTGACTCATGTGTGTTAAATTCTCGAAGGGGTCCCGTAGTCAAGACTACAGGCATAATAGGTAGGTATATAGATTTATATAGTAAATAAGAAAATCAGTGCTGATTTTACAAATTAATATTAATGTCCAGGGCCCCGTTGCACAAAACTTGCGTTTAATCGCAACTCCTAAAAATCAAACGCAAGTCCTTAATGCACACTTCTGATTGGCTGAATATAAAGTTGCGTTTGATTTTCCTGAGTTGCGTTCAAACGCAAGTTTTGTGCAACAGGCCCTAGGTAGTATTGTAAATTGGGCAGTTGTATGATGATTAAGAGTTAAACTTGAGCCAAGCAAGATGAAAATTCTTGTACCTTTTAGCAAGAGTGTTTCCATGTGCTTTTTAAGATTAAAAGGTGAAAATTTTGTATATTTGAATCTGAATTAAGGTTTAAATTATCTAACTACTGCAATCCATATGACACAGCAAGGTAGAGTTTTTTAAGGTTTGTAGACTGATCTTATCATGGGCTGGTCAGGATAAGATCACCTGTAGAGCAACTTCATTAAGGCAGAGTGTTTTATCAAAACATTTCTCTGGATGAGCTCTGGTCTCATTACAGACTGACACATCTCAAGGAAACCAGCCTGAAATCAAGTGCTTCCTGTTAATGCATGGCAGTGTAGCTATTCCTAGACTCTCTCTCTCTCTCTCTCTCTCTCTCTCTCCACCCTCTTACATGTCTCTCAAGGATGTGTCAAGGAGAATAGCAGACCATCTTCTTCCAACAAGCTCTATTCTACTTCACATCATAATTTCTTAGCTCCATTCTCGTTGACCCCTCCCCGAGTATATATTCCATGAATTTGACCCCTCTCCTTGCTGTGCCCTATTGGATATAACCCCTCCCTAATTATCCCCTACATGTAGTTCATCTTTCAGTAAGATGACCCCTCCCCTAGTTCATTCCTCATTAACATGACCCCTCCACTAGCTGTGCACTCATTGATAAGTCCCACTAAGGCCTAGTTTTGTGACACCCTTATTGATATTAGACATTCTTCAATTGGTCACCATCCTAGTTATTTCTTCTTTGACATGACCTCTCCCTGACCTGTCTTTCTTAAGTTTCATCCCTTGTTAATTTGTTTCCTCCCATTATAGCTCTGCTCTCATTACCATGACCCCACCCCTATATCATCCCTAAATCATTCCTTATTAATGACCAGAATAGATGTACAAACATTTACCTGGTATATTGTGCCCATTCTTATAAGTTGTGATGCTCATCTTGTTCATAACAAATATTTTGATCTTAGACATGGAAATAAAATGGATGTTGAGAAAATACACAACAACAACAACTCTTTCCTTATTATATTACCAGCGTCCCTTGGACAATTCTAAAGTTTAAATCAGCTATATCAACAGTTTTTCATGTTTTACAGTAATATCCTTGTAAAATAATACATCCTGATCTAACCACTTGAATGTACATGTAGCATGCATGTATTATAAATTATTTTTGAAAATCTTGCTCATTTTAATAGCCTGGGGCGGTATTCTGAAAGCTCACTTAACTTTCTTTTAACGTTCCTCTTAAGCTTCTATTCAATTGAGCAGTATTAGACCTCCAAATCGGTATTCTGAAAGCTCACTTAGCGCTCATAGTCAGAATATGCTCCTCCTCTTTTTAGTCCATTTCCACCAATCAGATACGCTGTAACAAAGAAAAAATAATGTATACGCATCCCAGCTTCAACATATGATGACATAAATGGTACCCTGGGGTACCAAATAAAAATTGGCCATTTTGTTGAATTATTTAATTTTTTTTTAGGGCTGTACCCTGGGTTACCAAAAAGTGGGAAATTATTTTGGTGTGATTTTTTTCAACATTCAATTGTGTCCCATGTTCTTGTAAAAAAATACATAACATGTGTATACATATATTCTAAAATGTGAAATTTATAGATTTCTTTTTAAATTCTCTGGTTTTGCTAACTAGAAATTGTTTTCTTGGGCTTGCCTGGCAGAGCAGAACATAATTTATACAACACGCATTTTTACTTTTAAAGTCCATTATCTCAAAGCAGGTGAATGCATAGTTTGTCACTATTGATGCTCGGGAAAGTCATCTGGCATAAATTTGAATTACTTCGCTCCGTTGCCTACGTCATAGTATCAAGAAAATAGACTTATATTTAGTAAAATCATAATTTTCAAAGAAATATAAAACACATTTTCATTTTTAGAATATATGTATATATCTGTTAAATATTTTAAATCTCAAATGGGATTTTGTATCAGGAAGAAAGACAATTTTGCATTTGGATTAAAAAATATCTTTATGTACACATCAAGAAAATGGCAGCCCCGGGTATCGCTAGCAAACGATAAATCTTGCTGAGAAAATCTTTGATATATACCCATTTCATATATTTTAATGCAAAACTATGTAGGACAACAAGAAGGAATCAATCACATCTTTGAATATAAGCACATTTATATTATGAGGTTAATTCCCCTTTAACTCCTCTTTTAGCTTCAGGGTGCATGCTTGTGTGCAACACTGAATACCTGCAATGCACCTCCTACCAACTAGGAATTGGCATTAATTGAGCTTTTGGAATAACAATTTGCTACATGTAATTGAGCGCTAATTTAGCCCCTGGCCTCAATCCAAAATATGTTTCCATCACAATAAAAATAAAATGTATTTGAATCTTCGGTAGTAAAACTGTCATTCCCTCCTCAATCTTAAGGAATGGAGGGAGGGATCAAGGGTATAGTCTTCATATTCTAAACTCAGTTTCATTTTTTTTTTAGAAAGAGAGAGGGGAAAACTTGGTATATCGATTTTGGAAGCTAGACTGCAAAAATGAACTTTATTAAATACTGTAGTAGAAATAGGAAGATTCTTTCCTAAAATGTCTTGTATTTACACTGGGTTCTTTTATACATTTGTGAATGTTATAATTGACTACCACAATATAATCGTAAAACAGATAAATTTCAGAGGCCTATAGGTAATGATACCTTTTACAGTTCATGCTTCTTCATATAATTATCTGCAATTAAGTCTTTATTTAATTTAGTAATATATTTACTTATTCATTATTAGACCTATTTGTGTATAATTCAGGTATCAAAGTTAATTTCACATTTTAGAGTTAATACATTGTATAATAAAAAAAAAATACTTTTGTGTTTTGATAGTTGGATGTATCTTTAAGTTGTGCATAAACATGATTACAAGCTTAATTTTACATATGACCTCTAATTCAGTCATGTTTTGAGTGTGTCAAAGATACTGCATTAATGTGATTCATTACTGTGTTCTTATCAAATTAGAATGTAACTCAGGAAGATGTCAAGTAAGCAATATTTACTGTCACCAGAGGGCAGTATTTAATTCATAATAGATACATACATGCAGTTGATTTAACACCATATCTACATGTACATGTACATGTACTTGGGGTACACATTTATATCATATTTTATTTTGTATGCTTGAATTTTTTTTAAATTGATTTTCATACATTTTTATTTGGATGCATAGTGGTTACATGAATTTCCAAAGTTTATGCTGAAATGAATTTATATAATGAAGAGGTTTACATTTACATGTAGTGCAAATGGTAGACAAAGATTTTAGACAACTAAACATATATTATGAAATCCTGAACATGATTCAGAAAAAATAAAATATTTTGTAACAGAGTATGCATGCGTTTGCACACTGAATTGAAACTAAAAGGAAAAAGAAAGTGGCTAAAAGTTATTATGAAATAAAATATATGCTTACTACAAACAGTTTTAAGGAATTTCATGTTACCACATTTTTAGATGCATTTGCTCACTACATACACATATTATCATGTAATCTATCTGTTGAGAGCCAGAAGGTCATTAATTAGCTGAATCGTTAGATACACCCTTCTTATCCTCATCAGATAGATTTTGCTTTTTCTTATGATGTGAAAAATTTGAGGGTTTTTTTTTTTTTTTTTGCTTATAAATGCAAACTGTATTATATTTGATTTATGCTTCAATTTAGTGGATTATATTTCATCACAAAGCTTTATCATGCACATTTATGATTTCTTTTTGTTATTTTTTCCTCTTTTGATTTACTTTTGCCTTGGGATGCAAAGTCTTTATCAAACAGTCATTCTGGTTCCTGGGTGATATTTGTGTTTTTCATTATGCCTGCTGAGAACCAGATATATATAATTTAGCTCTATTTTAGGAGTTTGGAGTTACTGCTAATTATTAATAATGTAAATCTTTTCTGTTCCTTTTATGATGCAGACAATTCAATTTTTGTTAGTATTCATTTGTAATTTGTTTTCTTAAAAAGGCTCATAGTTATTTCATTTTTAGTCAGGATAGCATTATAATAGAAAGTAAAACCAAAATAAACTTTCCTTTAACCCCATTTAGGATTGATGTGTTATATCCAAATGAGACTTGTGGTTTTCACCAGAGATCCTTGGTTATAGTTGCAGGCATGTAGCAATAGAAATTGGGTTCCATGGATATGTTGGCAATACTCATTTAGTTTGTAATAGAAAGAGATTGTATATTTGTAAAATAATTGGGGAGGGACTAATGTTTTGAACAGATAATGTGTGAATTTACCCTCTAAAGATTCTTCTGTAGGTCTAATGACTTTGTTTATGATTTTGTGACTTTGTTGGTAATTTCCATCCATTTTAAATGCAGCATTTCCTGTAGTATATTATTTGATTTTATCAGTGAAATGTATAGCAAGGCGTGGATAGCCATTTAAGTGTTTCAATACATATACCTTACATTGGCTTGCATAGTTTATTTAGAATCACTCGTTTCACATAAAATGTTTTGTTTTATTTTAGTTCTTTAGTCCTCCTTAGCTTATCACGCTATGGCATATCAAATTTAGCAATGCTTATCAGTTTTAAGCCCTACTGCAGAGATTAATCCAAAATTAGTCTCCTTTAATTTCTCATCGCCATGCCATTTCCTGGCATGCGATGTTCATATTGTAGATACAATTGTAATGTGTTTTAAGAATTTCAGTCAAGCAAGCGTTCTAGAAGGGTATGGATAGTTCTTTTCCTCTGTCCTGGAAAGAGAGTGTCTCCAATCACAACTTTCAAGTATGCTTGTTATTTCCTAGTTTCATTAGTATTAACATGCTTAGTTGTCTTTTGATGGAATTGCCACTTTTTCAGTAAATTTGAAACCTCAAACTTTAAAGAATCTCTGTTCAAGAATATGAAGCCAGAGCCATGATATGTTTGAGTTTATACAGTTGCTCAGTCTTTGGAAGGTATTGTTTGAAAAGCAACCCACTTTGTAAAGATAAATTTATTCATTCAGTGTACCAATTTTTAAATTTTCCTAGAAAAAGTTACTTTTTATGATTGCCATTTTTGTATTTTAGAGTTTATTTTTTCCCCCCATCACAATCTGATCTCATTTGTTGCTGATAATTAACAAGTGTTTATATGTTTTTCTCAGGTCAATCAGGACGTCAAAGACTTGTACGGAGGACATCGTATCTACGAGCAACAGGATCAGATGGTGAAGAGGAAGAAGAACACGGAGATTCAGGGAGTGTCACATCATCTCAAGAAGGAGATAGACCATCAAGAGAGTAAGCTTAATATCCTAACGAGACTTCAACATAATTCCTTTCACATAAACATAGAAGATATGAATTTCATAATTTTGGCTGCAGCAAAGGAATGGGAAGATTGCGATTAAGTTTTCTAAGTATTTTGATTGACTTAATGGAAAATATATGAAAAAGTATAGTATCTTTTGAGTTGAAATGGAACAAAGCCATTTATTGCTTTGAAGTTATAGGATATAATTATGTTATCAAAGGCTCTTTGGAAAGTAGATATTGAGAACAGGATTATTCATATAAAATGCTATTTTTTTTCATTTTATTTGTGTGTATACAGAAAGACTACACCAAAGCGAAATGCTAGCATACGGAAGCTGAAGTCATTCTTTGGAGAGGGTACACCAAAGATTGTAGAAGCTCAGCATTCTCGTAGGCCTTCTATGATTGAACTACTTGGTAGCGGACCCGTAGCTAAAGAGGGGCCACTCAACATCAAGGTAATTGTGATTGATTGCTTATAAATATTGAATAATGGCAAAATGAAGACATTTTTGTAATATTGTTCAAAAGATCATTGAATTCAGTGTATATAAGTCTGAAAAAATGTCATTCCATTTCATTTGATAAGCATGCTTATGATTTATTATCACTTCTGTTTCTCTGATTAGCATGTTCATTGATTGTAAGATTGATTGTAAGAGCTTAGTTTGCATAATTTGTAATGGATTCCTCTGATTAGCATGTTCATACTTCAGATTGATTGTTAAGAGCTTATTTTCCATAAATCGCAATGGATTCCTCTGATTAACATGTTCATACTTCCGATTAATTGTAAGAGCTTATTTTGCATAATTCGCAATGGATTTTTTATGTATACTTGCTGTACAGGAACTTGTACTCGATCAGTCACAATGACTTTTGTAAAAATGTTAATCATACTACCATAGAGTACATGTATAAAATGATATGATGATTTGTATTTGATGATTACAGCTGGCTCCAAACCGATCATGGAAACCTGTCTGGGCTGTCCTCAAGGGACAGGTCAACAAACTTTTCTTGATGAAGGAACAGAGAGATCCATCACAGGTAAATATGGCCTATCTATTGGGAAATTCTACATGGGTGATAACAGAATTATAGTGTAGGGGTATACTGTTAGATTAGTGCTACGTAATCACTGATTAGTATATTGTGTGGTATTGTTGTACACTAGCTATCAGATGAAAATATAAGGCATTTCTTGAACTTGGAAGGCTTTAACATAAAAAATAATGTTGGTAACAGAATAAAGCACTGTTTTCATAATTAAAGTTCATATAGAATTGGCAAGCCAGCAGAGTGATGAGATATGTTTTCATTCTTTAGGGCTGTTTTAAAGCAAAAATGGATTTAACTCTCACCTTTATTCAGAATTGTCTTTTTTAATCAAGGTCTAATTTCATAGCCCTCCCCCTCCCCCACCGTTATTTTTTAAATTTTTTGGGGGGTGGGGGCAGTGGGGTGCATCTGCCTTTAATAAGGTATGATACTGTTCACCAGTAAAGCTCATATACAGTCTTTCTAAAGTACTGTAAATGCTGTTAGTTTCGCGCTGAGCGACCCCGGAACATATTCGCAGGATCTTAAATTCGCGCTGCAGAATTAAACCTCGTATGTACACCAACTCCATTTATTAATTTACACACACGCAGTCTATTCAAATGCATACGGCATGCGCAACTACACACACGCGCTCAAAAATGAATTGGACACACACGCGCTCAAAATTGAATTGGACACACACACACACAAACACATATTAATGTGTTGAAGCGCGCAATTCAACCCTCATAGGAAATCAGGCTAATATTTTCTAGTTCTAGTTCTAGAATTTGCGCCTGCCGAAAATAACGCGAAATCTGCAAAAATTAATGTACCACGAATATTTCTGCATTTACAGTACACAGAAACTTTATCTTTGAACTACTGTTCCTCTCTCATGATTTCTGTTTTGTTCTGTTTTTTTTTATTATTAAAAGCTCCCCTGCACAATCACATTGATAAGAAATCAGTTTATACAAGTGTTTCCTGTTTGAGTAGAATTGTAAAGTTCAGAGTCCTGCAGAGTTGTGTTCTCTTTGTTTAAATGAACTGATTTAAAAAATGAAAAGTTCTAATTTAGTTTGGCTATGATACACATCCCATGCTGTAACATCTGCTAAATTTAAAGTGCAGTGGGATGTATATTCCATGTTTTGCTTAAATCCAACAAGCATATTTAGAATGATCCGCTAAAGTAACGATTTCCTGTATTTGGGTTGTTCCGGATTACTTGAAACCTAACTGCCCTTATCTGTTACAGATACTGATCATACTTTCACTTAAGTGTTATGAGTACAACATAAATGTACAATCTGCAGGATACACATTTTGATGTGAGGCAATTTTCTCCCTACTTTTAATTTCTCATAAATCTAATGCAGTCTTACAGCGTTCCCTTTAGTGCCATTTTGAAACATCACAGACATTATTTATGAACCAAGAATATACATGTATGTTTATATGTACCTAGAAAAAAGGAATTTCTGAACTAGATTTTAGAGTGATACAGAACTTGAGAATGAATAAGGCATTGTTAAAAAGTTACAGGTCGGAAGAAGTCAGAGATTACTTTTTAAAATTTGATTTATCTTTATAGGAAAAAGGTTATTTTATAGGGAAATGTTAATCCAAACATGTTCAAATGCATGCTAGTTATCACACATGCCAAAGAATTGTAAGTAATTTAACAGTATTTTGCAGCTTGAAATCATTTTACATTACCAATAAAAATGGAAATATTTAATATTCATATTGTCCTCAAATTGGCAATGCTAAGAGGAAGTTCAGGGTAGATAAAGAAATGGAAGAGAGGCATTATCATCTGGAAAGGATATGATGACAGGAAGCTTAGGCAAAGGACATAGGATGTGAAACCATATTTTTATTTTTCTCAAAGTATCAGTCAGACAATAGTCCTATTTTATATTGCATTTCTTTCCTGATACGTGTGTGATCTTCAATGTATGTAATCTCTTTGTGAAATGTTGGGCTTGTTTAAGCTCTTTGTGAATTGTTGGGCTTGTTAAGTGGTCGGCTGTTCTAGTTTAATGAGGATGTTGTTGGAGTTGGCATGCACACAACTCTGTGGAATTTACTTTTCTCCGATCAGAAGATTGGTCTTTTTGACCAAGTCACAAATAGGATCTGAAGTGGCTAGAAAAAGCAATTATTAATGGGTTTGAGAAAACAAATGATGGAATATATTTCTCACTTTCTGATCAAGACAATATGAGGAGGTATGTTGGAATTCATAAAATGATATTCAAAGACTGGCCTTTCAAGAAAATGAAGATTGGACTCAACTTTACTCAAGATATGTAAAGTTACCAAACTTAGACAAATTACGAATGGAAACTTCTTCTCCACCCATGTTGATCTTTGACAAATCTCTGTTTCTGCTTTTGCTCAAGGAAATCAGAGGCAGTCTGATAGAATCTTTTTGTATACATGTATAAAGTAAGATTAGTTGTTAATAGGAATTGACTGAAGGTGCTTGACTGAATGCCCATACGGGAAGTTGTTGAATCTCCCATGGAAATTATTCCCATCTGTGCATTAACTTTTCATTTCTATCCTTTATTTTTAACAGCATCTCGGCCTCTTTGAGCAGCCAATCAGCCTGAATGGATCAAGTGTTGACATTTCCTATGATTATACCAAGAAGAAAAAGAATGTCATTCGTCTTACTAGTATTGCTGGTATGACCTACTTGCTTCAGGTATGATTAGAATTCAGATTTCAGTTAAAGAGTACCGATAAACAGAGAAAAATTATTGATAAAAGACATACAGTCAACCTCGCCTAAGTCGATCATGACGGGACTGAGTAAAATTATTGATAAAAGACATAATTCATTCAAATGATTAATGATTAAAAAGTATTCTGTGTAAAATTATAATTTTACATTGAAGCTGGCACAAAACTTGAATTGGAGTTATCTCTCTGCGTGCCAAAATTGTGTCTACTGGCCTACTAGTAAGACACTTTTAGCTTTATATAGCATACAAGTTCAGTATTTTAAGCCCTATTTTAAGCATGGGCAGCAAAGTGAATCAAGGATATTAATGACCTACTCTTACTTTGGATGAAAATGGCTCTGGAATATTCATGAAACAGAGACCTGGGATGGTGTTCTAAAAGCTATGTTAGCGTGAAAAGTATGTTAGATGACATAATCGGTATTCTGAAAACTATGTTAAGTCCAAAATTATGTTAAGAAAGTATTTTGGCAGGAAGGTGCAGTGCGCATACACATATCTTTACGCAAGGCTCATGCGCGGACTTAACATAGTAGTTAACAAAATAGAGCATTGGTATTCTGAAACCTCTTTTAACCCAAATATAACATAGAACTTAACATAGAACGTAACATTGGTCTAGGGTACTTTTAACTATGATACATCGGTCTATTTATATGTGAAATGCAGTTATTTTCTTTTCTGTGTTTTTCTGATTTGGTTTCTGTTATAACTATCCTAATCATTCTTCGAATATTTAACTTTAGAACTTGAAACACACATAGAAAACATAAAAAAGAAAGGAATAAAGTAGCTTTTTAAGGGCACTTTCGCAAGAAAGGCAGTGCGTATGAAATGATGATAACTCAATAAATACACGCCATATTTGACATACTTGTAGGCACGATCAAACGAGGAGCATGATTGGTTAAGAGTACATTTTAACAGTGATTATAATTGAAGTATCCATGATAAATGGGCGTGTCGGGGACGTAACCTAAACAAAGATAACATACCCTTAACATAGTTTTCAGAATACCAAGTTAGAGGTATGTTAAGGGTATGTTAGCTTTGGGACTTGACATAGAAGTTAACACAGTTTTCAGAATACAGCCCCTGTACATAATAATGTGATGGGAGTTCATGTGTGATAAATTATTGATAATTTGATACATATTACATTATCAATAAGTATTGAACATTGTTGATAATGAAACATGGAATCAGAACCCAAATTTGACTCTTGTAAGTTCACTTATGATGATATCTCATAAACCTACATACAATTAAACAGAAGTGGTTTAATTGAAGTAATTTTGTACAGAAGTAATATTTAAATCTGTGTCATGTTCTGATTTTGTTATAATGTACGTGTACTTGTGTGTCAATGTGTCATGTTCTGATTTTTTTGTGATGTCATAATGTACGTGTACATGTGTGTCAATGTGTCATGTTCTGATTTTCATACAAACAGGTCAGTGACACAGAGACAATGCTTGCTTGGATTAAAGTTATTCAAGAAAACAATGATCCCAGTGAAGGTGTAAGTATTTAAACTTTCTATTCTTAGCATGCACTGGCTTCTTAACAGGGTCATATTGTGGACAGGGACGGGGTACAAAAAGAGAGACAGAGACAGAGACAGAGACAGAGACAGACAGATAGACAGAGAGAGAGAAAGAAAGTATAGGGAGAGGTACAGAGAGAGGGTTAAGAGAGAGAGAGACAAAGATAGAGAATTTGAGAAGGTAGAATGAGAGACTGAACAATGAAAAAAATATAGGGACTTAACACTGTGAGCCACAAAATAGAGAGGAAAGAGAGAAAGATATGAATATGGACAAAGAGAGGAGAGAGAGAGAGAGGGAGAATAAGAGAGAAAGGAGGGGTAAATATTTATAAGATGTAGTGTACATACTTTGTAACATTATGCACAAATTATTAAAGATGGAGGAAGGGAAAGAGAGAAGGAATGAGTGATAAAGACAGAAGCAGGTGTTTACGATACTTGGCAGCAAAAGATGAAAAGAGAGAGGGAGAAAAGGGAAAGGCTTTTAGAAAGAGGTCAGAGAGAGAGAGAGAGGGGGAGGGAGAGAGATAGGGGGAGGGAGAGAGAGATAGAGAGGGGGAGGGAGAGAGAGATAGAGAGGGGGAGGGAGAGAGAGATAGAGAGGGGGAGGGAGAGAGAGATAGAGAGGGGGAGGGAGAGAGATAGAGAGAGGGGGGGAGAGAGATAGAGAGGGGGAGGGAGAGAGATAGAGAGGGGGAGGGAGAGAGATAGAGAGGGGGAGGGAGAGAGATAGAGAGGGGGAGGGAGAGAGAGATAGAGGGGGGGAGGGAGAGAGATAGAGAGGGGGAGGGAGAGAGAGAGAGAGGGGGAGGGAGAGAGATAGAGAGGGGGAGGGAGAGAGATAGAGAGGGGGAGGGAGAGAGATAGAGAGGGGGAGGGAGAGAGATAGAGAGGGGGAGGGAGAGAGATAGAGAGGGGGAGGGAGAGAGAGATAGAGAGGGGGAGGGAGAGAGAGATAGAGAGGGGGAGGGAGAGAGAGATAGAGAGGGGGAGGGAGAGAGAGATAGAGAGGGGGAGGGAGAGAGAGATAGAGAGGGGGAGGGAGAGAGAGATAGAGAGGGGGAGGGAGAGAGAGATAGAGAGGGGGAGGGAGAGAGATAGAGAGGGGGAGGGAGAGAGAGATAGAGAGGGGGAGGGAGAGAGAGATAGAGAGGGGGAGGGAGAGAGATAGAGAGGGGGAGGGAGAGAGATAGAGAGGGGGAGGGAGAGAGATAGAGAGGGGGAGGGAGAGAGAGATAGAGAGGGGGAGGGAGAGAGAGATAGAGAGGGGGAGGAGAGAGAGAGATAGAGAGGGGGAGAGAGAGAGATAGAGAGGGGGAGGGAGAGAGAGATAGAGAGGGGGAGGGAGAGAGAGATAGAGAGGGGGAGGGAGAGAGAGATAGAGAGGGGGAGGGAGAGAGAGAGAGAGGGGGAGGGAGAGAGATAGAGAGGGGGAGGGAGAGAGATAGAGAGGGGGAGGGAGAGAGATAGAGAGGGGGAGGGAGAGAGAGATAGAGAGGGGGAGGGAGAGAGAGATAGAGAGGGGGAGGGAGAGAGAGAGGAGGGAGAGAGAGAGATAGAGAGGGGGAGGGAGAGAGATAGAGAGGGGGAGGGAGAGAGAGATAGAGAGGGGGAGGGAGAGAGAGATAGAGAGGGGGAGGGAGAGAGAGATAGAGAGGGGGAGGGAGAGAGAGATAGAGAGGGGGAGGGAGAGAGAGATAGAGAGGGGGAGGGAGAGAGAGATAGAGAGGGGGAGGGAGAGAGAGATAGAGAGGGGGAGGGAGAGAGATAGAGAGGGGGAGGGAGAGAGAGATAGAGAGGGGGAGGGAGAGAGATAGAGAGGGGGAGGGAGAGAGAGATAGAGAGGGGGAGGGAGAGAGAAGAGGAGAGGAAGAGAGTACGGGTACAGTGGGTCTTGATAGAGACATTGGAAGGAGATAGTGAATTACAAAGTGGTCTTCAATATTTGACCTGTAGCATGACAGGATTGCCTGACTATCCTTTCATTACCTGATTAGTTTGGATCGATTCTCGCCTCCTTGTACATCATCAATTGCATTGTATTAACAACTGCTGTGGACAGCTTCGATTAATTTCGCTACAAATCTGTTGTTCAGTATATGGATCTAAGCATTTCACTTCTTATGTTTGCAACAACACCATACTTTTTGTTATCCTCTGGTAACATTTTATATGATTCTGATGGCATTGTTGATATGATGAATTGAAGCCATATTGGATTTGAGTCTTTGAGTCTTTTGTTTCTTTCATGAAGAAATATGCTCTATTGTTTGACTTCAAAGGACTTTAATACTAATGAGTTTTAGCCGATGGACATCCAATTATTTTCTTCATTTGACTTGGTGTGTATTAATTACAAGGTGAATGGACATGAGCTTATCGTTGTAATTTTGCATTTCAATGGACCATTTATTATGAGTTCTTAGTTTTCCCACTGAAGTTTGTGATCAAAAGATACTACTCCTGCTCAGCTTTCAATCTGTCTACAACACGTCCAGTTTCCAATTCGATGGGAAACTCTAAAAAGAAGCGTTTGACATGCGTGCAATACACATTGTGTCATGTCCAAAGGCCAGTAGTACACATTATAAAGGTGAGTACATACATGTATAGGGTAGTGAGATGTTACTAAGAAAAATATGAACATTCTTGTAAAAGTTTTTATCTAGTATCTACATGTATGTGTGTGTTTGCTATAGAAAACTGAGAAATTTCAGTTACAATTTCAAAGAGTCCCCCCTCAGCCAGAAAACGATAATTAGCTGAAATCCCTTCTTTTATATCTGCAAGATACTGTAATAGATTTTACACAATTTAACAAGAGGAGAAGATTAAGAATGGTAAAGTACCGCTTTGATGTGTGAAGCACAGGTACCGCTAAGCTTTATATGGGGTCAATACAAATAGGTCCTAAGAAAGAAAATATTGAATTAAATAATACAGTAGGTATTTATGTTTTCATGTTTTTCCTAAGATAAAATCAAAAACAAACAAAAGCAGAATATATGTCTTTTAACATACTGATCAATAATTATACTTGAAAACTGTCACTTTACTTTCCCGACTTATATAGACATATCCTCAATTCATCTACAGGAGAAGAGTTTTTGAAAATATTACAAAGCTGCTTTAAGAAGTAATTTGTCTGACATTTCACAACATTGTCATTGACCTTAAATCTCATTTTACCCTTCAACAATTTATTTTAGAAGTAAAAGGGGTTGCATTGTACAGAAATATATTTGTTTTAACTGCTCAGATAAACACACACCAAATTGTTGTAAAGTTTCAAACCAAATATTATCAAAGGTTTTACCCATTGACTATTGCTCTATTTAAAGTACAGTTTATTTATATTATATTGGATGGTTCTGAATGGGATACCAGAGAATATTCAACGAGTTAGGGCCAGTATTGCACAAATAGAAGATGAGTGCAATATTGGCCCTAACGAGTGGAATATTTCTGGTATTCCATGAAATAAAGCCATCCAATGTAATTATTATTATCTATACCCTACAGAAAATGATTTAGAACTTAATAAATATCATTTAACCAACCACATTCAGGTAATAGAGCCCCTCATCATACATCACCTCATCATACATCAATGTGATCACACAAGTTTAACTTAACGTCTTTATGACGTCATGTGCATATGGGTGTATGCGTTGCATTATTTGCGCGCACACAAACAGACCAGACAAAATACGGCATTATATTGCACCGCAAGTTTAGTACTGTAGCCTATGGGGAATTCAGCGTTCCGTGCAATATGCTCTCATATTGCATGCGCAAATCAAGCGGACAAAAATATGCGTTCTTAATGCGCTGCTAAAATGTCTTATATAGGTAATAATATAATATAGTGCACACCCATAGGGATATTTTATGCTTTGAATACATTTTATGTAATATGTACATGTATATAGTAAAGACCTAGAGGGATGTTTATAAGAAAATGTATGGAATGTTTGCCTTTTCTGTTTTATTTCTTGTCTCTGTCCACTTTGCAAATTTGCTTTTACAAAAATGGCTGTAATAATCTAGAAATCTCATTTAATAGAGAAATCATAATTATGCAGTGAATGTCTTTCTTGATCACATTTCTGTCCTTAGAACTTCTGATAAATCTTATCTAATTATAGCCCCTCAAAAATTGAGGCTAGCTTTTAAAGCAGAGATTAAATGTTGATATTGTTAGTGTCAATGTATTAGGAGCATGGTGAATCATTGCACAGGTGAAGTAGGCTCATTGAAAGTAGAGGGCAAGGGGAATAGAGGACAGGAGAATTGGGATGATAACCTATTAAAAACAACCCTTATAGAACCAGGACCTTGTTTGTTATCAGGTCATTTCCTCAAAAATTAAATCATGTTAGGCCCAGGGGTAGTATTCTGAAAATTATTTTATCTTTTTTGTTTAGTGAGAGGGATTTTTACTGTTGTAATACATGTAAATCTATATCATTAGTCAATGATTGCGCAAAGTTGGCTACATTCGCTTTGGGTTTATAATAACATGTGCACAAACACAAGTGAAAAGTGTTCATTTGACATGATTCAATCTATTTATTTTATTCATTTGATTATTTCATTTCCAGGGCCCATATTCAATTCAATACTTCAGTATGAATATGAGTTTTTTGCTTAGTTTTCGGCTGAGATAAATTACTGAGGCAAATTTGGTATTCAATTGAATCTTGTGGCTAAGTATTTTACCTTAAGTCTAAGACTGGTTAGATGACATCACAATGGCTATCAGTAAATATTTTGTCTTACAGTAGGCTTGCTAAAGTAAAGTACTTAAATTTGATCTGAATATTAGTTTGGCCATTTTACTAAAGCCAAGCCAAATAATAAGTAAAATGTTTACTAAACCTTTTAGTCACTAAACCGCCCAGGACCGCCCTTCTTATTACTCACTGAACCGCCCGGGACTGCCCATGCCCATGGACTTTGACCTGTGTAACACTACAGAAAATGTATTCTACGGGATATTGGGTACTGAAACTTTGTGTGTGCTATCTCTACACATAGGCCACTTCGAATCCGCATTGAAGCGATGCGTTACTGTGGAAAGATTTTGCGTACAGCAGAGAGTCTATGCTGAAAGATGGTTTACTGAGACTGAGTTCAGTGAGTAAATGACTACAATGCGCGTAATCCTACATGAAGTGCATGTTTTGAATTGAATACCAGCCCAGGAACCTTAATTTGTTATGGCATAGTATATTAAAAGATGGAATTGTTTTTGAATACTACCCCAGCTTTACCACACCTAGTATATCATGCATGTTGTATAATTTCATTTTCTTATGATAGATAGTAGCTTTAAAGGAGATTGTGGTTAGCAATTGATGGTCATAACTGATAAAGGAACATGGAATCTCATTTCCCAATACTGTAGATTGGTCTGTATTGACTGATTTCTGTGGAAATTATGTTGTGAGATAAACAGGTGATGATGAGTTGTTTGAAGGGGTTGGTCACTTGGCAGAAAGCTTGTTGTTTCCTTGAATTTGGCTAGCCCTACTGGATCTACAGTGATTACTTCCTTCCTAGTGCTGTGTGTGATGTAGAGACGCCCTATGATGGATGCTAACATCTTGTTCTCAATGCATCAGGGATGTGTTGTTGTCATTGCTTTGCAGAGATGCTGCGTTTGTTATTTGGTAGTTTTTGCTAAAGTAGGTATCTCAGTTTTCAGACTCTGGTATCTGATTATATTGGGCCTATTCACTCCTTTTATTGTACAGAATGGGTATAGGCTTCTTTTATTCTGGCTAGATGAGTAAAAACCAATTGATATACCTGCCGAATGCAGATACAGCTAATGGTCTGTTGGAAGCCAAAACGATGGTACATATAGCTATACATGTACCTTTGTTCCCTTTGAACGAAGATATGCTAAGGCTTTTATTTGATTTTGTAGTGGTTTTAGCATTATGTTATTCACCCTATTGGCTGCCAGCAGTCATTCTCTTTAGTCATGATTTTCTTCAGAACAGAGATATTTTATTTGCATAAAATAAACTGAAAGTTATCATGGATTCTAAAATACTATTTAGCTGTATTCCAGATGTCTTTTTCTTTCAGATAGATCTATGATATTTATTATAAAGTATATATTTACAATAATCTTTTCAAAGACACTTAATGAACCATCTTCCTCCTATGATCAATTACATTTCTTTTTGTTTTGATTTCATGCTTTGTATTAATAAAGCTTTCTGTTCTTGTAGATTCATCAGACTTATAAGAAAATAAATATTGTATGCCCTTCTATGAACTCTGTGATTAACTTTGTTGATATGATTGATTGCACAATGTTCTTTATGATTGAAATGGAAGCTATCTGATATTCAATGAGGAAAAGGAAGAAGAATATTGATTGATTATAACCTTTCACTTTTATAACATGATGTAATCAATATGAATGAAGGAAACCTGATTTCCTTTGGCTAAGTATTATAACTTGATGATGCTCCAACATTTTATCTGAATGATATTTGATCCAAGCTCAAAGAAAGATACAGGGATAGGGTCTAGGTTGTGATTGTCTTTCAGGTTAGTTTTAGGGTAAATATTAAAGGGACATGTCACCAGATAGTCATAGGGAAAGTCAGAATTGTGTAAGCCCAATTCACCTCATTCACAAAGTTTGTACATCAAATGCCTCCGTCGGACAAATGCAATTACATTTTGGACTGCACAAAGCCTGCTGAATCTTGCATAAGAGCTTGAGCTCAGGCTGAGTGTGCATGTCATGCAGTGACCAATTTGTCTGAAGATTGCACCCTGCTACAGGCTATGGCATCAGCAGGTCATCAACACAGTACCCTCATAAAAACATACATAAAAACGTCCACAATCTGTGGTTGAATTTCCCTTTAATAGGTGTAGTGTTGGGTCTTAATCAGATCAACAGCCTGTGTCTATGTACCTTGTTAATAAGTATGTAAAATAGATTTGTATTAGTATAATTCTTAGTTTACTAGTATATACAATCATTGTCACCATCAGCAGCAACAACAAAAACAACCAGCATTAACTTGCTTTGCCCACAATGATCATCACAATGATGAATCCAAGTGCTAATAGTGCTTCATAGATATTAAGTATTTCAAGGATATTTATCTTTTTGAACTTGAAAATGTTTGCAACAGTTTCTAAACCTGAAACAATATGACTATCTTTATCTTTTATGTTTTTTGTTCTTTCTAGTGTGATGTATTCATGCTGATCTATGGATAGCTAAGTTACTTTCTCTGTGTCTGATATCAGTTAAGCCTCCAAATTTAATTGCATTTCCTCTCCCATTGAAACTGATAAGGTTTTTACTTACTCTAGGGTAGAAAGTTTGTTGGCTCACAGCTATGATTTGATCTAGTTTCATAAGTACCAAGGTCTTATCGTTATGATAGCATCAAAAGATCTCTATATTTGATACAGTAATTTATTATCAAATTTTTGCCATATACATGTGAAGAAATATTTGGTTATTTTGTAGATGTGAACAACTTATGTTATTTAATGAAATTCTCAGTGTAATGACGAGATTCTTGGTGTATTGTACATGAAGATATATTATAATTTAAGTATGAATAAGATTTATGGTGTAATGTTGATGTAAAATTGGCTAAATTCCTGGTGTTTTTTTTTTATGCACTGCTTGAATGCTTTAAAGGAACTGTTTAACATTTTGTCAAGGTTAAATTGTGTATTAGTCTATCTGAGAGGGGGAGAGAGAGAGAGTATGAAGAACCAGAAAATGTCATGAAAAATTTATCAATGTTTGATAAGGGGAAATCAATTTGTATTTTCCATGAAAATTATTAGAATTCTATTCATACTACAGTACCAATACCTGGAACTCCTTTAACTAGATCTATTCATACTGCAGTACAAATATCTGGAACTCTTTTAGTAATTAGATCTATTCATACTGCAGTACAAATACTGTAAAAGTGAAAATTTTCGCGCGATTAGTTTTTCGCGCTCGGCTGAGTAAAGTGAATTTCACGTTTTTAATTTTGCCGACGCGCTAGGCTCATGGGCAAAATAATACATAAAAATATTTGTGTGTTTTTATTTTTCGTGCACATTTCATGCTGCGCGAAAAGCGCAAAAGTTTCCACACCGCAAAATATCCCATGTTTACAGTACCTGGAACTCTTTTAACTAGATCTATTCATACTGCAGTACAAATATCTGGAACTCTTTAAACTAGATCTATTCATACTGCAGTACAAATATCTGGAACTCTTTAAACTAGATCTATTCATACTGCAGTACAAATATCTGGAACTCTTTTAACTAGATCTATTCATACTGCAGTACAAATATCTGGAACTCTTTTAATAACTAGATCTATTCATACTGCAGTACAAATATCTGGAACTCTTTAAACTAGATTGATGATTTTCAAAGATATCCCATGAACTTGTTAACACCCATGTAACCTTTCTATCATGTTTGAAAGTGATTTTTCAAAATGTATTTTCAGAAGTTGATTAGATGTCGGGAAAGAAAAGTTTGTAGTGGTGATATTAGAGTGAAGTATGAATAATGGACTTTAAGATCAGAGTGATGATAGGGTTGAGGATCATAATGGAAACAAGTCATTTTTGAATAGCATTCTTTATTCAAATGTATTTTCTATCAGATTCTTGGTGTAAGTGATCAGAGCTAGATTATTTTTGTAGGTCATCAGTTCTTAGTCTTACACATATGTTGACAGAAATAGATTTTTGTTATTTATAATGACAGTGAAAATCAGGAAAATCAGAAAATTGTGTTAATGTGACTACTTTTGTGATGAAAATCTACTGTTGATTAGATTTTTACTTGTTTAATGCTTCCTTTTCATTCTTCTCTTGTATTTCTACTTTCTACTTGAGGTACTTCTTTATCCAATTCTGCTCCTAGTAAACTCTACAAAGTGGACTTGAAGCATTAAAAATCATATATGAATTTATTATTATTATTATTATTAGAATTGGTGTAAGTTGTACAGAGCAAGATTATTTAGAATTTGGTTTGTAGTATTATGTTGTGAGAATATAAGATACTTGGTATATTATTGGTGAGAATGTAGGTTATTGGTATAATATCAGAGGAGTAGATTATGATGAAATGCTGTTGACTGAAGGAGGATGAGGAAGTAGTGAATTTCCAGTTTTCAGCCAACGTCATGAGACGTGACGTATGACCACTAGTACTCAAGATTTGAAGTGACAACTGTTCTATTTTCTCCTTGTCCTACACGTACTACGGTACTTGTCAACATTGGTGCATTCCACGTTCTTGGACAGTGTGTTAGTACATTATGGCGTTGTATCATGTGAAAAGGACATAGGCTGTTTGATGTTTGATGTGTTTAAAGTGACAATTTTATCAATACTACAAATATATGGACAAATTACTCTGCATTCTTTTGCAAAACTGGGGATCATTTGGACATACCAAGGAGATTATAAAAGTAAGTAATCATTGGTATTGATTTGGTATTTGAGTCTTGAATGGAGAGATACATTTTGTCACATAAGTGGAACTTGGGAGAAATTTTACCAATGTGAATTAATGAATGATTTGATGGATTCTCCTTGATTATTGCAAATACGATTTTGTATGCACCCCACCTTCTACATCCAAAATACTTTAGGTTACTTATTAGTAACTTATTAGTATTGAGAGTTGTGTTGTGATGTACAGCAACCAAATTTGTTATGCTTTTCTTTTTTTGTGCGGTATGTGTTCCCACTGGAAAGGATATCATATCTTCTTGTACCAAAGGACCCCCTTTTTTCCAGCTTCTCTGTCATCATGATAAACTTGATAACTATTGTATTTTACTGTAATGCCAGGTGAGTTCAAACATTTGAAAATAAAAAAAGGAAAGCAGAGTGAATTTTTTTTCTGCAGCATTCTGTTTCAATACTTCTACCACCTGTATTGGGGGGGGGGGGGGTGTGGATACATGGAAGCATTCCCTCTCTATTTACATACATGATTGTCCAGACTCATGTGATGTAATATGGTTGGTACTCCATCAAACACAATGCAAAATAAGGGGCTGCAGGGACACCCCCCCCCCCCCTCTCCCTCTCCCTTGGTATGTTTATGACCAAACTCATTGTTAGGTAAAGTGATCAATAAATGTCACATACCAGAGATGCCCTTGAAATGGTAAAGTGCCCCCCCCCCCCCCTTCTGAGTCATACCAGTATGTCCAGACTGATTGTGTGGTAAATGTCACATACCATTACATGTATCTTAATGAGGGGGCTCTTGTACTTTAATATTTCTGTGTCATGTATGTATCCAGACTCAATGTAATGAGGAGTGGGAATGTCACATACATGTACTACTATGATATCAAGGGGTGCTCCTGCAGTGTCCCCATAAACTCTTGTTTCATTTGTGCTCAAGACTCATTGTATTGTAGATGTCACAAGAATTAGAGGACTGGTGTAAAGTGCCCCATTTATCCATCCTATGTCCAGTCATATTGTGATATTGTTACATACTGTGGTATAAGTGATATTGGTCTGTGTAAGTGCTCCCTTGTGTCATCATGTGTCCAGACTCATTGTGTGTTGAATGTCACATACCATGCTACTAATGAGCATGATGAGGCCTATGTGAGTGTGGGTGTGGGTGTGTGGGTGTGGGTGAGGGTGACCTGATACATATGATCCCTTCACTATTTGAACAATCCAATACATGACATGGCCATTAGCCAGGTCAGACTAACTACAGCTACCTACATGTATCCTTCATCAGTGTGACTCACTTCAAAGATCTGCTGTAAAGATCTCACTTGGATTTATTTGCTGATTGCCAATGTTTATCATTTCAGTTGAATCCAAGGAATCGTTGTTTCCAGTGTGTTTTTTTGTAGAAGTTTAGAACAGTGTTTATATGGAGAGGATGAACAGTGGCAACATGGTATTGGTGATTTTCTTGGAAGTTTGGAAATAAGTTGCTATTATAGATTTTAAATCATTAGTAAAATATTCTTCTGTGAATATGAAGCTCAGTATACTGTATGTGGGTTTTTGTAATGGAGAGATATGTACATGTACATGTATGTGTGACCGTATTTCTCAAGTAATTTATAAATACTTTTATTGTTATTTTTCAAAAATTTACAGAGTAAAAGCAACAATTTATAAATTTATAAATTTGTAAATACTTTGAATGTTGAATCATAATATGTCAATTTTATGAATCGTCTTCTTTTTGAAACACTTGAAGAGATTTGCCATTGGAAAGATTATCATATAAAGGTTTGAATGCAATATGAATGTGGCAACCTTTTGGAAAAATTAAATTAAATTTGTTATCTTTGAATAATAGGAGAAAGAGAACAACTTATTACAACTACTAGACAAATCTAACAAGGGTGATACACAACCTAGCCACCAAGGTAAAGTACCATCTCCAAGTTCATATAGGAAGAAGTTCTTCAAATCTGTGACTTCACCAGCAACTCAACCAAAACCAAGACCTACAGCTAAAGGTAAACAATCACATACATGTGTAGATAACAAGCTGGAATGTATTATGTGTTCACTGTCTCCTTTGGATTAAGTTCTTTCGGGTTTTTTAAAACTATTTTTCAAGAAATATTATGTTAGTTTCTTTTTATAAATAACATGTTTGTTTTGTTGCTGTTCATACCTATTGACCATTGTAGAGCAGTAACATGAAAATGTTAAAGATACTATTTTTTTTCCACATTAAAAAAAAGCTGGTAATGGAATTATTCAGAGAATTTGGCTTATTTTGCCTTTCAACTGGCCAGAAAAATAATTCTTTTGTATTTTGGAATATTTAAAGACATTTGTTGCCTCCTGAAATGACGATTCATGTCTTGGAACATGGTTTTAAATCATCATAGATAAATAATGCATGAATCATGTGTTCCGTGGACACTTTAAAGTTTGTTTATGACTAAATACATATTGGTTTTCAGTTAGTTAGCACCATCAATTTTTTTTTACAGAACATCATGTTGGGTAATCCTGAAAAGCTGTTTTGATTTAAAACATGAGTGGATAAAAGGACCTATGTTATGGGATTTCTCAGTTGGTTTTTCATTCATAGATTGGTTGTTCTTTACAGAGGAAATGCTTGCTAAGGCCAAGGCAAGCCAAAGCTTTGCTGACCGTATGAAGAGACATATCCGTGGCCGGGGAGGAAAAGGGGGCTTTCCTTACCCCTTGGACGATCCTATGATTGGCAACGCAACGTTTGGAGTCCCTCTAGAGGAGTGTACCCCGTCACAGTCCAATGAGGTAATGATGTAATGCTGTTGTAGGTCAAGCAACTTCATCTATAGTTCATAATGCATTGTTCATCCACTACACCTTAACAGCATTTTTAAAAAAGAAGAAACACTGTGGCAAAACTTATATTGAAAATGAATGGCAAGAGGCAACATTTGAAGTACATGTATAAAAAGATGAGTGCTTGCAATAAAGAGCATACTTTTTATGCAATATTATAACAAATAAGCATATCGGCATCAAACATGCCCATAAAAGAACATGTGCACATTTTATTTTCTCTCTTCAGCTGGTGCCTATGGTTGTTGAGATCTGTTGCTCCATCGTAGAAGCTAAGGGTATGGACATAGTGGGTATCTACAGGGTTCCAGGAAACAGTGGAGGCATCTCATACCTCAAGGAAGAACTCAAGAAAGGAGTTGATGAGATTGATCTTACTGATGAGGTAAGGTGGTACGATCTTTCATCGGGTCAAAGTTAAAATATTTATATATTTGTAAGAATTTAAAGTGTATTGAGTGAATTAAAGAATTACGCTGTCCTTCTACTACTAGAGGTCTACTTCAAGATCAGCATATGATTAAAAAGACAAGAATTAAATGTTTATGGAGCCTGGAGGGATTTAGATGTTTGATCAACTGTTTTCCAGGCATTGATTCTGCTACTATGTCATATTTGGTTCCATGGCCCATTTAAAAATCAACAAGTTACAATATATCAGTCCTCTTTTTTTGGCTCATGGATTGATGATTAAATTCAACAGTTCTTCGCAACAAAGAAATAGGATATGAATACAAGGAATTTTTGTTAGAATGGTTTCTTAAGAAGACCTAAGTTCATATAAGGACTTCATCAAAATACCATACTTGTTGTGGAAAAAAAAAATTTGCGTTCCCAATTTAAATATTTGTATAATTGTTATCATCCAAATACCAGCGCTGGCAGGATGTAAATGTCATCAGCAGTCTATTGAAGCTGTTCTTCCGTAAGCTTCCCAATCCACTGGTACCCAACAACCAGTACAAGGACTTCATAGCAGCAAACCGTATGGAAGAACCATCAGAGAGGATGTGGGCTCTACGTAGACAGATCCATAACCTACAAGACCATCACTATGAGACATTCAAGTACCTAGCTAACCATCTCAAAGGTTAGTCAATATTGTTCTTTCATTGTCTTAGACGATGTATCCAGGGTGTTTTGCTCTCGGCTATATTCTGTCAGAGATAGGCATGTATAGTTAGGGTTGTGATTCGTGGTTGAAATCATAAATTTGATGCCTCTAAATAGTTGGTGGTGGAGCAGTTGTCTTGGTACGTGTCGTACAGTCATATTCAGTCATAGATTTTTGAATATGTGAAGCATGTTTCTGGAGAAATAATGATATCCGTTTTATCTTGCCTGCATAGTGGAAGTGTGATATACGCGCCACTTTTCAGACGGCGACATTTTAGGAAATACTCGTTATTTCAAAACTATGCAGTCAATTTCCATGAAACTTATACACAAGGGATTTCACATAAAAAAAGTAAAGGTTAGAAGTCAACTGAGGTCAGTTGAGTACAATTATGTTCCAAAAAAATTAAAATGTTTACTCTCATTTCAAAAGGCTTTATTCAAATTCCTTGAAACTTGTACACAAGGTTATAAAGTATCACGAAGAAATTTCACATTACACAAAGTCAAGGTCAAAGGTCAACTGAGGTCAGTTGAGTGCAATTATGTTGAAAAAACTTAATCTTAGTTTAAGTTTTTAAACTGTTATTCTCTTGTAGACGAAGTTTTCAGTAAACTAGGAAAGAATCGTTCATAGGGGAAGGAGACATTAAGTTGTTCAAATGGGGTACCTTGCCCAGGTGGAGCTCAGGGGCACCTTGCCCAGATGGGGCTCAGGGGCACCTTGCCCAGGTGGAGCTCAGGGGTACCTTGCCCAGGTGGGGTCAGGGGCACCTTGCCCAGGTGGAGCTCAGGGGTACCTTGCCCAGGTGGGGTCAGGGGCACCTTGCCCAGGTGGGGTTCAGGGGCACCTTGCCAAGGTGGGGCTCAGGTCACCTTGCCCAGGTGGAGCTCAGGGGCACCTTGCCCAGTTGGGGTCAGGGGCACCTTGCCCAGGTGGGGCTCAGGTCACCTTGCCCAGGTGGAGCTCAGGGGCACCTTGCCCAGGTGGGGCTCAGGGGCCGCCTTGCCCAGGTGGGGCTCAGGGGCACCTTGCCCAGGTGGAGCTCAGGGGCACCTTGCCCAGGTGGAGCTCAGGGGCACCTTGCCCAGGTGGGGGCTCAGGGGCACCTTGCCCAGGTGGAGCTCAGGGGTACCTTGCCCAGGTGGAGCTCAGGGGTACCTTGACCAGGTGGAGCTCAGGGGTACCTTGCCCAGGTGGAGCTCAGGGGCACCTTGCCCAGGTGGGGCTCAGGGGCACCTTGCCCAGGTGGGGCTCAGGGGTACCTGTTTCACCTTTTCCAGAACTCAACCTTCCTCTTAGATAGAAAGTTGAATTCTTATATAAACATGATCAACCTTTCTTAACTGCTTCCAGACAGTTTATTTCACAGTGAAATTGCATGACAAGAACTCAACTTTATCTTTAAGAGTACTATTTAGAAACTTAGTGACATAGGTAGATATGGTCATCAAGGTCTGTTTGGTAAATACATTGGTAGCTATGCCAGTCATGTTAGGTAAAGTATGCATCTTGTCCAGACTGAGATCACTGAACAGTATCTTCAATGAGCATTCTGATTTGAATTTCAAGATATTACTTGAAAGTGTATAAAATTTTTAAATTGGTACATGTTTGTCTCTTTTATCAAATCCATTCTTTCCTTGTATCGTAGGAGTGGCAGCCAATGCAGATGTCAACCGCATGGAAGTCCGCAACCTGGCCATCGTCTTCGGCCCCACCCTGGTGCGTTCAGGAGACGATAGCATGGTTACCATGGTAACAGACATGTCTGATCAGTGTAAGATCGTAGAGAGCTTGATCCTTCATTGTGATTGGTTCTTCAGTGATGATGTAGAGAGTCAGCAGGATGTCCCTAGTGATGCTATGAGATTAAATAGCTGGGATAAGAAGAAGGCTGCCAGGAGGAAAGGAGAGGATGAGGTGGATGGAGGAGATGAGGAAGAGAATGAGATGGATAAGACAGGACCACTCAAGACTTCTTCAATGGGTAAGATCACACCAGCCCTTTAAATATTTATTTTATCTCCAAGGTATCTTTTCAATTCTGAACAGAAAATAGAGAGCTCCAGTATGACTGGGGGTTTTTTCAGGCTAATTGGACCAACTGATATCCCTACTGAAAAAAAATATGAAATTGATTCTGAAATGCATGTTCTAGTTATTTTAATTTTTTAGGAAATATAAACGAAATTAGATGTAAGATATTAACTTGATGTGTGATTATTAAAAGTTTACTGCTCTCATTTATCCTTGCAGAAGATGTCCGGATGGATATGGGTGGTCTGTTCAACTCTAAAGAACTGATTCTGTCTGTGAATGCTGCTGCTCAGAGGAAGCTGAAGTCAACCAACAAATCCTTCTCTTCGGATAAGATGGACACCACTGAAGTGAAGTATAGAAGACCTAGTCCAGAGCCACCTCAGCTACACACCATCAAACTACATGATCAGGAGTCATTGCGTCTCACAGTTGGACAACAACCGATCACAATAGATATCGGGGATGAAAGATCTTTACAGGCTGCAGGACTAAGAAAAGATGATAGCACTGGCAGGGTGGTACTGCGGCAGAACTCGCATGGTTCTATTGATTCCAAGTCAAGCTGTGGAAGTGATGAGAACCCTAAGGAAATGGAGGCTCTTCTGCAGGGCTCTTTGTTTGGTTCTAGTAACAGGTCTTATCAAAGATCTTACTATCAGAATTTCCAGTTTGGTTCAACGCGGGGTAGAAAACTATCAGACTCCTCAGAGAATAATCCTCCGTTGAATTTGGAGCAGGAGTTGAAGTCTCTGACCAATGCGACGTCAAAGCGAGACAGCTGGGTGCAGTCAGACTATTCCAAAGAGCGTGAGAGAGTAGAGCGCCAGCATGCTGAGGCTTTGCGAGACTTAGAGAAAGAAGACACTACAAATATAGAAGAGTTATTTAAGTCACGTGATTACCTGAGTGAGCTGGCAGATGTGTCTAATAAGATCATGGATTACACAAGCAAAGGTGTTGAGAGTCCTTCAGCTAGTCGGAAACACTCCTTGGAAAAGCCTTCAGTTAGGGATCACTCGAAATCCTCTAACAATAACAATGCATTTGTGGCAAACACTGTACCTAAACAGGAATCAACAAAAAAGCCACCGTCAACTGACTCATTTGCTCCCTTGCACATTGATGAAAAAGATCTTGATAGTGACTTTGTCCAGTCCATGAAGGCCACATTTGAAGAAAGATTGCAGAGAGTATTGCATCATGAGAGCGAAGATGACTCCTCCCGTCCTACTAGTCTTGTTGGCGATAAAGAAACCCATCTTCATGCTGATGAACCCAGGGGTATTCATTACAGGAGTAATTCTGTAGACCGGTCTGAAGCCCTTCGCCGTAGACTAGAATCTCCTGTATCCTCAGGATCAAGCTCAAACACCAACTCTCCTGTAAGATCGAAGGACAGCATCAAATCTTCAAGATCCAAGGTGAGCAAGTCTCCGTCTCATTCTCCAAAGAAGTGCAGTCGCATTGAAGTCATCCTCACAATGGAGAAGAGAGAAACTACGCCAACCTCCCTACGTGATAACATCACTAATAATGCTCAGGAGATCTCCAAGACCCGTAGAGGATCTACAAAGGATTCTACCTCTATCAAGGAGAAGAACAGGGAGAAGAGACGTAGAAGACATACAGTTGGAGGTGGTAAAGACCTACAGAAAGCCATCAATGAGCATCTTGCAACCGAAGAGTCTAAGAAGGTGAGTGCTGTGGATAGATTAAAGCCATTTGGCAAAGAGAACTTGAAATCTGCTTCCAAACCTCAAGACATCAAATCATGGTTAGAGTCTGAGCGTCATCGTAGCACAACAAGCAGTCCTAACCTCCTGAGCACAGTCCAAGCATCTATTGCCAGACTTCATCCAACAGAAACAGAGAAACAGAGGAAAGAGAAAGAACTCCGGAGAAAAAGCACCCCCATTTTGGGAGCAACAGATTTCAACAATGATGCTCACAAGCTTTCCAGAATGCCAAGATATTTTGAAATTGAATCGTACTTATAGAGCAGTGGGGACATAATGGTATGGTCAGCTACTGAAATTTAGTGACAGTAACATAGTAACATGAGTTATGAACATGTAAATAGCAGAGAAAAAATTTGTATATATATCGGAATGAATTCCTAAGGTAAAGTGAATTTCGCTCTTTAACCGATGGAAATTCACTGCTGATAACTATTTATATGTGAATTTGTGGTGTCCTTTTATGTCCCTGTCTTTGTGTTATATATATATATATGAATATGGTAAAACCTGACATTGCTACCAAAGTAGCAGCTAATGCTATACGGGTCTAAGTCATAACTAAAACTAAAGTTGTATTACATGAAAAACAGTAATTAATAAAAGTAATATATCCTTTTTCCTGTTAACTGTAAGTTAATTTTTATACATTCTTTAACTATTGACATGGTGTTATATAATATGCAAGCTAATGAAATATTGGGATAGCATATGCAAGGTGGTTCCTTATTCAAATCTTTTCACAAACTTTGATCAGGGCCAGGTTACTTAACCTTTAATAAAGCATTGCACATGATTAACTGTAATGAGATGTTAACGAATAGTGGCAGTTAAGACTGCAGTAATTTACATTTACTCGGTGTCTACCTGAATCACCTGTACTTACCACTCTATTGCAGTTGCATTATGTGCCTAGCAGAAGGACGCAACACATATTTCATCAAATTTCTAAATTATTTGTTATTGCTGAAAAGGTAATACCACTGTTAACAAATTAAAAAATGTACGTACTGAAATGTGCAGTCAAAATTTTGGAATGCATTTTTCTTGAGATAAAAGCCATCTGCTCCCTTCTGCTAAGCAAAGAAGGGTATATGTTTTGCACATGTTCTCCCTGATGTATGCTTTGCTTTATTCCAGGTTCATTGTTCAACTTTTTTCATTTTTAATGTTTAGAAAAGGAAAGTGCAATTTGGTGGGAATAGAAAAAAGGTGTTGGATGAAGTAGAAAAAAATGAACTCTCTCTATTATATAACTGCTGGATACTAATGGATACAAAATGTCATTGGAGAATTCTTACATAGATATATAAAAGTAAATCAAAGAACACATGCTCTTGTTGTTCCTCTTTTTATTGTGTTATATAATCAGTTTTTCCTATGATAAATCTGTTCACAAGAAATCATGTCACATTCATGAGAAAAATTTTCCTCTCAATTTGTCTTAGTAATATTCATGTTACTTCTGTCAAGGATACTGACTTTGTCATGTTTCTGTTTGAATTAGCTGATCTGAAAGTTATATTTTAGTTATGAGAAAGGTAACAAGGGAACACGTACATGGAACCGTTTAATAAAGTACACTGTCAAAAAGAATTGTTCTGGAAACTTGCCAATAATTGACATTGAAATTATTTATTCTGATTGTGATGCATATTATCCAACTGTGTGAAAGGCTTATAAACCAAGTTGAAATCTAAATTAAAAAATTAAATTCATCCCCTAACAAATGTGCATGGTAATCTCATACAAATCAGTAATATCATTTGTATATATGTACATGTATGCAGGTACATGTATGGTACATACAAGACTCTAAATGGCAACAGGGTAATGTACTGCAAAAATTCAAAAATTTGGCTTGCATGAAATTATTTAGCAAATTTTTGGGAGGGATTCAGATATGCGTGAGTTTATTGCTGAAAAAAAAATGTTTTCCAGTAACCTTGTACTGAAATTGCTAGAATCACCTGAAAATGTACTTGAAGTTGGCCATATTTACCCCTAAGCCAATGTGATTTTTAAATGGTTCATGAGATATGCCATAATTTGTATGCCTAAATAATGACTCGGTTCTTTAACAAGTTTCATTTCTTTGCTATTTAAATTTTGATTTTCTCATCTTTGTTCTATTGAGCACTGTGAGCATTATGTAATTACAGATTCTGAAAATACTTTGCTAATGTTGAGTCTATTGATCTTTATCGCTAGCCAAAGGATGGATTAAACACATTCATTCTTTCATTGCTCATCCAATGTTTCTAATAATAATGGTAATTGTTTGAATATTATGGATACAACCATAGCCTTATTCAATCTGCTGAACTCTTCTCTAATTATCTTTGACAATATTATCAGAAAATCAGAAATTTACTCATTTTAGTTGCTTGATTTTGTATTTGACATCAACAAATATGTACATGTGACTTATCAAATACCAGCCAACACATGTTGTATACTGTGGAAACACATTTTGGATTTTAGAAATAAGTATTTCAACTTGTAATGTCACAGATATATTGTTTTGATATCGACTTTCAATAGCCTACTCTTCCAAATATATATGGAGCTGTTAAAAATAACTTTACCACTGGAGTCCAGCTCTGTCAAATCAGCAGTTCAGTTTTAACTTTGCTTTTTTTCAATCATCTCTGTATGGCATCCTTCAATGATTGATATACTATCTTGAATCCTTAGGATAACCCATTGTCCGCTGAGTGACAGAAAGACATTATCTGGTTAAGAGTTAATGTCCTTCTGGCTTTCAACAGATGGCCTTTTAATTAGTTTCTCACCCTTGATATTCAAGTTTAATCCCAAGATGAAATCAGAATGAATACTTAGAAATAGGGAGTGTAGAAGATATAAAAATTGTAACTAGTGATAATTGTATTTTGCACTTTTAAGAAAAATTAGAATTGCTTGGATATGTTTTAATTGTTATAATGTGGTTTTTTTTTTAACCTGTAGGTTACCATGTCATAAACCATAATAGCAACATGTGCACAATTAATAATTTTGTGAAATATTTTTTTATTGTCATGTTGAAATTTATTATTGAGAGATTGATCATGTCGTACATGGATTTAGTGTAAATGAGAGAGACTGCTGATTTCTGGAAACGCAAATCATACACAGTTTATTATGCATTGTTTTGATCAAGAAAATGATATTTTTCTATATTAAAGTGCATAGAGACTGTATACAGTCATACTTTTGGTGACATCCATTCATTCTAGATCACCCCTCTATGATCACCCCCCTATGATCACCCCCCTATGATCACCCCTCTATGATCACCCCTCTATGATCGCCCCTCTAGTATGATCGCCCCTCTATGATTGCCCCTCTATGATCACCCCGCAATGATCACCCCTCTATGATCACCCCTCTATGATCACCCCTCTATGATCGCCCCTCTATGATCGCCCCTCTATGATCGCCCCTCTATGATCGCCCCTCTATGATCACCCCGCAATGATCACCCCTCTATGATCACCCCGCAATGATCACCCCTCTATGATCACCCCTCTATGATCACCCCTCTATGATCACCCCTCTATGATTGCCCCTCTATGATCACCCCGCAATGATCACCCCTCTATGATCACCCCTCTATGATCGCCCCTCTATGATCGCCCCTCTATGATCGCCCCTCTATGATTGCCCCTCTATGATCGCCCCTCTATGATCACCCCTCTATGATCACCCCTCTATGATCGCCCCTCTAGTATGATCGCCCCTCTATGATTGCCCCTCTATGATCACCCCGCAATGATCACCCCTCTATGATCACCCCTCTATGATCGCCCCTCTATGATCGCCCCTCTATGATTGCCCCTCTATGATCACCCCGCAATGATCACCCCTCTATGATCACCCCTCTATGATCACCCCTCTATGATCACCCCTCTATGATCGCCCCTCTAGTATGATCGCCCCTCTATGATCGCCCCTCTATGATTGCCCCTCTATGATCACCCCTCAATGATCACCCCGCAATGATCACCCCTCTATGATCACCCCTCTATGATCGCCCCTCTATGATCGCCCCTCTATGATCACCCCTCTATGATCACCCCTCTATGATCGCCCCTCTATGATCACCCTCTATGATCGCCCCTCTATGATCGCCCCTCTATGATCGCCCCTCTATGATCGCCCCTCTATGATTGCCCCTCTATGATCACCCCGCAATGATCACCCCTCTATGATCACCCCTCTATGATCACCCCTCTATGATCGCCCCTCTATGATCACCCCTCAATGATCACCCCGCAATGATCACCCCGCAATGATCACCCCTCTATGATCACCCCTCTATGATCGCCCCTCTATGATCGCCCCTCTATGATCACCCCTCTATGATCGCCCCTCTATGATCGCCCCTCTATGATCGCCCCTCTATGATCGCCCCTCTATGATCGCCCCTCTATGATCACCCCGCAATGATCACCCCTCTATGATCACCCCGCAATGATCACCCCTCTATGATCACCCCTCTATGATCACCCCTCTATGATCACCCCTCTATGATCACCCCTCTATGATCACCCCTCTATGATCGCCCCTCTATGATCGCCCCTCTATGATCGCCCCTCTATGATCGCCCCTCTATGATCGCCCCTCTATGATTGCCCCTCTATGATCACCCCGCAATGATCACCCCTCTATGATCACCCCTCTATGATCACCCCTCTATGATCGCCCCTCTATGATCACCCCTCTATGATCGCCCCTCTATGATCACCCCTCTATGATCACCCCTCTATGATCGCCCCTCTATGATCGCCCCTCTATGATTGCCCCTCTATGATCACCCCGCAATGATCACCCCTCTATGATCACCCCTCTATGATCACCCCTCTATGATCACCCCTCTATGATCACCCCTCTATGATCGCCCCTCTAGTATGATCGCCCCTCTATGATCGCCCCTCTATGATTGCCCCTCTATGATCACCCCTCAATGATCACCCGCAATGATCACCCCGCAATGATCACCCCTCTATGATCACCCCTCTATGATCACCCCTCTATGATCGCCCCTCTATGATCGCCCCTCTATGATCGCCCCTCTATGATCGCCCCTCTATTATGATCGCCCCTCTATGATCGCCCCTCTATGGTCGCCCCTCTAGTATGATCGCCCCTCTATGATCACCCCTCTATAACAGCCACTTATTCAGTCTTCAGACAAGTGAACTCGTATATGAATTGACTAGTTCATGAAGACCACTTATACGCAGGGTTGGCTGTACATCTTTAGATTTTGACATAATTTTACAAGCAAATGAATTAAAGCAAATAAAACTTCAATATAAAATGTTGAATGCTTGATATCATATGATCTTTTGTTTCAATGTACATATTTCCTCATTTCATTTTTGAAATTATATGAAGTTGTTATAATCAAGATGGAAATTTTTTTTTTTAGTTGTCTACTAATATTTTGAAAAGTTTTAATGCAGAATGTTTGTTCCTGTAAGTTTTGTATTGTGTTTGTACAAAAAAATGATAGTTTGATGGTATAATATTAAAGTAAATATTTCCTTATTCTACATCATTTTATTACTGTTTGTATTTGCATTTGATGTCCTCTGTGTGGATGTTGCTGTGTGTTTTAAAACATTCTTGTTATATGTTTATGCTTCTGATGAAAATGGTGGGAAGGTGACTGCACTTATTTCTGGTGGTGGTGATTATGATGATGGTGATAATGGTGCTGATGCTGATGGTGATAATGGTGCTGATGCCGATGGTGATAATGGTGATGATGGTGTTCATGATGGTGATTGTGTTATTAGTGAGGATGGTGATAATGATGTTGATGGTGATAATGAGGTCACAAATGATGGTGATGATGTTCATGACGGTGATGATTTTAGTTATGATGGTGATAATGGTGATGATGTTGATGGTGATAATGATGGTGATGATGATGGTGATATCAGTGATGGTGATAATGGTGATGATGGTGATGATTTTAGTTATGGTGATAATGGTGATGATGTTGATGGTGATATTGATGGTGATGATGTTCATGATGGTGATATGAGTGATGATGGTGATAATAATGATGTTGGTGATAATGATGAGGTCAAATATGATGGTGATGATGGTACTGATGATGATAGTGATGGTGGTGATGATGATGGTGATAATGGTGATGATGTTCATGATGATGGTGATTTTTGTGATGCTGTTGATGGAGATAATGATGAGGTCAAATATGGTGATGATGTCAAGTATGTATGCTTATGGTGATGATGATAGTGATGATAGTGATGATAGTGATGATGACGGTGATGGAGATCGATGATGGTGATGGTGATGATGATGGTGAGAACAATGATGATGGTGATCAACAGTGGTGGCACCAGGATTTTTAAAGTGGGGGGGGGGCAAATGGGGGGCAAAAAAATTTCAAAATTCTATGTACTCCCCTTGGAATGTGTTTCAGGGTAAACTGAATACCCCCCCCCCCCCCCCCCCGCAAAAAACAAACAAACAAACAAAACCTATAAAAACACTCGAAGGCTTCAGTTACTGGTCACTTCTAACCCTATTGTTTGGGGGTGGGGCGCAATTTCATTGTTTGCTCCGGGTGCCATACGCCACTGTTAACTGTAAGTTACACGCACCTGCCCGATTCCATATGATAATAGAAAGTTAGAAACCACTGATATCGACTTTTAGCTTGACCGAGTTGTTTTAAGGCCGAGCTGTCTGTATCAGGATATATCTATGTCATGTACTTAGTAATTAATACTCCATCGATCTGTACCTTCTCGTATACAGGGGTGTCGATCCGTGTTCACGATTGGGGGAGGCTTGGAGTAGGGGGAGGGGGTGACCATGATGACCGGCGAGGGAGCGAAGCCAGTGGCGTATCTAGGGATTATGGCGGCCGGGGCAAACAATGAAGTTACCGCCCCCCCCCCCCCCCCCTCCCTCCGAGTACCCAAACATATATACATTGTTGTACAAGCGAGGGAACAAGGCTACCGAGCGGCAAAGTTTTCAATTTCAACCCTAAAAAAATGCAATTTCATGTGCATTTTAGGCAGGAAATTGTGCAATTGACCACCGTGGTTGAGAAACGCGAATTTTCTACACTGATAAACGGTTTTCTATTCACTCACTTCTACAATCGGGAGAAAAACTAACGAAAACCCTATAGTCTTGAGAAAGAGTCGAGAAATTCAGCAAGGCGACCTGAAGTTGAGATTTCTTTCAAAAGTTCAACCTTTGCAAATGCTGTTTTATACACTTTATCCTATATTGGGGGCGCAATATTTAGCAGGAGTCGTATAAAATTACATGATATAGCGATCAAAGCAATTACATCGTTATTTTTTCAAACTTTTGGAACCCTTTAAACTATTTAATAACTATATATATACTGGGGGCGCGAAATTACGAGATCCTGAAAGAAAATAATTATGCGAGAGAGAAAAGCGACGGAGCTTTGGAAAAAATCGCATTTCAAACCATCAAAAACTAGATTTCTAGTGCATTTACCCTGCGGATTTAGGGCGCATAGTCCGTAAGGATTATGACTTTTCTTCATTTCCCCCTTTTTTTTCCTTTCTCCCGTTTGCTTTTTTTGGGCCCCTCCAAGTGCCGCCCGGGGCACGTTACCCCCTGCCTCCTCCCACACAGGGGACTTTTTCAAAAAATCTGTCTCTAAAACTTGCATTTAAGAGCATCCCAACATGGTTTTTAAAGACATCAGCCTGACCGAATTTTGAAATATACCCTTTATTCATCCACGGGGAGCTATATATTTTCTGAACAAATTGAAACCAACTTCATGAGATTCCGTTTCCTGTGGAATGAGTAACAGCGTCCCGAATGTTGAGCCCCGGGGGTTTTTCTGACGAGGGCCCCGTCTCTGAGGAACGCTACTTTGCGGAGGGTGAAAATTTGATGACGACATATCGTGTAGACGCACTCGGAGCATGCTGTATACATGACATGTCGTCACACGTCTAGCGACCCCCTGCAGTTTCCTCTGTTGTTACGCCATAGGGAGGGGGCGGACCAAAAAAAATTATCTTTTTTATTTTTTATGGATAAACGGAGACGAAAATTTATTAATACCCAGGGTAATTATATTCTTTGTTTACTAAGCTTTACGTCAATATATGGTTGTTTGGGGTCAGGCTGAGGTCTTTAATGAAAAGAAGGAATGCGCGGATCTACGCCAATGGACGGAACCCCTTAATTGAGAATAACAATGCAAGCGAGCGAATTTTCTTCGATATTAATTTTCGCATTGAAATTATGGCATTTCTTATTTCCTTACTTCTATAATCATTAAAGGATGTGATGGTATTTCAAGATCCCCCGGATCGACAGCCATGCTCGTATATCTATATAAAAAAGACCCCTTTTTATTCTTTTATATTTTTCATTTTCTGTTTAGAAAATGAAATTTGAAAAAAAAAATTCTTAGGTGACTGTAGTATAGTCATGATAATGTTGTAAGCCTATATACGGTAACAGCATAACTGACTGTTACTGAATTCCGAATAAATCAGGTGTTAACTATAGGCATATACTTATAGGCTTATACGGTACGATATTTCATTCACACTATGTAAAAGTTATGTCAACTGAGTTTTCCTTATTTTCCCCATCTACTGCATCTTCTTTTCTTTGACCTAAACTCAGTTTCCCGCGCTTACGAAGGAGAAAAAGGCCTAATGGACACTAGCCCCAAAAGTGAACCTCTTTCCAATGAAAACTAACGTTATTTCCAGTACATACTGAAATAATTGGCAATAATATTTGAACACCTTTTTATAAATCATTTGCATCGGGACTGCAGCTCTCAGGTATTAAATTTCAAAACCACTCAATAGATACGGGAGGGGCAATGTCCAACAGTGCAGTGCCATACCACGGATCATTTTTTTTTTCAGTTTCAAAATGAGAACATTTGGAATGCACATGATAACACGATTTTTGTTTGTTTCTTTGCTGGTGTGTTTTGTTTTGTTTTTCAAATCTAAAGAAAAAAAATCATATAGGGGAAACCCCTTTAATAATAGGTGTACATAATCATTGTCTTATCTATCGAAAATCTTTCAAGAGTTAAACTGATAACAAAGGAATCAGTAAGGTCTATACAGTAACTAATCAGAAATATAATTCTGGTAAAAGGGGGGGGGGGGGTAGGCCTATGTCTCATTGAGGCATGTATGGCATCCGCGTCCATGAATTTCTGAAAAGCACACTAAACGAAAGGTTTTGACGCGGTTTTTGATAATCTATTCAAAGAATATCCGAAAAAAATTCTGATTTTTAGATCCGAGATCACGCTGACTTTTTAGATCTTGCATAGTATAGTACATCCTATTCGAGGATTGGTTCTTCTATCCTGTTTTTGATACCCTAAACGAGAATCCCGTCTGGTGGTGAAAAAAACTACCCTTTAGTTACTGGCTTAGTCCGAAGGGTGGGTAGCGTCACGTCGCGTTGACGCGAACGCCACCATCCGTCCAAAGCCCCCCCCCCCCCGGTTTTGCCGAATGCGTTGACTTTTTCGAAATATTATTATGCAGGGCTGTTATCAGGGGCGAATCCAGGATTTAAAAAAAAAAAAAAGGAGGGGCACAGAAATGCAAGGCTGTCATCAGGGGCAGATCCAGGATTTTGTTTAAAAAAACGGGGGAAACAAAAGCAGGGCTGTCATCAGGGGCGGATCCAGGATTTTGTAAGGGGGGGGGGGACACAAATGCAGGGCTGTCATTATGGTTTAATAGGGGTAGGGTTGGGGGTAGGGTTAGGGTTAGGTTTAGGGTTAGGGTTACTAGTATGTACGGAGGTCTAGTGGAGCCAGACGTATTCTCAACTGAACAACCGACGATACAGAGAGACTGAAGCTTTTGGTCTGTATAAAAATAGCGGTCTATTTACCCAAACAATTATTGCATGTTCTATTTGTCCATCATTACTGGACCAAATTCTAAATTATCCCTCGTGCAGGTCTAGTTCACCTCGGCCTGCGGCATCGGTGAAACAAAACTGCACATAATCCAGCATAGTATAGTGCATGATTGACCATGTACTATTTTTATTAAAGACAACGCACCCTTTAGGCAAATCCGGGGGTGGAGGAGGGGGGGGGGGGGGGTCGAGCTTTGGACTAATGGTGGCATTCCAGTCATCGCGACGGGACCCGGCGCGACCCGACGCTCCCGGCCCAACGGACCCTTTCGGCAAAACCGGGTTGGGGGGGGGGGGGGGGGGGGGGAGCTTTTGACGAAATGACGACGCTTGCCCACCCTTTCGGTCTAAGCCCTTTTTACTGTTTTCATGGACGCGGATGCCGTTACAAGCCTAAATGAGACATACCCCGCAGAATTTGAATGAAACTCTTTTGAAATTAATTGCGAAAAGACGATGATTACATTCAGCGGGTCGTCACAGTGAGACGAACGGCTGAAATGAAATCTGACAAAAATGAATGGACAAGTTTTGAAATTGCTTACGTATTGAGCAATTTGAATGACAAATGACTAAATTAACTTTGAAATTTACATTTGAGCGTTTTCAAGACGAAATGAAGTGAACAATGATGAAATTGAATGAATTTCAAAATGGACGGAAAACTTATGACAAAATATAGGCCTATAGAAACGGAAAAAAGTTGATCATACATAGACCTGTACCCACTGGCGTAGACAGGGGGCACAGGGGACATGCCTCCCCCTATATTCACCCATCACGGAAAAAAAGCGAGAGCGAAAGAGTGGGGGAAGTGAGAGAAAAAGGTTATATAAAAAGGCGCTACAAGCAATCTTCTCTCAAAATTTGCTAAAACGTCAAAGTTTTCGCGGGAAGGGGGAAACTCCCCTTCCCTGCACCCACCCCTGTTACATACTTATTGCGTCCTAGTAATTGAAAAGCAGTCGGGGCTTCGAACTACTAGTATAACTTTCCGCCTAAACAATTGTTTGCTACAAGCCGTTATCTTTCTCTCAAATTTGCTAAAACGCCAGAGCTCCCCCTCCCTGCACCCATCCCTGTTACAGTGCAGTATTAAGTCCAAATAACTGAAAAGTAGTCCGGACCTCGAAATAACTTTCCGCCTCAAAAAAGGTGCTTCGCGTGGGAGGGGGAAAACTTCATCACCAATTTTGCACTCTTCGCATGCTCACAACCGCCCCCTAAAATGAAATCCTGGCTGTGCGGTTGGATGGTTCACGTCTGCCCCCCCCCCCCCCCGGACCCCTATTGAAAAATCTTGGCTACGCCCGTGCCAATGTCAGCCTGGGCCCAATTCGGTAATCAGCGGCGAGGATCTAATAGGAGGAGGCATATTGGACCCCTGTCCTCCCTTTTGCAACCCGAGTACAGAACTCGAATCCAAGAATGTGCCCCCCCCCCCCCCCCGCCCCGGGCCCCCGTCCCGTTAATTAAAAAAAAAATTGATGGCTGGGTGGTCAATTGAAAAAATATCTAGCAAGCACAAACGAAAATCAAGGGAGCCACTGGCCACCCTCCCCCCCCCCCCCCCGAAACACTGTTCTTCTAATAAACGCTTCAAAATATGGTCAGCATACAATTCGACTGGCCTGGTCTACGCACAGAGATGGCGAATTATTTCAGGCCGAGTTTGTACTATCGAATACGGATACTAGCTATAGCGGAATTGCAAGTCTCTGCACCTTCGTGGTGATGGGTGTCGAAGATAAGGAAGGAAATAACAAGTCCACAGACTAGATTAGAGTAAAATCGTCACATAGAATGAATGTAGTCAGTTCTTTGTCATCTTGAGACTGGATTTCCAGGTATTTTGGTTCAATCTTTGCGTTGGTCGATAGCGGTAAGTGCAACTGTGACTGTGAGCTAGCAAGCATCAGCGAGCTAGCTGGTGCCGAGCGAGGCCAAAGTACGACTCCTTGGCTTATCAATCTGGGGCCGAATTCTGAAAACTATGTTAACTTTTATATTAGTAAAACAATTGTCATAACAAATCAAAATCAGGACAAGTCATTGGTTAATGATTGCGCAAAGATGGCTGTGCCCGCGTAAAGTTAACAGAGACATCGGCGCAAGCACCAATGATTTGTGTTTATTGCGCGCAATTTCAATTTGTTATGACAAAATGACATTAAAAGATAACATAATTTTCAGAATACCACCCCTGGTGCTAGTATGATGGGGTGTCCAAACTTCGCGGACATTTTTGTCTTTTATGAAGTTACAACACAATTTGATAGATATATTAAAAATGTAATATCAAATGAAGCAGAATATACCGTAAAATAATGTCATACAAAAATGTTTGAAAATTTTATCTTATAAACTCTCATTTTAAGGCCAAATCCAGTCGCTTACCATCAGCTTTCGCTCACCACAGACGAGTCCATACTTCGCGGATTATGTTTGGCGCCCTCTTTTGGCCCTATTTGTGCATATTAATTACGATAAATAATAAATAAGACGGCAGAATACACTCGTCTACGGAACCCGACAGCGTAGAGCCGACGATAATTTGGGGGTAAAAATAGGGGAATTTTAAACACAAAATTATAATTTTAAGCTTGATTTTACAAAAATTGACATGATTCTCATCAATATATTGACTAAATTATACATTTACTTACATTTTTTCGTCGCATTTTGCCTTTTTTGGGTTGTTTCTCCTTTTTTGGGTTGTTTCTCCACAGTCTGACAGTCCCACATACAGTAGCGTGTATAATGTACTTTTTATCGCGTATTTAGTACTGATACGCGAAGTATGGACATCCGCGAAGTTTGGACACACTGCCATACTGGCCTACAGCTGTACATGGGATACATATATACTGTGTGTGGAGGGCGATATATCCCCCCCCCCCCCCCCCCCAAAAAAAAATATCACCATTTCCCACCTAGGATCTACAATCAATCATCGGTCATGACAATGACATACCGTGAGCCATGCAAACCACCCTCAGAGTTTGCAAAAGCCTTGGCTTGCCTTTAGGGGTTACTTTCCAGGATCAGCTAAGTCTAAGATTGTAAAAATTGAATGAATAAAAAAGAAAAAACAATTTTTCATGCAACTTATCATAAATCTTTCACAAGGAAGACAGGTTTAGTCATGTTAGTCCGAAAGGGTTGGTAGTGTCGCGAATAGCCAGGATTAGCTTCGTGAATGTAGAAAAAAAAAAAATGGCTATACGCCTTCTACACACGAAGCTAGGCGTTATTACCCAGCAATCAGATTCCGCACGGGGTAGTACGACATGAAAAATGCCCTGAAATCACACTTTTCTGATAATTTCCGCGACCCACAGGCCCTTCCCCACAGCGTTTCCTCCTAGGGAAACGTTTGGAATTACAATTTTTTTTTGATTGAGTATAATTTTGGAAATATATCCATAAAAAGATGATAAAAATTTCAGAAAACTCACCAGCGTTTGCGTATCCATGCCTCCGAGGTCATGCAGATCAAAATGGCGGCACGATCGCCGTAATCGAAATCATGAAAACTATTAGGCGCCGTTTGTAAATTTATTATTTAGCTCAATTATTTACATATAATTCACTATTTAGCTCTTTTCTACGATTATTATACGATAAAATGACATAAAGGATACAATGTTTTATAAATAATGAATTTTGCAATTTCCATTTTTTTTAAATAATGATTTTACAATATTCATCATATATAAATAATTAATTTTGCAGTTTCCATTATTTATAAATAATGATTTCACAAATTCATTATATATCAAATATTATGGAAATTGCAAAATTCCATTTTTTTTAAATAATGATTTTACAATATTCATCATATATAAATAATTAATTTTGCAGTTTCCATTATTTATAAATAATGATTTCACAAATTCATTATATATCAAATATTATGGAAATTGCAAAATTCATTATTTATAAAACATTGTATCCTTTATGTCATTTTATCGTATAATAATCGTAGAAAAGAGCTAAATAGTGAATTATATGTAAATAATTGAGCTAAATAATAAATTTACAAACGGCGCCTAATAGTTTTCATGATTTCGATTACGGCGATCGTGCCGCCATTTTGATCTGCATGACCTCGGAGGCATGGATACGCAAACGCTGGTGAGTTTTCTGAAATTTTTATCATCTTTTTATGGATATATTTCCAAAATTATACTCAATCAAAAAAAAATTGTAATTCCAAACGTTTCCCTAGGAGGAAACGCTGTGGGGAAGGGCCTGTGGGTCGCGGAAATTATCAGAAAAGTGTGATTTCAGGGCATTTTTCATGTCGTACTACCCCGTGCGGAATCTGATTGCTGGGTAATAACGCCTAGCTTCGTGTGTAGAAGGCGTATAGCCATTTTTTTTTTTTCTACATTCACGAAGCTAATCCTGGCTAGTCGCGAATGCTACCATTCATCCAAAGCACCCCCGGATTTGCCGAAAGCGTGCATTGAATTTGTCGAAATATTGCTATTTTTATTATCATTATCGGGGACGGATCCAGGATTTTGTAAAAAAAAAAAGGGGGGCAGAAATGCAGGGCTGTCATCGGGGGTGAATCCAGGATTTTGTAGAGGGGGGGGGGGGAGCGGCAAAGAAATGAAGGGCTGTCAGGGGCGGATCCAGGATTTTGTAAAAGGGGGGGGGGGCACAGATATGCAGGGCTGTCAATTTTGGAAGGATATCCGTATTCTAAATCGTTCAGGGGGGGGAGTGGGGAGAATTTTTTTTTTTTTCACCAGCCCTTCAAAAGTTGCTCAGTGAATGGAGGGGGGGGGGGTATCAGATTTTATGAGGTCCACTTTTCCTCCCATAATTCTCTTGACAAGCAACAAAAAGGGTTATCAGTTCTAAAGGGGGGGGGGGGGGGGGGGCACAAGACATCCTTAAATGTGTTACTGTCAACAATTCCAAACGCGAGCTTTCTGCAAAACCAGGAGGGCATCCTGGATACGCCCCTGATGATAGGCCTGCATTTCTGTGCCCCCACAACTTTTTACAAAAACCAAAAAGTTGGTGCACCTTTTCGGCAAAACCCACCCTTTTGGACTAAGCCAAAAAGACGGACGGGTCAAGACGTTAAAAAGGCACTACTTCATCTTCGAGCAACGCCCCAGTCTGACCTACCATCTCCTGCGGAAATAATGTTTGGGAGGCAAGTGAAAACGACTCTTCCTGGTCGCCATGATAGACACCGAATATGCAATGTGCATGACCAGCTCCAGAGAAGAAGGGAAGCAGTGAAACAGAATAAAACTAGGTTATAAATTAACCACATACTCCTAAACCAATATGGTCATTGTGAAAACACAAAATTGCTGCCCCTGTACAGTAGAGGCACACTGCCGATATTGGAGACTTAGCTTACAAAAAGACAAAAGAAACAGCATCAACAACAAGGCAGTTTCTCTCTGCCAAATTTTTGCCTCACTAAGCTGAGGTCAGAAGCCCATTTGTTTTGTGTGTAGATCATAACAAAAAATGTTATTAAACAAAAAGTAGACGGTGAATTTTTAAAGTACAGTAGATGGTTAAAGGAGGTAATTTTTCATGAGGAATCTGCTTATCACGTTTTCATTTTGAGCCGAGGTAATCCCTTTGCAGCAAATGTAAACAAAGAAAAATGAATGGGAGACTGTCTCCAAAATAGGCTACCAAAAATGTTGACAAAAGTCTCTGACAATAGAGACAGTATCCGAAATAGAAAACAGTCTCCATGTGCCTCTACTGCCGTAGTGCTGTACATGTACGTGTACTACCGCATCCACATGATACGACAATAAACAAATGGAAATTTCATCTCTCCACACTGAGAGGGCAGTATACATATACATGTATATAGTAACTATCGAGCTGACTGTCTTTGGTCTTACCACAAAAATATCAATGAAGGTAAAATTTGATTCTTAAAATTCTGCATTTTCTTTATTGTTCAGGTGGTCACAAAGGAGGCACAAATTGCTAGTACATGTACACTGTGAGATTCAAATTTCCAACCTTTCAATCTCACATTTTTGATGTGCTACACTGTATTTCCACAGATTATTGTGTAGTAGTGTTCAATGGGTATTCACTTTCCAACTTATGAGTGTATTATCTTTATCTTCCCTAACTCTTCCTTTTTTTTCTCCTCTGCCAATCTTCTCCTACATATTTTTTTTCACTCCCCCCTTTTCACTCCTATCCTCGTCTTTCGATGTAAAAATCTCTGTTGCCCCAATTGTAATACATATGGTGACTACAATGTAGTCACCATTGTCTCCCCCCTCCCCCATTTAATACCGAGCATTTTTTGTTTACTTCATTTTTGCGTGGGCGTGCATGTACAATATAATTCAGGCCACATACATGTAATTATGCAGACCAAATTGTACTCCGCTTGAATAGTCCAGTCAGCAGGCGCGTAGCCGGGGGCAGCGGGCAGTCGGACAGTTGCCCCACCAAAACGCCAACTGAAAAAAATGCAAGAGCGAAAAAGCGCGGGAAGTTACAAGCCGTTACATTTGTATCAAAATTTTCTAAAACGTCAAAGTTTTTGCGCTTCGCGCAGGAAGGGGCAAACTCCTCCTCCCTGCACCCACCCCTGTTACATACATGTACAGTGCATGCAGTATTGCGTCCAAATAATTGAAAAGCAGTCACTCAAACTATAACTTTCCGCATAAAAAAAAAATGATTGCTACGAGCCGTTATCTATCTCTAAAAATTGCTAAACGTCAGAGCTTTCGCGCAGGAATGGAGAAACTGCCCCGTCCTAAACCAACCCCTGTTCTATACAGTGCAGTATTGCGTCCAAATAATTGAAAAACAGTCTGGGCAACGAACTAACTTTCCACCAAACAAAAAGGTGCTACATGTACGAGATGTTATCTTTCTCGCAAACTTGCTATAAAGCATCAGAGCCTTCGCGCGGGGAAACTCAACCCCTCCCTGCGCCCACCCCCTGGTCACACCCCCCCTAAAATGAAATCCTTACCGTGCAAGGGGGATACCCCCTCCCACACTCTTCCCTGCGCAGTTGCTCTGCCCCTTGCCGCTGGCGCCCCCCCCCCCCCCATTTCAAATTCCTGGATCCGCCACTGCAGATAGAATAACCTTGAATCAAACTTAAAACTTGAATTTTAGGATAAGATGTCTGATTTCCTGACAATTTCTTCAATGAGATCTTTATCGCCGTGATCAAGTGAAATCTTCAGGCTGTTCTCGGCTGGCAATCTTGCTCCCTTGAAACAAATAATAAAGTTGTGATAAATTTGGGAATCTTTGAGATATGAGATCACTATGTTTCCATGTACACTGTAGTAATCTACAATTCTACAATCATGTACCTTATGTGAATATATTGCTCAGTTCTCGCTACCCCAAATACGCGATTTTGCCAACAGATGGCATTTGTCATGCAAACCATGCATGCGCAATGCTGAAAATATCCCGATTGGGTCGACAAGTGTTTGTCTTTTTGCATTGAAAATGTACACAGGTATTACAAAAATCCTCTGAGTATAAATTAACCATGTTTGAAAAGATACCATCATGATTTATTGAGACAATTGGTTGCATTTTCAAAATTTGAGTGGTTTATGTCATGCGATCCAAAAATTAAGCATTTTAGCACTCATTTTATTCATAAGCCATAGTATACGGACCGGAAGTGAATGTAACGAAGATGCGGACCATTTCCATGCATAATATTGCCCTCTACGTCAAAAATTGCATATTTGAGATAGCGAGAATTGTCTGTGATGCAATTTGTAGCAGTCCTCTCGTTTGCTACATGTACATGTACATGTAGTTCTCTCCAAGCAGTTTTTCATTCAGGGTCGTGTTCAATACAACATGCTGGCCAGCCTGCTTAGTAATGAAAATGTAGAGAAATCATTTCAGTTATTCTACACGTTTTATGTGGGAGCAAATGGGAGAGTTGTCTGACATTACATCACAGTGACCAATTTATAGCCAATTTAAAGTTCTGCTAAGTACATGTTTACATTGTTAAAGTGATCTAAATTCTCAAATTAAAATATATTGAATTTCCTTTTTGTTTATTTGACTTTGTTCATATTGACTTTGTTGAATTCTATACCAATCTCTTTCTGATCTTGTTTCTCCACTTCAGGATGACTTCCTGAAGTCCCTTCTATCAAGTTGGTTTAATAATCGTAGAAAAGGGTCAATTTGATAGAAGTCTTAAGGAAAATATGATGAAGGATAAAAAGGGTCATTCTTTCAGTGAATGGATATATATCTATTTCAAATGGAAATCAAAATTAAGTTCTTTCATATTGAAGGGTTCAGGATTTACAAAGATGTAATCAGTCTTCATTTGTTTTCAACTCTATATTTCTAGTAAGTGTTAAAGTTTGTTATGATGATGATGGTGATTATAATGAATGATGATAATAATAGTAAAAATTATATTGATAATGATGATAATGATAAAAAGATATTTTCTTTTGGAGAAAAATTTTAGCCAGTTGTAGATTCCTTTTTACAAATAATAATAATTTACAATATTTATATAGCGCTTATCACATAAAAATGTCTCTAAGCGCTTAAGAAAAGGAAAGAGGAGAAAGAAAGGAACCGTTTCAGACATACAAAATATATTAGGAAAAGGTTGAGAGAGCTGGATATGCTAATTAGGTATACAACTATTTGATGAACAGTTTTTTAACATGGATTTGAATCTTTCAGTTGAGTCTGCTTGTTTTATGCATTGAGCTGAGGGGATGCTGAATGAAAAGATCGAGAACCGTAAGACTGGGTATTGGTGGGAGGAACTTTTAAGAGTGATTTCTTGCTTGAGTGCAAATTGCGAGAAGGCGAGTATTCTGTTATTAACTGTTGAAGATAGGCCGGAGCCGAGTTTCTCAAACATTTGAAGGTAAGCAAGAGGATCTTAAAGTTTATTCGTTCCCGGACTCTTAGCATATATGAAGCTCCCTCAGCAGTGGGGTAACGGACTCACGTGAACGACGTTTAGTGATAAGCCTAGCAGCTGAATTTTGTACTCTCTGCAGTTTGTTGATTTGTGCATCCGGAAGACCATACAGAAGACTGTTGCAAAAGTCAATGCGAGACATAACAAGTGCCTGAACGAGTCTCTGGGTCGTCTCTTTTGTAAGAAATTGCCGGATGCTGCCAATTTTTTGCAGAGCACACGAGGCTGATCTGCAAACATTATTCATGTGAGTCTTCAAAGATATAGATTCATGTCAAATATGACACCCAGGTTTCTAGCACCTATAGAACATTGTACAGGAGTATCGTCCAAAGAAATAGCACTAATCAAACTACTAGTCCTGTGTCTGCTTACAAAGTGTAGACATTCTGTTTTACTTTCATTCAACTTTAAACCATTCTGTATTTGAGACATGTCTCAAATCACATCAAGTGATCTCAGGCTTAGTATTTAAAGGGATACGCCACCAGGCGGCCGTGGGGAAAGTCAGGATTGTGTAAGCCACATTCACTCGTACACAAAGTTTGTGCGTCGAACGCATCAGTCAGACTACCAGGATTACATTTCGGACTGCACAAAGCCGACCCAATCTCGCACGAGAGCTCGAGCTCAGGCGGAGCGGGCATGTATGTTGTGCGGCGAACAGTCTGTCCAAAGTTTGAGCCCCAGGGGCAACAGCATGATCAGGTAACGATCACGGTGCCCTCTCGTGGCATAAAAATGTCCACAATCTGCGGTTGAGTATCCCTTTAGCAGGTTAATAGGCTAGACGACACCTTGCAGCTTTGAGTTGTAAATATGGGATGTAATTTTGGCTCTTTGTACCAGATCCCTACAGGTTCATGTCTAGCCCATAACATTCTAGATAGGTCTATGTATACAATACCCATTTATGATAATTTGATGTTCGAGGGGTTGTTTAATTTAATAAAGGGCTGGTCACATTTGTCCGATGACGATAATGATAATGTATGTATGTATACATGTACGTATACAGTCTACATGTACAATGACAAAAGTGGTCACACGTACCTGACCATTATAACCAGTGGGGGTTGTGTTAATCAAGCATGATGGACACTACCCACTGTTCCCACATGATTCTGCTGAACTAACTTTACCTTGAAGGAGCAAAAACTTTTTGGCTCACAGAAAATATGGGTGAAATATGTCCTAAAAGAAATTGGTGACCCATCGACTCCACAAAGTAGATAAAATCAGAGAGTGAAATACAGAACCATATTCCTATATCATAATATTGAAAATCAGGCTTACATATTGCCTTCAAAATGATTTTCATTCGTGCGTCTCAGAAGACGCGTAAACACGCCTTACATTTCTTGTGTCAATGTAATAGGTGTGTTGCTAAATTATTTCTCTTCAAAATGAGCCTACCTCTACTGTAAACCCAGAAACTTACGTTGCCATCAAAGTTTGGGATTGCAAAAATGTTAAAGTTGATCATTTATCTCGTGGCATAAAACTTTTGCCAATCTTGACCACTCTGGAAATTGACCATATTAATTTATAACAAAGTTTTGTTTTATAGACCAATTATCATGTACATGTATAGGCCAATATACCTAGATACATTCAGCTTAATAATAGGTAGAGTGTGTATCCGTAATTAATTTTATGAAATGTAGTTTATGTATTTATCACCAGACTAATAAAAGAACACTGTTTTGACCTACATACATGTAGTGGAGTACTTCAAAGTGTGAATTCATAATTGATTTATGTGAATGGGTGGTTTCTACATACATGTAGACCATACTAGACTTTCTATAGATCGTTCTCATTCATGGATAACTGACTTCAGAGTCCATTATGTATAGAACCAGCTTTCCGGTTCATTGTTTGTAACCTCTATTGATTTTGCTCTCTCTTTCTGTCCCAGAGTTGACTCATGCTTTTAAAGCTTTATTGTCCCATGTTCCCTTTAATCCCCTCCATTGAAGGTCTGTCTGAGAAGTGTTACTTTCCTTAGGCCATTGGGCATGCACCAGCCACAGACATGTAGGCCCGTACTGAAATGAACCATTGCCATGAATTTCTGTTACAGGTCTCCTTTTCTAGGGGGGGGGGGGGGGGGGGTCTCATTTTTTTTTTTAAGTGGCCTTTAATCAACCTCTGTTTATTTTCATCACTGCTAAGATGCAATATTTGCTACCATGATAACATGCCTTTCAGACCTGTGCTCTATTATCCCCCTTGAAGTGTGAGCTTTCCCTTCCCTCTCCCCAAATCCCCATTGAACTTCAGTGCCTGTAATTTCATCATATATTTATGGGCTTCCACTGACTGCAATTCATATTCTTTGTATTAAAGGGCATGACAACATATGTTTTTAATTTTGTTTAATTGTAATTCTTGATGTAAAAAATAAACTTACATGTATTTGTTGTTGGAATCAAGGACAGCATGTTGATTCTAAAGCCTGCTCAAACAGGATGTGATTTTTTGCTCAATTTTCTTCTGCATCCTGTTCGAAATTAATTACCTACATGTATATGTATCCTTGTTTGTATGATTGCTGCATGTCTATTATGGTAATGACCCAGAAGATACTGTATGAAGATCCCAAAAGGGTTAGGGTTACCCCTACCCCTACCCCTACCCCTAACCCTAACCATAGATACTGTACATGTATGTAGATCACAAACACAAATTGCAGCCAGGAACTGTAATGAGCTGTTATAATGCTCATGTCTGCTTTATTATGTACATGACGTATGATGTATGTGTGCTAATCTATCTCTCTCTGTAGCTTTGAAATTTTACTGTTTTAGGGCCTACACGTAGCAGGCCTTTATTAAAAATAACCAAAAATAAAACTAAAACAAAACAAAAACAATAAAAAACATAAACAACAACAAAACAAAGCATGTAGGTCTTTGAAATACATTATCCTGGAACGCTTTTCCTTGACTCTCCTCAATGTACAAATAAACAGGGCCTGAAGAAATGAATGTAGTGCGATCTATGTGGTCGGTCAAAGTGACTACAGTTGTCTATTTCCTGGATGGGCGAGAGGCCTGAGGGTAATGGACGATTGAATTTGGTCACTGAGATCAACCCCATACATGTACAGTATGTAGATCGCACTAGATTTACGAATAAAGGCCCTGTATGGTTTTATATTCCTCATCAAAAACCTAAATAGATCTGGATATTTTATCCGACAACTGTTATAAGCTACTAAAATCCTTTCATCTGATTGGCTGAGAGCAAATTTGTTGGATAAAATATCTGACAAGTCCTTTCATGAAACGCTCCCCGGTAGTACGACGCTGCCCCATGCTCAATGCATTTTGCGTTTTGCATGATCCCACGTGCTCAGCCTCAGCCACTCATCTTCAAAGGCCATTCATGAATATTCATAGTGGGGAAGCTGCATGCTCGATCGAGATATGATCGCTCGCTGCAAGCTCTAGCTACAATGTAGCTACATGTAGCTATATAGCTGTACTGACAGTTACGTTGTGTCGATGATCTGAACTCCTTGATCTGACGAGGCAAGCATTTTGCTTGCACATGATGTATTGATTACATTTCCTTGTTATATGTATGAGCTGATTGAGTGAGCTAGCTATTTTAGCCGATGTTCTGATACGATGTTATTTTTTTTCTTCAATATCTAAACTAAAACCATGATCTGATCGTTTCTGAAAATGTGTCTACACTGTTACATATTTTTACCCTCTTTTCACCCTCTTTTCATGACCATGACGGATCTTTATTGGAATGACTGAAATACTCGAGAATTTACGTGTACAAAAACGAGTAATTCAACATTTTTGAGTAAACGTATTTAAACGTTTAGCCAAATAAACCCCCCAAAGCCCTGTAATGATTCGGGCCTAAATGGCTACAGAAAATGACATCGCTAAATGAGAGCATGAGTATGACCGAGCTCCATTGTAATTAGAGTTGATCAATAGATGACAAAAAGTACTAGGTGCGCCCTATTAATATTATATTGAAGAGCAAGGATTTATCACAGACCATATTACAAATTGTACGTGCGCCTTTTACAGCTTGGCTACATGTAGTAGCGGCGCGCGCACAACAAATAATCATGCCGTTCCTTCTACCGCGTCTGGAAGATCAGCGTGCTACCGCGTTCTCCCGCAGGATTTGTCCTCCTGCCATTGAATGAGAAAAAAAGTCACGCCAATTTAGTTCAGCAGTATATCGCGTTCCGCGGATCGTCCTGTCGCGCGCATTGCAGGATCCTCCGGTAGAACGCTAGGAATAATAAATATCCCATCCCTTAACGTGAAAAGACTGGAAGTTACAGTCCATCATTGAACGATTTCGCCTCTGTGTGCATGCGCTCACCCGACATCATCCTTTTGCCTCAGCTCGCGCTCACTTCGATCAGCTATTCTGTTATAAGCTACTAAAATCCTTGCAATCTGATTGGCTGAGAGCAAATTTGTTGGTAACAATCACTGACAAGACACGCCCCCTGTTTACTCACGATCTCATGTGTACGTACATACATGTACGCCTACCCTGTACGCTGCCCATAGACGTTGTCGCGCTTCATGATTGCTGGCCTTGCTATAGCTGTGTACATGTACATGTATGCATGTGTTAGTACACGGCTCCTCGTCACAATTTCAAGGGATACTTAAAATTTTCTGTAGAATCTGATTTTTTGTCCTATATCCCCTATTTTGGGGGTGCTGAACATGAATTTACTTGTTGCCATTTTTCTAAATGACGTCTTCGGCCGTTGCCATGGTAACAAAATATTTTCTAAAAAATAACATATCTGTTTACAAACAACATAAAAATATAATGTTAGTGATGAATTGTATCAATTTCAAGCTACCCGTTCGATTAAAATCAAAATCTCAGTTGTCAAAGGTCATGTTATGCTCAAAACGGGCCGTTGTTATGGTAACGCCTAATTTTTTTCAGAAAATAGCATATTTTTGCAATAAAAACATAAAAACATGATAGAAGTGTTTAAGTATATCTATTTCATGCCAAAACTTTGATTTCCATCAAAATATTGGTCTTGCAAAGTCATATATGTGCCACAAATGGTCGTTGCTATGGCAACGACATCGTAGAAATTGGTATTTTAAGAAAAAATACAGCATTTCTGTATCAAAACAAACCACACAACATAATAAGAAATGCCTAAGTAATAGTCATGCCTGATAGGACAGTTGCTATGACAACAAATGATGCAAAAGTTAAAGTAGGTATGCGTGGCTTCTGAAATTAATTTCAGTGCATTTGTTAATATACGTAAAATCTACCCCCTCCCCTTGGACATATATTTTTTCCTCACTCTGTTCTTTCTTGTTACCCAGATGTCTCGGCCATCTATATCATTATCTGCCTCTTTACCATAAAAAAAGATGGATGAACGTGCCAGAGACGTTGCCACGGTAACAAATTGATTTCATAAAGTAAAATATCTTTGAGTAAACAACGTAAAGGCATAAAGCTAATATCTAAGAATATCTTTTCCAGCTACAAGTTAGGCTGCAATTAACATCTGAATTATCCCACTTCACGGTTATGCTCCAAAATGGCCGTTGCTATGGTAACGTCTGAATATTCAGAAAAGTATGTATTTGTAATGGAGCAATCTCCATGAAGGGGTTCCCACAGGACCACTCAGTGAAGTGTGAGCTCTGGATGCCTTTGATCATGACCTGAAAGCTTCAATCTCCTCTGGGTTACTTTTGAGCTGACCTTTGGAAGGTTTCCGTACAGCTCCGAGTTCCTCAATCTCGTTGCGTATTGGTTGACGCTTAGAGCCATCCTTTAACATTCTAGTGTAGCACTCATCAACCATCTGAGTAAGTCTCTTTGTAAGGGTCCAGGTCTCTGACCCATACAACAAAACAGACTCCACCGTAGCTGTGAAGAGACTTATCTTTAGGTTTTTACGGAGGTCTGATTCCCATACTGACTTCATGCTGTAGCATGCTGCCCAGGCCTTCTTCGCCCTATCCACAACATCATCCTCTGTGTTCCTGATCTTTGCTTCAAGTCATCCACCAATTCAATTGGCTTCCCACCAGCACTCACGATTCCCTCTGGCTCCAAGACGTTCTCCACAAGATAGTCCTGCTCTCATTTATCCGCAGTCCTACATTCATCCATCCACCACATAGATCCAGATCCTCCACATCTCTCAGTAACTCCTCTGCCTCCTTTACTGTGTTTGCCAACGGAACTATGTCGTCAGCAAACTTAGCATCTGAGATCTTTCTTAGCCTTAACTCTCCTGCTCCAAGCCGGATTTACAGTGAAGCCAGAGTCCTGGTGTTTCTCCTGTGCCAGGATCATTTACGATCACAAAAAGCTATGGAGCTAATATATCACCCTGGAGTACTCCAGTCCATTCTGTATCTCAAAGATCTCTGTCAGCCCATCGGGTGTGAGGGCTTTGTGTTTGTGTACAGCACGGATATCAGGTCCATCTTCTTGGGAATTCCATAAGCCCGTACGATGTTCATCAGGCGGTTTCGGTCTACAGAATCAAAGGCTTTTCTGAAGTCTTTGAACACCATGACAGCAGGAAGGCTCTTTGCTTTGGCACCCTCAAGAATCCTCCTGACTAGTGGTGGCTTTTCCCTTTCTATAGCCATTCTGGCTGTCTCTGAGCTGCTTCTCAATCTCTGGCTGGATTCGGTTCAGAATCACTCTGTTGAGGGTCTTTGCAGCAAGTAACGTTAGTGAGATGCCCCTGTAGTTGTTGGTGTCAGTGTGGTCACCTTTCTTTGGTACTGGGACATGTAGTGTCACTTATCCTCCATTGATCTGGGACAACACTTTTCTCCAGTTCCTGATTACAGAACTCCAGGCTGATATCACTAAAATCACATCTCTTCATCACCTCCAGCGACATTCCGTCATCTCCATACCCCTTACCCTCCTTGATCCCCCCCCCCCCCCCCCCCCCCGCTGGCTCTCTTAAGCTCCTCACTGGTAAAGGGCCCTGTCTCGATATCCATTTCTTTGAATAGCTGCCTGATCACCCTGGTGTTCTGAGCTGTGGGAGGGGGTTGTCCTAGTAAGGTCTTAAAATGGTCCAGCCACCGCCCCTTCCTATCCTCAGGGCCTGTTCCTTGGATCTGACTCAAACTCCCTCTCTTCCTCCCCGTGATCTCGTTGATGATCGTCCAACTCTCTATGCTCTTCCAACTGTCTGCTGCTGTCTCAACTCTCCTGATCTTCTCAATCAGCAACGACTCCTCCCTAGCGTTCATGTAGTTGGCATAGAGTCAGCACGGAACTCGTCCATAGCAGCTCTTAGGTGTTCTCTGGCTACATACACTCTGGGATCTTCAGAGTAGTCATCTGTCATCTTCCTCTTCCTCTTCCTCTTCGGCACCAAGGCCCCTCCAGCTTCTGCTACTGCAGTAGTGAAGTGAAGAAACTATATTTGATAAAGTACCGTATTCGCCGGCGGAAAGGCCGCACTATTTTCACTCCAAATATGATCCCAAAGTCGGGGTGCGGCCTATGGGCCGCAACAGAGAAAAATAAACTGCCTCCAAAATCACCACACGTATTGGAATGGACGGGACCAACGTTAGATCTAACACTACACTACAGTAGGCCCCCTAAGCCTGTGCTCTATCTCCAACGATGTAGATCTACTTATCTTTCAAGTACTGAAATATTTTCAGTAATAAATATAATTCAGAACTAATAACTACATATCTTATCAATATAGTTACAAACACGGCCTCGTTGGTCTTCCGAGGCTGACAAAGCACTCGTACGAAGCTCTCTATTGAGCTCTAGTAAAGTGCTGAAATCAGCCACCCCGCCCGGTAGATGTTTTCTGTGCTATGGGACGCCAAGTGTGCCCTGACTGCTTCTGTTACAAAATCACCCTGCAATTTTACTTTTGTAACAAAATCAAAAGTGGGGATGGATTTTGTAACAAAATCATTAGTGTGGATTGATTTTGTAACAAAATCACCAGTAGGGATTGATTTTATAACAAAATCATTGATTTTGTAACAAAAGCAGACAGGGTACACTTGGCGCCCCATAGTAGGGGCTTTGTAAGTTTTAATTTGTCTTTTGAGCACACCCTTTGTATGTGTTGAGATCAATGGCACCCCCTCAACCTCCGCGCTATTTCAGTGCGGTTGTATCCTTGCCGAATCCTTCACGGAGATGTATGTATTTTGTATGGAGAACGGACATTATCGCAGAGGATTTTTCATAGCGCATGTGACGTGCGCGTTACCCTGCATTGTAAGCATAGACCACTGACCTCTACCACAAACCACATCGCTCTCGGAAGAGTAACATGGCCGCGCCCACTTCAAGTGCTCGCACGCGCGGGAATGGGCGATGATCCGTCCAGGTGGTAGAGGTCAGTGGCATAGACATTGTAAGTCATGGCAAAGAGCTTAAAAGCTAAGATAGGGCATCCCCAATAATATGGGGAAGGCCAAGGGCGCCCTTCCCTTGGCCGTTACATCGGAGTGTCCTATCTTTCTTTTCTCGATCTTTGGTCATGGCAAGCCCATGTTTCAGCTTGCAAATCGTCGTGACGACGTTTTCAATTTCCTCTTCGAAACCATCATGTTGTATTATGTATTTTTCTGTCTTTGGATGTCACATAGGGAACCTTTGATGGAATATGCACCTATGTAAGATATCTCTTCACGGTTTTTTAGAGTGGTGGAAACATTTCCTTTCCAATTTCATTTGTGATTGTGCCTCAATTTGCGAGTTGCATTCACGGTTGATAGTCCTATTTGTTGTCGAACTTTTACTACTAGGTCTAGGAGACGGCATGTACCGTATACTTACCGGTAGTCTACAAAGATGTATGTGTTTGCGAGTAGTACTAGCGGCTTCGTCAGATTCTCTTCAACTATAGTTCAACTTTTTAAATTCTTAATGACATAAAGCAAAGACATCTAGGGATAATCATCTTCAAATAGTCAATACAATAAAAAGTTTGGCCCTTGTTTTTTCGTTGTATGATATTTGGGGAAGGGGGGGGGCAAAATTTCTTATGCTTGTGATTTTCCTCATATTTTTTTTTTCTTCAAATGAGTTGTCAAAGTTGGGGTGCGGCCTATCCGACGCTGCGGCCTATCGGCCGGCGAATACGGTAGTACACAAAACTCAGAAATTCTCCATTGTCGGGCTGACATGAGGTCACAAAAGGTCATGTGATTTGGTAACGGTATGACCGATTTTTAAAACATGATGTCACAAGATGTGGAAGACTTGAAAGAAAAAGTCAGAAAGTATGCGTGCTAGGCCTACAAAATGAATGGATATAAAGGTAATATTGGCTGCTTCAAAATTTTATCCTCCTGCCTCTCGTATGTAACATCTTAATGCATGTTGTAGGATATGAACTTGTAGATCTTGCCCATCAATAGAGGCTTATCAGTTCCTGCAGATTATCGAAATGGCCTAGAGGATGACTATTGCATGTTCCAGCTAGCAAGGTCTTATCTGCAACCAATAAGTGCCCTTTCAAGGTCACAGCTGAGTTCTACAAAGTGTTAAACCCGAGTATCAATGAACACAGGATGAAAACTGCTAGAGGAACTGGTAGATCTAGTCTCCTTCTGGGCCGGACTTGATCTAGATCTAGTTTATACGCATGTAGCTAGGTCAGAGCAGAATTTGAGACCTCATAGGGTGCCTCCAGACCTGCAGGTTCATGTAAGCATATGGGTTGTGCAGGGCTGTGTGACATCTACTCAGGCATAAAAGGTCAAGAGTTGTCTGCTATTTTCAAGGGAGGTTGAAACTGGAGTTTCAGAAAAAAGGGATTTGTTGGCATTATTTGTGTTTGCCCAGATATTTTCAAAACTGGCATCGGAAACTGGTTTCATTTCACCATTCTTTTTGTTGTTTTCTAACCATGATCTACGTATTTAAATTGCTATAAATATTCTAAATACTGAAATGTATTGCCTCTTGTTATTAGTAAGTAATAATACAATCATATCACATCAATCATATCAAAAGAGCCTCCTTTGAAGCCCACATTATCGAGGCAGGCTATTCAGGCCATGAATATTTTCATAACAAACGGGCAGATGATAGCTACAAAAGGCTAATAGGCTAATAGAAGAAGATAAAGGAAAACTAGAACTGCAATCGTATCAGAACGATGTGCATGCATTGACGTCTGTATTTTGTATTTCCTTGAACAGTAAAATAAAGAGAATCCCTTAAACTACCTATAGCAATTTGTTTGAAGTCTGTAGCATCTAGAATAGTGGAGATAGACAAGTAGAACTGAGCTGGAATGAGTCACGGACTCATGGGTTGAAGGTCATTCTATATTTGGGTCTACGTGCTAGTCTATATTTGCAGACTCTGTTAAGTACCTGTCACTACATAGCGTTTAAAACGAAGCGCTTGATAGATTTTGAAAATCCGGCTTCGAGAGTTTCTTCATTTTGCCTCGAAGCATGTACCTGCCAAATTTCAAGAAAAATAAAGATCGTTCAGGGGGTCAAAGTTGGGAAACCGATTTTCCCCATAGACAATACTGTGCAGGGTATAAAATAGCGTTTAAAACGAAGCGCTTGATAGATTTTGAAAATCCGGCTTCGAGAGTCTCTTCATTTTGCCTAGAAGCATGTACCTGCCAAATTTCAAGAAAAATAAAAATCGTTCAGGGGGCCAAAGTTGGGAAACCGATTTGCCCCATAGACAATACGTGTAATACATATGCAGGATCCGTATATTGATCTGACTTTAATCGCGATTTACTCAAAATATTCTGTGAGACCATATATCTTTTTTTGCATCCCTGACGAGGGAATTTCATTGCGGTCATTGTGAGCCAACTGCGACTAGCGCGCCATTTAAAATAAGCATATTATGCAATATTATGTAATGCATAGTAAATTACGGTTTTTGCGTAATATCTTCGCGATGACGTCATCGATTTCAACCAAATTTGCTTAACAGTTGTCAAATACTCAAATACATATACCCACCAAATTTCAAAGACGTACGTTGAATGTTCACAAAATTAGAGCAAGTTGTCTTTATTTCGGCATTTATGCAAATATTGTGATTTTCAAGTGCAATTTTCTCAAAGTCGGTCAGTGATGAGGTATATATTTTTTTATTTGGCTGAAAAGGGTATATCTTGAAGTATCTAAATCCAAAAAAGGGTACGGGTTTACCCAGGCATGACGGAGATACGGCCACATGAAGAGAGCCATTTTGAAAACTTTAGAGGGCGCTGTTTATATAATGCGTAATCAGAAATGCATGAAATTTGGCTGAGATGTGTGCAATGACAAGGCCAAGACATGGTAGAAGTTTGAGACAAAAATCAATTGATATGACAAAGTTATAGGAATTTTTAATATTCGGGAGTGAAAATTTCAAGAAATTTAGCGTTTTTCAATATGGCCGATTGCGGACTTAAATTTACAGTGTGAAGATGGCCTTTTTCGTATTCACTTTAAAAAAAGAATGTAAATAGCAACTCTTGGACTATATATAGGAATTTGTTAGAAGTCTGTAGGATGTAGGATAGCTGAGATAGGCAAGGAGAACAAAAGGCATGAAAATGACCCCAAAACGGACAAAATGGCGCCTGGACGGTCATGCATGAGTGAATTCGGAAAACGAAGACCTCAGTAAGTTAGAAGGGATGCCAAGGAACATGCATACGAAATTTGAAATGAAATGGACAAGGGGAAAGGACCTAGACAGAGCTCACAAACACCCTGTGCAAAACGAATGGGGTCTGAGGTCTAAGAAGAAGAAGAAGAAGAAGAAGAAGAACTAGAACTGCAATCGTATCAGAACGATGTGCATGCATTGACGTCTGTATTTTGTATTTCCTTGAACAGTAAAATAAAGAGCATCACTTAAACTACCTATAGAAATTTGTTTGAAGTCTGTAGCATCTAGAATAGTGGAGATAGACAAGTTGAACTGAGCTGGCATGAGTCATGGACTCATGGGTTGAAGGTCATTCTATATTTGGGTCTACGTGCTAGTCTGTATTTGCAGACTCTGTTAAGTACCTGTCACTATATAGCGTTTAAAACGAAGCGCTTGATAGATTTTGAAAATCCGGCTTCGAGAGTTTCTTCATTTTGCCTCGAAGCATGTACCTGCCAAATTTCAAGAAAAATAAAGATCGTTCAGGGGGTCAGAATTGGGAAACCGATTTCCTCCATAGACAATACTGTGCAGGGTATAAAATTGCGTTTAAAACGAAGCGCTTGATAGATTTTGAAAATCCGGCTTCGAGAGTTTCTTCATTTTGCCTCGAAGCATGTACCTGCAAAATTTCAAGAAAAATAAAAATCGTTCAGGGGGCCGAACGCGGGAAACCGATTTGCCCCATAGACAATACGTGTAATACATGTGCATGATCCGTATAATGACCTGACTTCAATCGCGATTTACTCAAAATATTCTGTGAGACTATATATATTTTTTTGCATCCCTGACAAGGGAATTTCATTGCGGTCATTGTGAGCCAACTGTGACTAGCGCGCCATTTTAAATAAGCATATTATGCAATATTATGTAATGCATAGTAAATTACGGTTTGTGCGTAATATCTTCGCGATGACGTCATCGATTTCAACCAAATTTGGTTAACAGTTGTCAAATACTCAAATACACATACCCACCAAATTTCAAAGACGTAAGTTGAATGTTCACAAAATTAGAGCAAGTTGTCTTTATTTCGGCATTTATGCAAATATTGTGATTTTCAAGTGCAATTTTCTCAAAGTCGGTCAGTGATGAGGTATATATTTTTTTATTTGGCTGAAAAGGGTATATCTTGAAGTATCTAAATCCAAAAAAGGGTACGGGTTTACCCAGGCATGACGGAGATACGGCCACACGAAGAGAGCCATTTTGAAAACTTTAGAGGGCGCTGTTTATATAATGCGTAATCGGAAATGCATGAAATCTGGCCGAAATGTGTGCAACGCCAAGACCAAGACATGGTAAAAGTTTGAGACAAAAATCAATTGATATGACAAAGTTATAGGAATTTTTAATATTCGGGAGTGAAAATAACAAGAAATTTAGCGTTTTTCAATATGGCCGATTGCGGACTTAAATTTACAGTGTGAAGATGGCATTTTTCGTATTCACTTTAAAAAAAGAATGTAAATAGCAACTCTTGGACTATCTATAGGAATTTGTTAGAAGTCTGTAGGATGTAGGATAGCTGAGATAGGCAAGGAGAACAAAAGGCATGAAAATGACCCCAAAACGGACAAAATGGCGCCTGGACGGTCATGCATGAGTGAATTCGGAAAACGAAGACCTCAGTAAGTTAGAAGGGATGCCAAGGAACATGCATACGAAATTTGAAATGAAATGGACAAGGGGAAAGGACCTAGACAGAGCTCACAAACACCCTGTGCAAAACGAATGGGGTCTGAGGTCTAAGAAGAAGAAGAAGAAGAAGAAGAAGAAGAATAAGAATGCAGAACACGAACAATAACAGAGCATTGACGTCATGACGTCAATGCAATAAGAATGCAGAACACGAACGATAACAGAGCATTGACGTCATGACGTCAATGCAAAAAGGTGTCTAATACAACAGGTACGTATTGCAGTAGATGTACTCCGCTTGTTTTCAGGACATTGTCATAGCAACGGCCATTGTTTGCCATAAAGCTGCCTATGAATAACTAACAATTTAATGAATATCAAAGAGGTACGTTGAACTACATTTTATATATTCTTGGACACTTGTATTATGCTTTTGTATGTTATATTTACATATATGTAAAGGCTATACATGTATTACATTTTTCTTCTTTTACAATATCAAGATTTAAGTGATCGATTACCATGGCAATGTCTCTGGAATGTTTGGATTTATCACTCACCACCAGTTTAACAGCAATCAGGGAAGAATATGATAGAGAGTCTGTTGGTAGATCCCATTAGACAAAACTGTGTTAAGGGCGGGAGTACAATTTCTACATATTAGCCCGTGCACTTTTATTATTGGTATCATAAGTCGAGCATACTTTATTTTTTTCACCTCAATGTGTTGTCATAGCAACTATTCTATCAGACATGACATGACCGTTACCTTAAAAATATATCTAAAATACATCTTTATTGAAAGTTAACATTAACATTTTTACTACTTAGACAAAGTTTTTTCCGTAAGTGTTAAAGACCTCAGCCTGACCCAAAACAACCATATATTGACGTAAAGCTTAGTAAACAAAGAATATAATTACCCTGGTTATTCATCTCCGTTTATCCATAAAAAATAAAAAAGATAATTTTTTTGGTACGCCCCCTCCCTATGGCGTAACACTGCAGGGGGTCGCTAGACGTGTGACGACATGTCATGTATACAGCTCCGAGTGCGTCTACACGATATGTCGTCATCAAATTTTCACCCCCCGCAAAGTAGCGTTCCTCAGAGACGGGGCCCAAACCACCGGGGCTCAACATTCGGGACGCTGTTACTCATTCCACAGGAAACGGAATCTCATGAAGTTGGTTTCAATTTGTTCAGAAAATATATAGCTCCCCGTGGATGAATAAAGGGTATATTTCAAAATTCGGTCAGGCTGAGGTCTTTAAGATAGAGAAATACCCTATTTTTTCTCAAAATATCTGTCTCAACCTGATCGTTGCCATAGTAACGACCATAATGGTATAAATACATTGTTGTAAGACTTTGTATGACCAAGGTTTTGATGGCAATCAAATTTGGAGTATGAAACGGACAAACGGAGACACTTGATATGTTTATACGTTGTTTCATCACAAATATATGGCATTTTTTAGAAATTCAGATAGTACCATGGCAACGGCCAATTTGGAGCATAACCATGACCTTGGATAAGTCAGATGTTAACTGCAAGGCAAGGTGCAGCTTGAAAGAGATATTCTGAGACATTAACGACATGTATTTATGTTGTATATAATTATATTTATGAAAAATATGTTATTTTCTGAAAAGTAATTTGTTACCATGGCAACGTCTCTAGCACTGTCATCCACCACCAATTTGATGGCAAATGGGCACATAATTATAGCTGATTCATCTGGGTAACAAAAAAATAACAGAATGGATGAAACTGTCTAAGAGGATGGGGTACGTTTTGGGAATATTAACCTATACACTTTTGTTATTGATTTCATAAGCCATTCGTACCTACTTTAACTTTTGCATTTTTTTGTTGCCATAGCAACTGTCCGATCAGGCATGACTGTTGCCTAAAAATTTACATCTAGACTTGAAAAAATTTGACAGTGGAAAGTATGTGTACTTAGACATTTTTATTATGTTTTGTTTTTTGTTTTGATACCAAAAAGCTATATTTTTTCTTAAAATACCAATTTCTACCATGTCGTTGCCATAGCAACGACCATGTTGTGGTATAAATATGACTTTGCACGACCAAGACTTTGATGGAAATCAAAGTTTTGGCATGAAATAGATATATTTATACATTTCTATTATGTTTATGATTTTTCATTACAGAGCTATGTTTTTCTGAAAAATTTTAGGCGTTACCATAGCAACGGCCCTTTTTGAGCGTAACCATGCCCTTTGCAAACTGAGACTTTGATTTTAATCAAACGGGTAGCTTGAAATTGATACACTTCATCACTAACATTATATTTTTATGTTGTTTGTTAGAGATACAACTACTTGTATATGTTATTTTTTAGAAAATATTTCGTTACCATGGCAACTGCCAAAGACGTCATTTCGAAAAATGGCAACAAGTAAATTCATGTTCAGCACCCCCAAAATAGGGGATATAGCACAAAAAATCAGATTCTACAGAAAATTTTAAGTAACCTTTCAACTTGCCATGTACTATGTTGCAGGTAGGTTGTACATGTAGGTAGGTTGTAGGTAGGTTGTACGTACACTCGAGTGGAAACCATCCTGCATGCCCCGCTATACGTGGGACTACACGTGAAGAACGGTAGAGGGTTCACGAATGACATTGCCTTCACTTTTTCCCCGACATAACCGTTCAACAGATAATTTTGAAAAGATATATGGAGGAATCCATCAATATACTTTGATCTTTCATATCTGAAAGTTCGATCTTGCACAATGACAGCAAATGTGGAAATACTGCTACATTTTCAGACTTAAAAAAAAATAGTACAGCTCCTCATTTCTTTAAGTTTTCACAAACTAAAAAATGATTTGTCTACGAGTGATACTATAATTATGGGTTAGAGCAATTCTTATTCTGGAATTTGACGTTTAGTTCATTTCATTTGGTTGTTTCTAGGGCGAGATTTCACAGTTTAGCTCCGATATACATGTAAGTTTATACTAAAATTCCATTTAAATGAGTTACATCATGATACCTCCATATTCAGATTCTTTTTTAAAATGTAATAATTCGATTTTGTATATATTTCAGGTGATACATTGGTTTGCTTTCGAGAAAAAAGGAAATTTCAAGCTACTTGTATCAAAAAATTTGCCACGTCCCACTGCCACATACATAATGCACTGCTCTGACAAAAACACAGTCAAAATCTATGAGGTTTCTCTACGAAGGTATGGTAATGACTGCTCCATGGTGCTAGTGATGATGATGAGTCATTGATAATTGCATTTATATTACACATACAGTTCATGTATCATCTATCATCTAAAAGATTCCTTTACTCTTCATGTTTTGTGTACATGAAGAAGTCTACTGAAAAGCAGAAACTTTCACCAATTGCAATACATCAGTGTTATGACCTCTGATTCATTTAGAAACTATGAAAAAAGTGGATCACTTGTAATTTAATGGTCTGTCTTGCAAATGTTTCTCCTTTTAGGTCACAGTGAATTTCAAAATACATCCTCTCTATCTCGCTAGCCATGGTAAACTTCAGTTCTAGTTTTGCATTTGAAAGTGGCATAACCAGTTAGATAAGGTTTTCATCAAATTAATTTTCATATTCTCCATGGGTTTCATTTCAGGTTGTTGTCCAGTGGGCTAAGTTAAAGGGAAATCCAATAATAGCAAGTTGCTTTGAAAGACAGAGGAAAAATCAGAAAAGTTGTAATCACTATACATGTACATATTGGCATTTCAAATTGGCCGAATAGGTAATGTCACTGTGATGTAGCTGTGGACAATTCCCCCATTCGCTCCATGCAACGCTCCATCAAACATGACAATGTCTCATCAAATTTCCAGTATTTGTTGATCAGTGAGGTACCAACTCCGTAATATTGGGTTCATCAGAAAATACTTAACTAGATCGGCTACAGAGAAATTTAATAATTTACACTCTGATTTCCTCTCGTCTTGATTTTGGGAATGCACTTTTATTTAATCTACCACAAAACTTCAAAAGCTCCAAAATGCTGCTGCATGCATTGTTACCCTGTCTAAGAAACACACTCATATCACCCCCACTCTGAAATCACTTCACTGGTTGCAAGTCAGAGATCGCATTATTTTCAAAATTTTACTTCTTGTTTTCCGCTGTGTCAAGGGTTCAGCTCATTATAATGTAAGTCTAGTTTGTGAATTTATACACTGCTGTTTTTAGATCATTACGTTCATCAAACTCTGGTTCTCTTGTTCAAAAATCTGCAAAAAATGAGGGGGAACGAGCTATTGCCCACTGAGGACCTATAACAATATGCTATCTCCATATATTTTGAGCACTGCCCGGAGGGTAAAAGCGCCTCGAAGAAAATCGCAAATTAATGATATTTTTGTTTACGACAAACAGGAGAGTTGTTCACAAAAATGTCACAATCGACACACCAAATTGCCAATTTGAGATTCGCATAGATGTAGTGATCTCATTTTTCAAACATCCATAACTTTCTTAGTCCTTGTCTGAATTCTTTCAAACTTTCCACATCCTGTTTTTATTTTTCTGCTTTCACACAAATCATCTTATTACCAAGGCTGGATTGCCCTTTAAATATAAATTGATCATTATTTTCTCATTTAATTTTTATTCATTTCAACATGGTAAGACCTATTCAGCATAAGCTGTTTTTCGATAAGTCGGTGCCTACAAATTTACATTTACATAAAACAATGAAAAAAGACGTTAAGACGTTGAATGCAGGTGGGTTGTTTTGATCACCAACGAATAATCACATTCCCTGATCATAAAGTTGCATACATACAATTTATATCACACTAAATGATTTTATATACCTTACTTTAAGAATAATCCTGTCGTCTTATTGGTTGTGTGTGTGTGTGTGTAATTGGGTTTTTACAGACGTGTATCAATCAGATATGATTATTTACGTCTGGGACCGACCTTTAACGTCATCATCCGAAAGACGTGACTCAGTCTCGAACCTGGGTCCGCTGAATCAGTTTATAACTTCCACTGGTAGCTGGATTACAGGCGCACGCCACAACGCCCAGTTAGTTGAAAGTGAGGTCGTGTTTTTAACCATACCCGCAAAAATGAACTCTGCCCATGGGCAGTTTAAGTTTGCTGCGATCCCCATTGGTTTACGTGTAAAAAATTACTTTGTGCGAGCGCGAACGCGGATACCATAATCGCAGTGCGATTTGGTTGCTAAATTTATTTTACTTGCGACGAAGACCGACGATCTATCTCGATTTATCTCTGATTTTTTAGTTTGTTAACAGTTTGATGATGTTTTTTAAATGTGAGGACCCCATGATTGGTATTAAAGTCGCACGTATGTATTCTTTGACTCCTACACATGTACATGTACCTGGCTTTGTTTGGTATATAAAAGATATATTGACTGCTTCAATATTTGAGGCACAGTTGTTTCTATAGGCTCTCAGAGACCTTACATCCTGCTACATGTGTATGTCATCAGCAGGATGTAAGGTCCCCTTGAGCCTATAGAAACAACTATGCCTCTCATAGCAGTCAATATAATAATTCATAACTCAATTATCCAATTTGTGTGGAAGAACATTTTTATAGTTTTGAACACTGGTGTCGATGTGATTATGTGATTCTGCCATTGTACTACACTTAATTTCATGGAGATAACTCCATAATACATAAACTTCGGCAAACAAGCCGAGTGACTGCAATGGGTCCTAAAACTTATTTTAGTAACTGAATCAGACACATTTGACTATCAGGGACATACATGTGTGTGCAGCAAACTTCACAGTATATCACTGAATAGTTGAAGAGAAAATGGACTCTTTTACCCCATTCAATAAATCGCTGGTCCGGACCAGGTCTGCTCTAACGGTGCGGGCCAAAATAGTCAGCTCTAATTTAGAGCTACTTTTTGGAGCACCAGGAGTGCACCAGGTACAGAACTAAATTACTGAACCAGTCTGCCCTAAAATTCCTCACACGGTCAAAGGTCACATTGAGCACATGATACCGAAGCTTCGCCCTGCATGCTACATGTATATGTAGCGGTACGTATTTTAGGGCTGTCAAATGTCGTGCGCAAAATTGTGAGCTCTTCCGTTTGAATGGAAGATGATGTCATGTACAATGTATATGTGGGCGTGCGCAGTTACCATGAGGTCCTCGTAAGAGAAGCGCGGTCTGCTGTGAATTACTGAACGCAAATATTACTGCTTGGTGCGGACTATTTTAGTGCGGACCAAAAGTGGAAGAATTATTGAAAGGGGTATTTGTAACTGTAACTGACATGACACCATGTTATGGTATCATGTCCATTATGGTTACAAAGAGTCCATTATCTCTTCAACATAGTAACAAACTGTTAAATTTGTTAAATTTGCTGTGTATGTCCCTGATAGTCAGATGTGTCTGATTCAGTTACTAAAATATGTTTTAGGACTCTTGGTTTTGATTAAACTGTCCTTAATAACCAGGTCTGACTGTCATGTCCATTGCGCTGGAATTGCCCACAAGTACTAAACACTTTACATGTAGGCATACTCATGTACATGCTATGTAGTCTGTGCCCAACCTTGTTAAAAAAAATGATATGTATGTGACTGCCAATACACAGGAAGTGAAGATCATTTATACAGACCACAGGATATCTATCAACTTAATGTATGTTCAAGATCATTTTCTAAGTAGTCTTTGTGGAAGCTCTCTCTCCTAGAGCCTGTAACCATTAAAATGGCTCTAAAGAATATACATATTTTGGGTTTGCTGTTAACTATAATGCACACAAATGTTCTTTTTATTCCCTGACTGCAGTTACTGAAGTTCTGATGTCTCAGATGTTGTAGAGTTCCTCTCTCTGTGTACCATACTCCTCAAGGAGTTTTTCAACAATCCTGTAGATGTTTACCTGATCAATCAAAACATGCATCAGATGTTAATCTGTAGGACTGGACTTATATAAGATGGTGAAGTGAGAGCTTGGTTGAGAGTCTAGTACAGACTTCTTTCGCCACAAGTAAAAACAGTGCCGACCCTCATTTTCAAAGAGCAAGCCTCCCCCCCCCCCCCCCTAAAGGGCTGGAGTAATGCAACCATTTGGACAGACAGAGTAGGAAAGTCCATTAGGAAGTGACTGTGGTTAAGGACTGAGGAATACTTACGAACTAGTAGCGGAAGAGGAGGTCAAAATGACGACATTGTCGGACATTTCGCGTGAGAATCTGACGACTTACAAGCTGGTTGTGGTTGGGGATGGAGGTGTTGGCAAGAGTGCCATCACAATTCAGTTCTTCCAAAAACTCTTTGTAGCAGATTATGACCCAACCATTGAGGACTCTTACATTCAACATACTGAGATTGATGGTGACTGGTGCATTCTAGATGGTAGGTATTATGTATTGGAGATCCATTGTGAAGGACCAAATACAGATTTACATTGTATGTCAAATTTCTCAACTGTTTACATTTGATAACAAGTGATGATGTACAGACTGAAATGTAGTGTAGATACTGTAAAAAAATGATCAGTATGTTACAATTCTCTTTTATGGCTCCACCCACCAAAGGTGGTGCCGGAGGCATTACTTGTACTATGTTATTGGGTTCTCCGTCCGTCCCTCCGTGACGTGAAATCAAGAACCACATGAGGTACAAATATGAACTTCAAACTTGGTGCTAGTATTGTATCACCATAGGAATACGAAAAACATATTAGATTTTGTGGAATGTAGGTCAAAGGTCACAGAGGTCATTTTTTGAAATTTCAGGGGGGCGTTTCATGAAAGGACTTGTCAGATATTTTATCCGACAAATTTGCTCTCAGCCAATCAGATGCAAGGATTTCAGTAGCTTATAACAGTTGTCGGATAAAATATCCGACAACTTCCATTCATGAAACGCTCCCCAGGTGTTAGTCTCGTTCTCATTTAAGTCAAGAACCATTTGAAGTATGAACTTCAAACTTGGAAGACAATCTGATTAGATTGAATTAAAAACTACATTTACATGAAGATTGTTACTAAATGTGTTATGTTGTGTTTTATCTCAGTGTTGGATACTGCTGGTCAAGAAGAGTTTTCAGCAATGAGAGAGCAATACATGAGGACAGGAGATGGCTTCCTACTGGTATATTCAGTCACAGATAGAGCCAGCTATGAGAACATGAAATCTTTTCATACTCAAATACTCAGAGTCAAAGACAAGTAAGTATCTCTTTCCAGGGCTCCACACTCAGAGGGGACAGATGTACATTGGCCCTAAAATTAAATATGGACTCCAGTGTAAAAATCAAAATTTCTTTTGTGAGGGCTACTTAAAAGTCCACCTATTGTGTTCAGAGATTTTAATGCACTACAACCCATGGGCAGAAATATTATTTGACGGTGTCTCTTTTTAATTTACCATGGCTTTTTAAGACTTCTGGGGGCTAATCGCCCTTATCGTCCGCTAATTTTTTTCACTGGTGGACTCCCAAAATGTCAAAATGTTGTCAGTGGTCCATTGTACACTTCATTCCTTACAATTGCTGTGTGGATCCCCTGTCAAAATGCCATTGTGCAGCAATGCCTCTTGACATCCATATCTTTCTGGGTCACCTTTTGGTCACAAATGAAGCTACATTCGATGAGAACATGAGATCCTTTCTTACTCAAGAGTCAAAGATATACTTAGTAATTTTTTCACGCTTGATGCCCTTTTTTTGTTTACACCAAATTTGTTTTCTGGATAAACATCTTTGATTGAATCATATAATGTTCTATTGTTTTATAGAGACAGATTGCCTATGGTCCTGATTGCTTACAATACAAGACATGATTGCATTCTAAAGCCTCTCTGAATAGATGATATCATGTTGTATTGTTTTACACAGACTTGTATCCTACACGTTTGATAGTTGCTGACAGTTCAATGCATAATGGCATTCTAAAGCTTATCAAATTAAATGATATCATGTCTTATTATTTTACAGAGACGTCTATCCTATGATCCTGGTTGCTGACAGTACAAGACATGATTGCATTCTAGAGCTTATCTAATGAAATGATATATAATGTCTTATTATTTTACAGAGACGTCTATCCTATGATCCTGGTTGCTGACAGTACAAGACATGATTGCATTCTAGAGCTTATCTAATGAAATGATATATAACGTCTTATTATTTTACAGAGACGTCTATCCTATGATCCTGGTTGCTGACAGTACAAGACATGATTGCATTCTAGAGCTTATCTAATGAAATGATATCATGTTCTATTATTGTACAGAGACTCATATCCAATGATCTTAGTCGCTAACAAAGTTGACCTGGTACATCAGAGGAAAGTCACAGAAGAAGAAGGCAAGAATGTAGCTGCTGAACTAGGGGTAAGTGACTAGACCTGCATGTAGGTTATTGGTGATGGGGAGGGGTTGGGGAGGACCTGCTTGTATGTTATTGGTGATGGGGAGGGGTTGGGGAGGACCTGCTTGTATGTTATTGGTGATGGGGAGGGGTTGGGGAGGACCTGCTTGTATGTTATTGTGATGGGGAGGGGTTGGGGAGGACCTGCTTGTATGTTATTGTGATGGGGAGGGGTTGGGGAGGAGGGAGAAGGGATTAATGGATAATTCTGCCCTTTTCCTGGCCAGATTTACCCCACAATTTGTTACGACCACTCTGGAACTCAATCATGAAGAACTTACTACTTGAAAATTTCATGTTCAGTTCCATTGCAATTTATTGATAAATGTAGTCATAGTTGGGTTGCAGCAGTCATAGCGCCACGCGTGATATTTCACTCGTATTTATGCAGCTCGTATTCATGAATCTTCCCATTTTATGAATATTCATGAGTAGCGCAAGGGTTTGATTATTCAACGTTCTTAACAATTCTTCTTGGGTTTAATTCATCCATAAATTTAAGATGTATGTAAAGAGGAATATTCCGAGATTCTATATATCTGAAATTCAGAACCATATTCCTATATCATAACATTGAAAGTCAGGCTTACATATTGCCTTCAAAATGATTTTCATTTGTGCATCTCAGAAGACAGGTAAACACACCTTACATTTCTTGCGTCATTACACTTTTGTAATAGGCGTGTTGCTAAACTATTTCTCCTCAAAATGAGCCATAAATCAGTATGTATTTTTTATGAGGACGGTCAGGAACCAAGAAAGAATACCAACTTGTCATCCTCTTAGTCCGATGAAGAGGGAGTTTCTTGCATTGGCAAACAATGCTGCGGTCCGATTGGTCAACGCGTCCTAGCCCTACTGCGCAGTGGTGTGGAAACGACCACCTACACGTCAGGGTTTAGCGTCGTGTACTTTAGTTGTTTAAACAAAGTATTTGTATATTTATAATGAATTGAATCACATGAAATAGCTAATGATTAAAGCAGTAGCTGCAGTTCATCATAATATTTCTAAGAAAATTAATAGGCCACCCTCTTTATCTCATTAACGCCATTAACCTGGTCTTCCAGGTGAGTGTGGATACGTGTATATTCTTGTGTTCCAAATGTGTTTTTCTGTGTCGGCTTTACTGCCCCTGTTAAAGTTTGGCATTTGTTATTTTTCGAGTTATTCAAAATAATTTTATATGGTATCCATTAGTTAAAGATGAGATTCGTGTGTCCAAAATTTCCTAGAAATACTCATTGCACATTTTATGCAAGGCCGTACGTAGGAATCTTTCCCGGGGGGGCAGAATATGTTCAATATTCGAGGGAACACGCAAGCGAGGGAGGGTGCAGGAGGGGGTATATCCCTCTCCCACACGAGGGAGCTTTTGCATTTTTAGAATTGAAAGTGAACGATCTGGTGCACACTTTGAGTGGAAGTATTTGAAAATCTAAAATCCGAGTCTTAAACAAAAGAAAAGAAAAGGGGGATTTGAAAATCCCCCTTGTTTGTTAACTGGCATCTGCAAAGTTTGGACCAGTTGTCTTTGTAACCTTTTTTCAGCTGTAGCGCGTTGCGATACGACATTGAAATTTGCGATAGCGACATCTCTGGAATTTGATGATCTTTGAAGATAGAGGTTTGCATGGTGGTACTGGTAACGTGGAGGTTTACGGTTCACCATGTGGTTAGTCCTGAAAAGGACTATTGAGTAAGAAGAAGAAAGTGGAGAAAAGTAAAGGACTGTAAGCCAGATGAGAAGGCTATCTCACCTTTCTTTTGGCTTTCCGTCGGTATGGAATACAACGTCAATATGCACAGGTCACAACCTCTTGTGAAATCACGTGATATACGAGAACCAATTTTCGAGCTTCCAGCACAGACGTGAATCTGAATAAATATTGCGGATTCAGCTCATTAGCATATGCGTGGCGCTCTGACTGTGTAGGGTGTGTGTGTCACACCCTGGACACAATAGGAAAAAATTTTCTCAGTCTGTATTAATCATACACAGTTTAACAATATTCAGAGAACTTACAAACTTGTCATATTGTTTTTCTATAAAATGGTGAAGTAGATCCTACTCAAATGATTGAGAGCTTACACGTGACCGGGCATTCATTCTACCTGGCTTATAATTGTGCTGCTGACCGGTCATTAGAATATAATGACCGGTTGTAAGTCACTTCATGCAGTACCGTGTGCATTACGAGCGTACATCACTGCGTATTTTTGCTTCCTAGGACCTAGCACTTTCAATGCACGCACTCAGACTTGCTGTTGCTTAATTAAATACATTTTTTGTTTGTACAGAACTGAAATGATTATGATTCTGTCAGAGATGAGAGTGATTTATCAAATGACAAAGATCCACCCCAACATTTTATGAAAGAAGTAATACACATCATCAAGTTTAGCTTAAAGGGGAATGAAAGGCAGCAGACATTAGCCGATAATCATGTAGATAATTGTCAGCCTATTACAAATATCTTGAAATTACTCCTATTTGATTGTTTATAAAAGAAAAATTTTGCAAAAAGTTGCATTTTCCTTGCTAGACATTACACCATGTGGCTGCCATTTTCTTTACAATGTAATGTCAGAACAGTTCTATTTGTGAGATACCCACTGACCTGCATACTAGATACGATGACACTCATGATCACCTGTGGAATACATGACACTGGATGTCATCATAATAGACCATATTTGTTGTCATGTCCATTCAAATGAAGGTACTTTTATTCTTTCATATAACCTAATTGCGTCAAAATATTTGGTTAAGCTGTTTCTTAGGTCGGGCAGTTTCTTGTGTTAAGCAGGATTTGGCATGCACAAGTTGTTGCTTGGTCAGACAAAGATTTGTCAATTTTTCAAATAAGTGACAAAGACCTACATACAATTGCTCCTAGATATCACCTGTGTGAGATGCTGGGGGTACCAAGATAGCTGCCATTTTGCATTGGTGGCTTTAGTTCTATTCATTATGCAACAAGATATCCATTGTGTACAGGTAAATGGACATGTATACTAACATGACATCACAGTTTTTCAAAATGGCAGCCCCCATGGGATAATATCTAGCTAGGAATCTGCAAACTTTAGAGAGATTGGGAGTATTTTCAAGATATTTTGAACAGGCTGACAATTTTCCGCATGATTATCAGCTCATACATGTATTTGTTGAATTTCATTCTTCTTTAAGTATAATTATCCACCCTTGGTAACTTTGAACAGTCCAAATACCCTCGCCTATCTCCTCCGCTTTATCAGATTGTTCCAAAGTTACCTTGTGTTGATAATCCATACTAGCACCCTCACTGATATGTATTTTTTGTATATAATATTTCTGTACAATTGCAATGCTTAACACCGCATAACAACACAATGCAGATGTGAAACCAGTCCATTTAATGTACACATTATAGTTGATTTCATGTGTGTAGCCCTTCCTATTTGGAATATATTTTTTTTTCTTTTGATTTCTTGCAGCATATTCCTTACATCGAAACAAGTGCAAAAGATCCTCCGAAGAACATTGATGCAGCCTTTCATGAGGTAGTGAGAGTTATCAGGTAGGTCTCATACAACTACCATTCTACCTATTTGACTGTAATATGACCAGATAGGTATTTTGATTAATTTGAATACCAAGTTACGTTTCAGTTTGAAACAAGCTAGGCGCAATATGTGTAGGAGTTAAGTAATAATTCTGTACTAAGCCCATTTATACAATTGTTCTGCGAACACTGGTCTCGAAGGAAAACATTTACTCACACCTTCTAGGCCATTATGGCATGCAAGTGAAAAGCAGAAGCACTATCACATTATGGCTGTGTGGTAAAGAATGATGCTTTGACTCTTGAGATGTTGTATAACTTTGTGACATTTCAACACTTCCTAGATATTATACAACACAATTTTGTATGCCTCCGCCCACCAAAGGTGGTGCCGGAGGCATTATGTTTTCGGGTTGTCCATCCATCCGTCCGTCCCGCATTCTCGTTCTCGCGATAACTCAAGGACCACATGAGGTATGAACTTCAAACTTGGTGCTAGTATGTATCACATGGGAAGAGGATCTGATGAGATTTTGTGATACATAGGTCAAAGTTCAAAGGTCACAGGTCCATTTCTGAAATTGCAAGTGTTAACATCGTTCTCGTGATAACTCAAGAACCATTTGAGGTATGAACTTCAAACTTGGTGCTAGTATGTATCACCATAGGAAGACGATCTGATTAGATTTTGGGGTACGTAGGTCAAAGGTCACAGAGTCCAATTTCTGAAATTTCAGGTATTAGCCTTGTCACGATAACTCAAAAACCATTTGAGGTATGAACTTTAAACTACTTGGTCCTACTATGTATCAACATAGGAAGACGATCTGATTAGATTTTGGGGTATGTAGGTCAAAGGTCAAAGGTCACAACTCAATTTTTTAAATTGCAGGTGTTAGCCTTTTTAACGTGATATATCCAGAACCATTTGAGGTATGAACTTCAAACTTGCTACCAGTATGTGTCACCATAGAAAGATGATCTGATTAGATTTTGGGATACGTAGGTCAAAGGTCAAAGAGGTCAATTTCTGAAATTGCAGGTGGTAGCCTTGCTCGTATGTGTCACCATAGAAAGACGATCTGATTAGATTTTTGTTCACGTAGGTCAAAGGTGACAGGTCATATAGGTCATTATACAGATGTATGTCAAAGAATGTGATAATCAAGTGCCCAAGTTCTTTAAGCTATTCACATGAGTTGAATAACTGAATGTGGAAGTGTTGTGGTATAGCAGTTCATGTACTTGACTATCAATCCAAGGGTTGAGGATTTGAAACTCAGCCAGGCAGTAACATCTTCTGGCAAGACATTAGTCCATGTTTGCCACTCTCCACCCAGGTGTTAAATTGATTCCTGGCTGTATTTATTCCTTGAAATGCACTGTGCGCTGATTACGGCAGCCGGAGCTAAAGCCAGGGTATAATGATATACAAACCATTTGGAAGCACATAGGGAGGTTATATCATAATGTGATATGCATTATACAAGAGCGGTTTATTATTGTTTTGTGGTCTGAGGCATAGTAAGGATATTTCAGATGAGTGCATGCATAGCTCCACATTATCCCGGTACTATCCCTGCTTTCGTATGTTTTCAAATCTCTCAGTTTTCTTTGGACAGAAGGAAACACTGAGTGCAATATTTCTATCAAAGAATAAGATTTCAAAGTAATGTCAGCATTTTTACCCCAAGTACTCCTTACTCGCAACACAAAGACTTAAAAATTGGGAATTTTCTCTTGTAATCAGTAGGCAATAATGATATTGCTGAAGGCAATATTCCACCTTTCCAAGCAAATTTGGAACAAATGATGCACATGTCAAACAATTTCATTAGAGGCAATCTTGAGTTCTGATAATAACAGAAAATACAATATCACAGATTGATACCAAATTTTACACTGAATGTTGAAGACTGCAAATCAATAACATCTGCAAATGAAATTTGTGGAAAGTGCATAATAGTGGAGTAATTAGCAAAGAAAATAAAAAAGGCACTCAAAGCAGTTGTTCTGTTCGTGTGTTGATCACAAGAACATAGTGAATCCAGTGTTGAGCATTTTTTTGTTTCTTTGTCTAAATTTTGCTGATTTTAACAACTGAAGTTAATTGTGAATTTTGTTAATTGTTTAACTTAACAATTAACTAAAGTTAATTGTTGAGTTCTGGTAATGCACCAAGACACTTTCTCTTGAAATGTATTTACATTAGCAGAACTCAAGAATAGTATAAATTCAGTATATTTTGAGACTGATGTAAATTAGCACGTATGTCAATTATCTTTTCTTTCTTTCTTCCTTGTGTATGTAGGAGACAGCCTGTGGACTCGAGATCTAAGAAACGTAAAACAGGTCACAGATGTATTATATTGTGACATGCTTGTAAAGGACACTGAGACTTTTAATTAGCAGGATGCTAGTGGACTTGTAGAAGAGACTAGGACTTTTCATTAGCAGGATGCTAATGGACTTATATAAGGAAATAGGACTTTTTATTAGTAGGATGATAATGGACTTGTTATTAGCAGGATTCTGGTTGAATGACTCCTATCTCAGCTCTGGAAGATGAAGCATACTTTGAAGGAAATAAAAGATAAGAATGTACTATTTGACAAGAGTATTGATGTCTGTCTTTTAAGTGAATCTGCAACTCACAGAGCAGAACACTTACCGATATTGTATAAATACCTGTGTTTGTAAAGATTAAGATATTTATGCAAATTCTCGTTTGAGGACATACGCTAGCTATTAAAAATGCAAATGATAAGTTGCTGTATCTATTTTTCCCCTCTCCAATAGATTACTGTTTGTACTTAATTGATATACAGAATGTTGTATGCCAAAGTATAATTTTGAATGACTTTAGTTTTAAATGCGTATTCTAGACAGAGAACCCTTCAGTTCTTTTCCTAGTATGTGCACATTACATGTATTTCTTTGGAATATGTACATGTAGGATTAGTTACTGAATTGAACAATTAGTATTACATGTACATGTATATTCCTCTACATTTTAGGAGTATTTATACAACTCTTTTTCATTCTTTCTAAATGATTAATATTGATGACCAATTATTTTCAGTTTGATTAAATGTGGAATTACATTACATTCTCTTGTGTTTCATATCTGCAGATAAATTAACGTGCAAGCAAATTGACAAATAGGGCCTTTTGGAGAAAATATTGTTAAGGTATATTCTCGCAGCAGATTTAAATAATATACGTATACAAAAGACAAAACAAGATAATTTGTTATACAATACCATTTCATTATTTAACTATGTAGACTATTTTGTAAATTGATATTTATATACCTGTATTTAAGTTATGACTAGGATCTTTTCATTTTTTCTTAAATAATTTAGCTGCCATAGGCACACTATACATGTATATGGGATGGCCTTTTTGGAGAAAAATCTAATTGGATTATTTGAGGTAGATGTTGGCAATATGTAAACTTAAAAGTAGGATTAGGAAAAAGACTGAAATACTAAACAGATTTAAAAAAGATCTACATTATATTAAATTGATGATGTATCAAAAACAGTAACAAAAAATGTTTACTGAATACATTTAAAGAGTATTGTCCCTTCATAGAAAGCTGGCCTGGTTAGAAAAAATCAGAGAAACAGACAGTAGTGAAAGTTGGAGAAGAGTCAGGCAAACTTGATTCATTCACAATATGGTGAATATTCCATGTGTGATGTCATACATGCAGAGCTTTCCCATTGGTTGTGTAAAAAAGAAAGAGAGTGGGGAAATTTTGTCCACCCCCCTCTTTTCCATCACATGACAAAATAGATTATTTTTGCATTCTGTTACATTGTAACATGAAGTCACATAACCTAGCTCCCACATAAAACAAGGGTGGGTGTGTCTGCTCCATCAGAAGGATTGGAAAAAGGAATCTTATGAGTTGAACAGATGTACATTATCCCTGTAGGATATACATGACCACAGTGCCAACTAGCGATTTTTCATGTTATAGTGAACGTGACGTCTAGAAATCATGTTCTTACTCTCAGACTGATTTTTCTGCTCCATCTCATGTCAACTTTCAATGACAGATGATTTCTCCTTCAAGATGTAACAGTAGAAAACTCAATGTTATGTATGAAATATGCATTTAACTAGTAGAGAAATGTATATTGTACTAAATTATGTAAGTGCAATAGTTTGTAGCCTTAAGACATTTTGTACTTAAAAAAAGAGGAACTTTTTATAATGTAATTTATTTCACCTCATGTACATTACTGCTTGTGCTTTAATGAAAACTGTTAATGAGGTGTTCTAGGCAAATTTTAGTGAGCTCAATTAAAGGAGAATTAACCTCAAAAATACAGACGATAGTGTTCAAGGTGTTATTTATTCCTTCTTGTTAGACTAAATGGCTTCGCGTCAAAATATACGAGATCGATACGAATCAAGATTTTCTGAGCAAAATTTATCATCTGCTCGCAATATGTATCGTCTGCTAGCAGTACATGGGGGCTGCCATTTTTTTTATGTGTACATTAAGATTTTCTTAATCCAAATGCCCAATTGCCTTTTTCAAAATTAAAAACCCGTTTGAGATTAAAAATATAGAATAGATATGTCAATTTATTTTTAAACTGAAGATTTCCTTATATATTTCTGTTGAAAATCGATATTCGCTTAATAGAAATCTATTTTCTCGATACTGTGACGTATGGGACGGAGCAAATTAATTCAAATTTATGGATGCTTCTTCCCTGAGCATCTATAGCGGCAAACTATGCATTCACCTGTTTTCGGATAATGGACTTGAAAAGTCAGAATGCATGCTGCATATATTATGTTCTGCTCTGTTTGGCAAATCCAAGAAAATAGATTTTTGTTAGGCAAAACCAGACATTTTAAAAATATCATTATAAAGATTTAATTTTTATAATACATGTAAACACCCACTTTATATTTTTCATCACATATGGGATTTTAGGTAATGAAGAAAAGCAATTTAGGTCTTGGATTCAAAATATCTTCTTGACTGGAACATTTCTCAATGGTTCATGTACAACTCCAAATCAGCAAGAAAATGGCAGCCCCCATGGAAATGAGTAGGAGACGATACCGGGTGTTGGAATATCTTTATTTATACCCTTTTCTGATATCTTATTAGAAAATGATTTAGGCCAATAAGTAGGAATATATTACACCTTCCAAAATAAGTAAATTTGTAATTAGGGGTTGATTCTCCTTTAAGGGTGGATATACATGTAGCAAGAAAGTAAACATATTGCAGTTTCCTACTTTATTTCATACCAACAATCATCCCACAGTTTTATGAAATAGGAACTACACTAAATAAATCTCTAATGCAACAGTTCAAAAGGTCAAGGATGTCCAGTTTTGTATTTGGAATATTAATTCAAACATGATACATGTATGTACTGATGACATATTTATGTTTACTCTGAACGTATAAATTTTAGTGAGCTCAGTTAAGGGTGGATATACATGTAGCAAGAAAGTAAACATATTGCAGTTTCCTACTTTATTTCATACCAACAATCATCCCACAGTTTTATGAAATAGGAACTACACTAAATAAATCTCTAATGCAACAGTTCAAAAGGTCAAGGATGTCCAGTTTTGTATTTGGAATATTAATTCAAACATGATACATGTATGTACTGATGACATATTTATGTTTACTTTGAACGTATAAATTTTAGTGAGCTCAGTTAAGGGTGGATATACATGTAGCAAGAATGTAAACATATTGCAGTTTTCTTCTTTATTTCGTACCAACAATCATCCCACAGTTTTATGAAATAGGAACTACACTAATCTACAATGCAGTAGCTCAAAAGAAACAGAAGGCTTTTAATTCATTCTGTGATAAATAATTTTAGGTTGGTATTAGCCAGTATGCACAGTATGATGTACTTATCATATCTTTTATACGTTTGTAGACATCTAAAAGGGTAAAACATGTTGCATTTTAGTTATCATTTTTTTGCTGCATTTAATACCAATGATATTAGCACACTGTTATGACATTTGAACCACTACAATCTGTAAAGTAACAGTTCAAAAAGGATCATTGCTACTCTTTATACATGAGAACTTAAATCATGACTGTGAATTATGAATCTAGGGTCTTTGAGAATCCTTTTTCCTTCTGAGTTAAACAAAAATGCAATTTATAGCAATTATGAAGTGAATTACAGTTATGTTGATTGATCTGTTTTGTCTGTCTTTATTCAAATACTTAAAATATATATGTCTTTTTATACTTTCTGCAAGGACTCTAGAAAGATCTTCCTTTTTTCTATTAATAAGTGATTAAATGTTATGCTTGGATATATATTTAGTATTGTGTATCTTTATAAAGAAATGAAAATTACAGATAACATACAGTGTATATGTTTGGTCATTGGTTAGAAATCATTGTAATAAATTTCTTCTTTTAGTAACAAGTTTCCTGTAAATGATTAAACTTTTGTAGGTATAATCAATTATATTGAAGTAGACCAAGGAGTTACTAGGCACGATTGCCTAGTAAATCCTTGAATAGACCTATTGGAGATACATGTATATTGTTTTAGTATGGAGTTATGAGGCCAAGACTTTATCAATAACTCCTTGATCCGAATCATTTGCATGAACATGCGGTTAGTCATTAGATATATTTTTCCAACCATCTGCTGAGTTGAGTGAAAACAAATTTCCTTCCTGTTTGAAAAGAAATGTTCAAGGTCATAGGTTTAAAGGGGATGTAACGCCCTTCTGTTTGCAGCAGATGAGTTATCAATGAAAGAAGGTTTGTTAAGTAAACTGTTTGTTTAAAAAAAAAATCATTTTGACATTTAAACTAGTCACAATAGACTATGTTCATTTCAGTATTTACATGTACAGCCCTGGAAAATAATATTAGACCAAGCTTCTGTCAAAAGGGTACTACAATATGCATACACAATTATAAAAAATGATTTGTCTTTGTATTTCATAGAATGAATACCAAATTCCAGCAATTCCAGCAATTATACCTTGCTTTTATGATATTTTATTTCCTTCTTACCACAAAAATAACACTATCAGTAACCATTCTTGGTCTAATAATTTTTTCCATGGCTGTATGTTTAAACTGTCTATTCTTAGTATGATTTATATTATTAAGGACGTACTATGCCTCTGCCTACAAATGTGCTGTTTGAGGCCATGATTTTTGTCTTGTCAATGTCCGTCCGTCTGATTTACTTTAACTTGTCCTTATTCCTAAAGAGCTGTGGTATGAATATCAAACTAAGCACAAGTTTATATTGGGAGATGACTGAAGTAATAAAAAATATCAGTGGTTAAAAGTCGTTGAAATTATAGATTTTGGTGTCAATTATAATACATGGGTGAAATTTGAAGGAAGATTTTATACTTGTACATACAAAATGATTTGTCCAATTTTTCAGTGTAGATTGTTAGACTATCATCAAAAAGAAAAATATGATCGAAATGAAATATTGGGCTCATGTTCAAAGAGGTGGCATTTAGTATAGACTGTAGGCCTTCATGGATGTTTTATATGTTGTGTTGAGAGCCAGAAGGGCGTTAACTCTGTGTTAAAACATATGAGTTAACGCCCTTCTGGCTCTCAACACACGATATGTTCTTTCTGTTATTGCAATATCTATAGAACCATTTGCACAAATTTTTATATGATATTTGTATTTGTACTAATCTCATAGAAATATGATTTGATTACAGTTCAGGGTGCAAAATAATGTCAAAAACATTTGTTGAAATGATGTTCCTTCTACGGGACTACAACATGTACATTGATAGCATCTGTTGAGATCCAGAAGGGGTTAAGTCATTATCATTAAAGCCTTTCTGTCTTTGAGCAGATGACGTTTTGTTAAAGATTGTAATAGTGATTTAATGTACAGTGCGTATAAAAAAAAAGTATACCCAACTTTGGTAGCTTCTCATTAAAAAGTTATAACCTTTATGAGCTTGAGATTTATTTCGTATTAAAAAGCAACTTATTTTCTGTGTAATGACACCTTATTCATAACTTTCCTACCACGGATGACTGCGCAGCAGGAATTTTGAAAAAGCTTTGCCAAAATCCTCTTGTACCAAGTTTGGATTGAAGCAACGAAAGTGGGTCAAACCAATTATGCATTAGTTACTTCAGTTGGAAAGCAGTTGCTGAGTTATTTTCAATTGATTTTGTGCATTTGAATAGAAAAGGTGTTAAAGTCAACTCAAACTCAAGAATGGGCTTCATCAGCGTCCCTTCTTTAAGGTACGTAAGCCTTTTTTACTGAGTCATCCAAAATGGACATTTATTGGGAAGCAGTGTTATTCTTGAAGGCCAGCTATCAATAACTTTGGTAATTCTCAACACATGTATCCTTATTTTCTTCTTTTCAGTCTTTAATGTCAGTAAACATTTGAGTTCATGTACTATTCGTGAAAAACACCATGTGCACCTTATGTAGGTGACATGGTGCAGTGGAGTTTTTACTTATCACGAGACAAGAAGTTCGAAGGCTGTTAAATTAGATTGAAGATTTTCATATGGATTCAAAGAAGGTCATTTGAAAGCATAGATACAATCAATGGTCACAACTGATCGTGCGTGTTTGTGCACGTGCGTGTCCGCAGCTGCGATCGGCTGTGGGCCAACTCCTGCGATTCGTACGTCCTTCTTTTGTCATGGTCACAAACCAGTCGTGCACCTCTGCACCTCCTCTTGGGCGTCTTGCACCCTCTTCATTAACATACTCTCTCTTACCTGCAAAAACTCTTGAGGCGAACGTACAACCCCGTACATGTACGTGCAGGAAGTACAATGGCTGTGCGTGTCACGTGCATTCATCAGAACACATATAGCCACACGCAGAGATTGTTGGACATGTGCAACAGCCTCCTTGCGTGTCCTGCATGCTCCTACGTGCTTGGAAAAAACTTGCAGACCCGTGCGTACGACGCAAGGATTTTCTGCGAAATCCATCGCAGACCACACGCAGGGAGGTGCACGACCGGTTGTGACCAACCTTTAAAGTAACACATTCATATGGCTTGACCCACATTCGTTGCATTAGCCCAAACTTGGAACAAGGAGATTTTGACAACACTTTTTAAAAACCCTGGTGCTCAGTCATCCATGGCAGAAATGTCATGAATGAGGTACCACTGGACAGACAATTACTCTTCACCATGAAATAACTCTCTAAGTCGCATTATTTGTAACATTTTAATTAGAAACATATCAAAGTTCGGTATACTTTTTTGACACACACTGTACTGGAGTATGTAGGCCTACTTAAATAATAGAACATGTACAGACATGTATGTATGTCATGAACTTTAGCAGAGTTCAAAGGTTATGAGGACATATCAAATGCATAGTCATAATGTGGAGGTATTGATATTCTGTTTCTATTAATCATTGTTATTATGTTAGATTCAGTTTTTAAATGACACATTATTATGCAAAGTTTTAAGTCGTTTCCATATCACAGGATGTATAAGGAAGTATACTGTTTTTATCAAGTATTTTCATTGTTTTAAAGATGCTTTCGTTACTTGATTGTTTCAAGTATCCATAAGTACATTGCCATCATTTATTACTTATTGCATTTAAATAAAATTATCAAAGTGATGAAAATTGAAAATGGATAGTGCATTGTTTTAAATCGTTTTAATTCTTTCTGAATCATAATTTTTTGTGTAATATATTCAGACTTATGCAAAAGAAATCCATTACGACATGTATTTATGCATTATGGTAGAAGACTGAATTTGGTTTCAGGATCCTAGTCGGGACATCTTCCTTCTGCACATCTACCTCCTAGGAAAATTAATCTCTTCCTTGTTAGTGTCTAAGGGAAATTTTCAAAGGGATAGTTGGCAAGATAGTATTGGTTTATTGGGCATGAATTTAATATTGGATGAGTTGTCCTATGGGTTTGGTTTTCCTTGGGCACTTGTCCAGGAAGTATTTGTCTGGGAAGTAGTTGTTCAATGAATAGGTATCTGAGGAATAGTTATCCTATGAATAATTATCCACATGATAGTTGTCCAGGGAAAGACGGTCAAGGGACAGTTGACCAGGGAAAGACGGTCAAGGGATAGTTGACCAGGGAAAGATGGTCAAGGGATAGTTGACCAGGGAAAGACGGTCAAGGGATAGTTGACCAGGGAAAGACGGTCAAGGGATAGTTGTCCAGGGAAAGACGGTCAAGGGACAGTTGACCAGGGAAAGACAGTCAAGGAATAGTTGACCAGGGAAAGACAGTCAAGGGATAGTTGTCCAGGGAAAGACGGTCAAGGGACAGTTGACCAGGGAAAGACGGTCAATGGATAGTTGACCAGGGAAAGACGGTCAAGGGATAGTTGACCAGGGAAAGACGGTCAAGGGATAGTTGACCAGGGAAAGACGGTCAAGGGACAGTTGTCCAGGGAAAGACGGTCAAGGGATAGTTGACCAAGGAAAGACGGTCAAGGGATACGATAGTTGACCAGGGAAAGACGGTCAAGGGATAGTTGACCAGGGAAAGACGGTCAAGGGATAGTTGTCCTGGGGAAGACGGTCAAGGGTTAGTTGACCAGGGAAAGACGGTCAAGGGATAGCTGACCAGGGAAAGATGGTCAAGGGATAGTTGACCAGGGACAGATGGTAAAGGGATAGTTGACCAGGGAAAGACGGTCAAGGGATAGTTGACCAGGGAAAGACGGTCAAGGGATAGTTGACCAGGGAAAGACGGTCAAGGGACAGTTGTCCAGGAAAAGATGGTCGTTCTGCACATCTACCTCCTAGGAAAATTAATCTCTTCCTTGTTAGTGTCTAAGGGAAATTTTCAAAGGGATAGTTGGCAAGATAGTATTGGTTTATTGGGCATGAATTTAATATTGGATGAGTTGTCCTATGGGTTTGGTTTTCCTTGGGCACTTGTCCAGGAAGTATTTGTCTGGGAAGTAGTTGTTCAATGAATAGGTATCTGAGGAATAGTTATCCTATGAATAATTATCCACATGATAGTTGTCCAGGGAAAGACGGTCAAGGGACAGTTGACCAGGGAAAGACGGTCAAGGGATAGTTGTCCAGGGAAAGATGGTCAAGGGATAGTTGACCAGGGAAAGACGGTCAAGGGATAGTTGACCAGGGAAAGACGGTCAAGGGATAGTTGTCCAGGGAAAGACGGTCAAGGGATAGTTGACCAGGGAAAGACAGTCAAGGAATAGTTGACCAGGGAAAGACAATCAAGGGATAGTTGTCCAGGGAAAGACGGTCAAGGGACAGTTGACCAGGGAAAGACTGTCAATGGATAGTTGTCCAGGGAGAGACGGTCAAGGGATAGTTGACCAGGGAAAGATGGTCAAGGGATAGTTGACCAGGGAAAGACGGTCAAGGGACAGTTGTCCAGGGAAAGACGGTCAAGGGATAGTTGACCAAGGAAAGACGGTCAAGGGATACGATAGTTGACCAGGGAAAGACAGTTGTCCAGGGAAAGATGGTCGACAGTTGACCAAGGAAAGACGGTCAAGGGATACGATAGTTGACCAGGGAAAGACGGTCAAGGGATAGTTGACCAGGGAAAGACGGTCAAGGGATAGTTGTCCAGGGAAAGACGGTCAAGGGATAGTTGACCAGGGAAAGACGGTCAAGGGATAGTTGACCAGGGAAAGATGGTCAAGGGATAGTTGACCAGGGAAAAACGGTCAAGGGATAGTTGACCAGGGAAAGATGGTCAAGGGATAGTTGACCAGGGACAGATGGTCAAGGGATAGTTGACCAGGGAAAGACGGTCAAGGGATAGTTGACCAGGGAAAGACGGTCAAGGGATAGTTGTCCAGGGAAAGACGGTCAAGGGATAGTTGACCAGGGAAAGACGGTCAAGGGATAGTTGACCAGGGAAAGACGGTCAAGGGATAGTTGACCAGGGAAAGATGGTAAAGGGATAGTTGACCAGGGAAAAACGGTCAAGGGATAGTTGACCAGGGAAAGACGGTCACGGGATAGTTGACCAGGGAAAGATGGTCAAGGGATAGTTGTCCAGGGAAAGACGGTCAAGGGATAGTTGACCAGGGAAAGACGGTCAAGGGATAGTTGTCCAGGGAAAGACGGTCAAGGGATAGTTGTCCAGGGAAAGACGGTCAAGGGATAGTTGACCAGGGAAAGACGGTCAAGGGATAGTTGTCCAGGGAAAGACGGTCAAGGGATAGATGACCAGGGAAAGATGATCAAGCTATTGTTGTCCTTGGGTAGTTGTTTGAGAGATAGTTATCAAGGAGGTATTTGTCCGAGCTTATTATTTACAAGTGCATACAAAATATATGTATGTGCCATGCTCATATTTTTGCTGCTGGAGATTATTTACAACTGCATACTTCATGGTCATAATTTTATGCAGTATTTAACTAATTCAATATTGGTAATTTGAGCTTGGTTTTACATGTAAAATGAAGAATATGATGGACATGATTATTTTTCTTCATGACGTTTTTTTCTAGCGAAACTCAAACAAAGATAAGGCCAAATTTTTAAATTTAAAGAAAAGAGGGGGAGGGGAAAAAAAGGGTTAATGTATCGCGTGACAAATAAGTGCCTGTACAGTTGTTTATAATCAGAGCACGTTTATAGAGAAAGTTGTGACACGCGCATAATAAGACTACGCGTACGCGGTTTTGTTTAAAACATGGCGGATCATGGAGCTCCCAATAGTTCCCTTTCACGTACATTTGCTATGAGAGGGAACTTTATGAAGCTCCATGACATGACTGACCAATCAGAAGCGACCTCCAGTGTTGTGACTCTCTGTATGTATAGCTCTGTTTGTAATGGCCTAGCGCCATTATGTCACAGATTGACTTGTCATTTTCATTCACCAATTGGTCTGTATATCATTATGTCATTCATTTCTGATACGATGCATCGTATTCACAAAAAGAGAAGAGAAAATATTTATATTGTGCCCCAGGTTTCAACCTCTATACTCCGTACAAAGTACTACAATCCAGTTTAACGAAATTACGACAAGAGAGGGTTGGGGGAGAATAAAAAGAAGATGGGAATACAATATGGTCCCTAGTAGAGATAAATATGAAGACAACGATTAATACAAACTGAGATGAATCAAACATAATAATTATTCCTGATCAAAATGAAAATATTTTATACACCGTTCCTCTTGTGCAGGGCATCCATGAGTTCCTGTCAAAGAATATCGAGCACTCTTTGCCAATGTTTTCGGGTGAGTGATCGAGCTTGATTTCGATAGATGGATAGTACTAAGAAACACCATTAAGACATGTACGTACATAATTATAGAGAGTTGGATTATGATAACATATTGCACCAGGAGCTATAACATGTTGACAAGACTACACTATATATACCCAGGTCAAAGTAACATAACAAATACCGTAGACGCATCAATAGACCCCATATTGCACCAGGAGCTATAACATGTTGACAAGACTACACTATACCCAGGTCAAAGTAACATAACAAATACCGTAGACGCATCAACAGACCCCATATTGCACCAGGAGGTATAACATGTTGACAAGACTACACTATACCCAGGTTAAAGTAACATAACAAATACCGTAGACGCATCAATAGAACATATTACACCAGAAGGTATAACATGTTGACAAGACTAACCTATACCCAGGTTAAAGTAACATAACAAATACCGTAGACGCATCAATACACCCCATATTGCACCAGGAGCTATAACATGTTGGCAAGACTACACTATACCCAGGTCAAAGTAACATAACAAATACCGTAGACGAATTAATAGACTCCATATTGCACCAGGAGGTATAACATGTTGACAAGACTACACTATACCCAGGTCAAAGTAACATAACAAATACCGTAGACGCATCAATAGACCCCATATTGCACCAGGAGCTATAACATGTTGACAAGACTACACTATATATACCCAGGTCAAAGTAACATAACAAATACCGTAGACGCATCAATAGAACCCATATTGTACCAGGAGGTATAACATGTTGACAAGACTACACCATACCCAGGTTAAAGTAACATAACAAATACCGTAGACGCATCAATAGAACCCATATTGTACCAGGAGGTATAACATGTTGACAAGACTACACTATATATACCCAGGTCAAAGTAACATAACAAATACCGTAGACGCATCAATAGAACCCATATTGTACCAGGAGGTATAACATGTTGACAAGACTACACCATACCCAGGTTAAAGTAACATAACAAATACCGTAGACGCATCAATAGAACCCATATTGTACCAGGAGGTATAACATGTTGACAAGACTACACTATACCCAGGTCAAAGTAACATAACAAATACCGTAGACGCATCAATAGACTCCATATTGCACCAGGAGGTATAACATGTTGACAAGACTACACTATACCCAGGTCAAAGTAACATAACAAATACCGTAGACGCATCAATACACCCCATATTGCACCAGGAGCTATAACATGTTGACAGGACTACACTATACCCAGGTCAAAGTAACATAACAAATACCGTAGACGCATCAATAGACCCCATATTGCACCAGGAGCTATAACATGTTGACAAGACTACACTATACCCAGGTCAAAGTAACATAACAAATACCGTAGACGCATCAATACTCCCCATATTGCACAGGAGCTATAACATGTTGACAAGACTACACTATACCCAGTTCAAAGTAACATAACAAATACCGTAGACGCATCAATAGACCCCATATTTCTTATAGAATGAGGCAGAAGGGATATTTGGATTTATAGTCACAAAGGGAACTTGGAAATAGAAACAAAATATTGACTTGAAGTGGGCACCAACATAACGAGCGCACAAGTATTGTACAGAACATTAAAGGAGAATGAAACCCTGGGGGAAACATAATCAATTTAAATGAAAAGAGAGGATAAAGAGAAGCAATTTTTTAAAAATCCATCAAATTCGGTTAAAAAATGAGAAAGGTATAATGGAAGTTTGAAAAGTCTCAATTTACTCTCTATGGCGATCATCCAATTGGCAATGTTGCTTCAAAGTGACAGGTTTAGTAGTACAACTCTCCATAATTATGTTTTGTACACAAAATTTCATATATTCCCCATTACTGTATCTCTCAATGTGCAGCTTATCTCCTTCTTAGCTCAAGATAAATCATGGGAAAATGTATTTGACACAGCACATGTTGACAAGCAGCATCTTTAGAGATAATGGAGAAAATATGAAATTTTGTGTACAAAATATATTGAGAGTTGTACTCACAGAACTCCTAAAGACGTCTTTATGAGTTCTGTGGTTGTACTACTAAAACTGTCATTTTGAAGCAACATTGCCAATTTGAGGATCGCCATAGAAAGTAAATTGTGACTTGTCAAACTTTCATAACTCTTTAAAAATTGCTTCTCTCTATCCTCTCTTTTCATTAAAATGCGTATGAAAAAATGACGGTGTCAAACGTCGGATTCGGGAGTAGTTCAAACAAATAAATAATTATTTTTATTGGTTCACCAGATTTTATGACTTCGGTCGACCAGTCTTGGTTGTGAGTGATCTAGATCTCCTGAGAGCCATCATGGTCAAAGATTTCTCAAACTTTTATAAGGAGGGTAAGTTAAATTCACTCTGCTAATGAGTTAGCTAAGTTAATGTACCAAGATGTAGATCTATCTATGTTCGAGAACCAGTTCCCTTACCACCCAAGACAATTACCCCTAGGCCAGGAAGATTAACTCCGGGCTTAATATGCCCATAAAACTATTACTACTAATGGAATCTGCCGGAGGGTAATTTTCGAGGAAGTAATGCTATGAGGTAGCTGGCACGGTCCTTGGATAGTGATAGAGGATACACGCCCAGGAATAAATGTAAAAGCCAGGGTTTCTTGTCTATATATAGATCGAGATATTGCCCACACCTAGTTCTTTCTACTATCTACCTTAAACGATAACACAATGTCGTATTTATTTGTTTTTCAGTACGTTACTTTTCCAATATGAAAAAAAAAAATTATAACAAAATGGGGTAAACGCTTTTGTTTTATCATTTTATGAGGCCGAAACGCGTTTATGTCACATAATTTTCTCTCAGTTTGCTGTTTTTGGAAGACTGACCAAACAGAAAAAACAAAACACTACCAGCTTTTCATCCATATACGAGCCTTCACAAAACAATATCTGAGTATGTATTGTAAGAGAAGGAGGAGTGTGTGGGTTGCAGGCTTTACCGACTAACAATAAAAAACCAACAAAAGGAAACAAAACAAAAAGCAAAACAAAATCATAATCAGATGAAAGTAAGTATTATGGACAACACTAATATTCTTTTCTGTAAACTTGTGATATGGAACATCCTTTGTCAGCATTGTTATATTATGGTTAATATTTACAGGTATTTCCACTCATCATGCTACCCCCGTCATTGCCCGTTGAATAAAGCTCTGACCGCCCTCACCGACAAGAGATGAAAAGACGTAAGGAATGTCATGACAAATATTCAGTGCTGCCAAGTTGAAATTTTTGAGTAATATCGTTATAAAAAGCTCATGTGTAATGTAGCGAAATCTATAAATACTTTCAACAGCGGACCCCTTAGTGACGCCCCTATCGATCCACAGGACAAGGGCGCCGCTGCGGCTACGCTAGACCATCTTCCACAAATGTAACAATCGACCACAAATGTATAAACATTGCACCTGCAAATGTCACAATAACCACATAACATGTCAACCACAAGTGTAAAAATAACCAAAAATGTAAAAAGAATCGCCCACAAATGTAAAATTCTGTTTAACCACAAATGTAAAAACATTTCGCCTACAAATGTAAAAAAAAAAAAATCAATTTTCACCTTAAATGTCATAACATGTCAACCGCAAATATAAAAACTGATTGCTTTCATAATGCACCAATGTAAGATCAGTTATTATGATATAGGGGTGTGCGTGCGAGAGGTTTCCTGATCAATCAAATACGGGGGCGGGGTGGGCTGGAATTCGCCCTCTTCTACCACTTCACCCGTTCTACTGTATAGTTAATGTCTTATACTTTTCTTTCGTTGCGCAGATGACGTCCTTGATTAATGAGAGCGCTGACAAACTGGTCCGTTACATTGGTACAAAACAGGTCTGGAAGAAAATGGTTGGATAGAATGCACTGAGTGAGTACTCGTTTACACTGAAAATGTTGATATAGAAATGAATAACTTCATTCTTCTTTTGTAAGAAATATAATGTTCAGGCGCACGGTACAGTATCAGCGTATATTCTGCGCATTTGTCTGACACTGATGTAATTCATTCACGGGGTTATTCGTTTGTTGGTTTGATTTGGCGATTAAATTTACCTATTTGTAACTGACGTTAAATATCCATGCTAACTATTTTGTCTTGTAACTACTAGTATTTTAATGAATTACGCCAAAAAAGAAACACTTTTCGATTGGGCAAATGTATAGTTTATGTGTGTAAATTTGTGTTTCATATGATCTTTCATTTATGCCAGACACGTTCTAAATGTTTTACTTTCTAACGTGCAAATCTTGTTCTACTTATTATGTCCAGAAAATAAACTATGTGTCATATCTGCGGCTAATCGTTTTCTGTCTATTGTGTCAAGACTTCCAAGAGAGACTACTAATCGAGATCGATTCTCTTGCTCAAACAAGCCACTCTGTAAGTTACGGCTTTGTGTACAGGTGCTCTGCGAAAGCCTACGCATCTATCCACCCGCTTCACTGTAAATTTGTTCTATTTTTAATTTGTGCTGCTAAATTGTATGACGTTTAAAAAAAAACTATCACAAAAAACCATGCTTTGTCATGTCCATTTATACTTTTATAAAATGACACATTTTAACAAAACACAACTTACATGTCAATGGGTAATTCCTTGACAAATGCCCATTATACAGTGCGTATAAAAAGGTATACCAAAATTTGATAGCTTCTAATAAATAAGATATATCCTCTATGACTTTGAAATGAAATTTATTTCATAGTAGAGAGCAACTTATATTCTGTGTAATAATACCTTATCCATAGCTTTGCTGCCACCGAATGCACCGAATGTGGGTCAAACCAATTATAACATAAGGAAAGGTAGAAAGAAAAGAAGATTGAATGAGAAAACAAAGAATAACATAATGAAAGACACAAAGAAAAGAAGAATAAAAGGAAAAACATAGAATAACATAAGTAAGATGGAAAGAGGAAATGATACAGATTTCACCAACGGCGTTGATCAGAGACAGGTTTTGCCGAGAGTCGGGATTTGGTCATAGGGTTGTGTATTATGTGCGACCCTTCTGAGATTGCTCGTCGCCTCATTGAAGAGCGAGGTTTGCTCAAGCTGATTAGTTACTTTAGTTATTGCTGAGTTATTATCAACTGATTTTGTACATGTGAATATAAAAGGTGTTACAGTCAACTCAAACTAAAGAAAAGGCATACTACAAGCTAAATTTATGATATTTCAATTGCCTTGATAACACAATCTTTGCTTCATCCGCATCCCTTGTTTAAGGTGAGACTTAAACGGTAAACAGTAAACATTTGAGTTCATGTGCTATTCGAGTAAAACACCGTGTGCACCTTATGCAGGTGAAATGGTGCAATGTAAAAATAAGCAGAGAGTTTACAGTTATTACGAGACAAGAAGTTAGAAGGCTATAAAATAAATTAAGATTATCATATGGATTGAAACAATTAGAAAGCTCAGATACGCTGGATCACTTTAAATACTGAAGCACTGAAGCACAAAGGAGAATTCAAATTTTAAAAGTAGCACATGCATTTATATGGCTTGACCCACATTCGTTGCATCAGCCCAATCTTGGAACAAGGAGATTTTGATGACACTTTTTAAATACCCTGGTGCTCAGTCATCCATGGCAGAAGGTAATCTGTTCTTTTGATGTATTTTGCAGTCAGTGAAATATGTGTGCAACTGTACAGTATGGAGGACATCCACTGTCCTAAAATAACGGGGGATGCTCGTGTTTCCGAAGGTTAATTTTTTCGAAGGTTCATGATTCCGAAGGTTCGTAATTCCAAAACACAAACTTTCCATAGCAGGGGATTCAGAATCCCGAAAATGAAATAGGGTTCATAATTCCGAATATATGATGCATTACTATGAAGTTTCGTTATTCCGAAGTTTCTTAATTCCGAAAATACAATATAGAGCCCTACATAACTTTTCGGAATAACGAACCTTCGGAAAAATGAACGCTCTTTTTCATTTTCGGAATTATGAACCCTATATTTCATTTTCGGAATTACGAACCGTAGGAGTAACGAACCTTCGGATATACGAACTTTCGGAAAAACGAACCTTCGGAATTATGAACCTTCGGGATTACGACATATGTAACCAAAATAAAAGGTGTCTCCCAGAGTAGTACAATCCTCGCATAGTTGTATGGGCTCGCACACGCCAAAACACACATACAGACATTCACATACATGGACTTGTGGGGAACTCTATTCATTTCTCCTATTGTATTTTGTACCCCGCAAGTACTTCTCCTATTGTATTTTATACCCCACAAGCTTGACGGAATAAAGGCCATCATTGTGCTCTTTTGTTCTCTGTACCCCAGACTATATATGTAAAACCATTCCACACGCGCTCACCCACATACACCTTGTTCTTAGATGGTCTATCATAGACAGATCACCTTTTAATTTCGTCAGCATATTCTTTCTTTATTTTTATTCCTTCCCATCCCCACTTTTTTGTGGCGTCAATAATTCAAAATCGGCACGGTCAATTTTCTTCGAATTTTGCACAGTCATCTGGGGAGCGTTTCATCAAATGTTTTGTCAGTGATTTTTACCGACAACTGTTATAAGCTACTGAAATCCTTGTATCTGATTGGCTGAGAGCAAATTTTATATTTACTTGCTGAAGGTCATCAGGTCTTTGTGACGTCAATGGCGCCAATTTGTGAAAATTAATTCATTGTCATATCTTCCTAATGGAAATTCGATTCTTATTCATATTTGGCATGATCAAAGTTAATTTCATACCAAACAATTTCATCCACAAAGTGCGTACGTGTACGCGCGCAAAAATTTTAGATGCTCCAAATCATCTCAAATTCATTTTGCTTACCTTCCAGGGGCGGTATTCTGAAAACTGTTTTATTTCTAATATTGTTGTATCTCCACACTTAATAGATAAAATTTAGATAAAATTTGTATTCACAAAATTGTTGTAACTTTTGTTGTATCTTTGTTCACTCTGCGCATGATCCTAATTTACATATGCTCGCTAAAGATAATATCATGAGATAACTGGTATTCTGAAAATCATTTTATCTTCTGTTGTATCTTATCTTACATGGTAAAGCTCTACAACAAAACTTATAACAGCTTCTAGCTGTTGTATTTCATGATCGTGGCAATTTTTCTAGCTCAGAATCATACAGTACATGCTCGAATAGCAAGATGGAGACTGTGTATGATTCAAGATCTCATAGAGAAGACATTCTGAAGAAATTACAGGTGGAATTCAATGATTTTACATCAATATGTGACTTGGTTCGAGCAGAAGAGGGTGAGCCATTATGTTAATTAATTGCAGTCCAATAGCGCATGGCTCATTATAAAACGCGTAATTTAATAACTACGCCTGAAATTGATATACGCGCAAAGCCCATCCTTATGTGTTTGACATAAGGGGTTTCTCCTTAACCTACCTATATAAAATCCATCATGATTGGTATTAAAAGAGTCAAAAATGGGCGTGTCAAAGATAATATAAAGGCAGTCCTTAGAGAGATAATATCTCCTTAAAACAATTTTCAGAATACCAACTTACACTAGCGAGGTATTATCTCCGGAAGATACAACAAAAGTTACAATTTTCAGAATGCCATCCCAGGCCATTTGAACCATTTTTCACAAAATCGCACACACGCGCATACGCACGCGTTTTTTGCGTGTAGGCCATAGGTGTAGAAAACTGTTATTTTTCAGTAAAATGGAAAGGGTGATAGTTCAGGATGGTTTCTGAATGATTTCTTGGACTTTTTTACCTAGAAAAATGCGTATACGCACGAGAACCTACTTTTCATAGACTTAGTAGCTAATATATTAACATAGTCATATCTTGCGAAAGACGCTGCGAAACTATTTCAGAGTTAGCACAATGATATATTGGACTTTTTTACCTAGAAAAATGCGTATACGGACGAGAACCTACTTTTCATAGACTTAGTAGCTAATATATTAACATAGTCATATCTTGCAAAAGACGCTGCGAAACTATTTCAGAGTTAGCACAATGATAGCCCCTTAGTTGCCATTCGAAATATATATAAATGAGTAATGTCACGTTCAACGTTGCGTAAGCAGAGCGTCAGAACGTTTTCCGAAGTTATGTCTATATTTCCAAAATGTCAGAGTCAACCAAATTGAAACTTACAAGTACAAGTATATTACTAAACAGTCATAATCAGCTCTATCAATATTAATGACGTCACGTAGGCCTTGCGTCAACAGAGCGTCAAAACGTTGTTCCGACTGTAAGTCTACATCTCCTAAACGGTACCCTGAATCAAGTTGAAACTTGGTACAGTTTAGTCCTTAATAGTCATAATCAGTTCTATGAAAATGAATGACATAACGTCAATGTTGCGTCAGTAGTACGTCAAAACATTGTTCTGACGGTAAATCTATTCTCCTACACGGTACCGTGAATCAAATTGAAAATTAGTACAGGTTTAATCTTTAATAGTCATAATTACTTCTATGAATATGAACGACGTCACGCCAATGTTGCGTCAGTAGTCCGGCAAAACGATGTTCCGACCTTATAGTCAATCAAGTTGAAACTTGGACAGTTATAGTCCTTTATAGTCCTTATCAGCCCTATGAATATCAATGACGTCACATTAACACTGCGTCATCAATGCGGCGAAACGTCGATTAGTATATATCTCTGACATAGTGGGATGCAAATTTGAGTTCGTTTCCTAATTCAGTAGTAACTTAAAAATCCTTGGAACCATAAGGGGCGCTATCCCACTTAGGTAATCGTGGTTATTGACATTATTATTGTCATCATGGTCATCATCATTATCATTATATCATTATCGTCATCATTGTCATCATTAATATTACTATTTTATCATCATCGTCAACATTATCGTGATTATCATCTTGCAAAATCATTATCACATATTGCATAACAATTTACCACATAAGGACAGACAGACCACCTAATTCGGCTTCAGTGACGAATTAAAGTTCTAGCTTTTATTCAAGAGTGTCGCATTTTCAATAAACACTTGCCTGGCATTTTCGTTTGGAATGCGTAAACAAATCGAGCCAGCTCAAACAGTTAAACCGGTCATTATCACCGTCATAGTTTTTAGCAATATTTTTTACCATGTCAAATTAGTTTTATTTATGCATGTACATTTCAATTCATGGCAATCTCAGTAAAGATATGAATGCCTCATGCTAAAAGGAGGAAAGCCAGTAACAAACAATTTTACAAAGTATACAAATACTTAATCATCAAAAGTAGAACGGACGCTTGTAATGTGGGACGCATGGAAACCGAGTTCATGTGCGGCATTCAAAGCCATTCCCTTTTTTCGTTATTAATTGGATTCAGATTCATCCCAGAGAATCGTGAGAAGCGTCACCCGCTTGCTTGGATTCCATTTGGGACTGGTCCCCGTAACTGCATTGGGATGAGATTTGCTCTTATGGAGGCAAAGATGGCATTCAGTTGGTCCGGGTCCTTCAAAAGTTCCGCTTCGAGACCTGTCCTAAAACTGACAGAGGTGAGCTCTTATTTGTACTCTTGTATGTTCTAGACTTCATATTATTCATGTTTGTTCCTGATCCCAGTTATTTGTAGCTGCTATTGTATAGACGCGATATGGTATCAAACCTGAGAGATATATTTTCCATTGTAGCAGAGCTAACAGAAGCATGTTTCAGATTCCTTAAGTACTGATGCGAATCAGTAAAAGGAATTGCCCGGGCGTGTGCAACCAAACAAGGTTGCCTTTCACTGACCAGTTCGACAGCACACACGCCGGACGGCTTATTTACTCCGCTGCAATGTCTACATACGAAAATCCTCAGGAAAATGAGTTAGCGGCGCCACACCAGCCACCGCCCCAAAACCCGGGGCTGACTACGGCGTTTGTGTCGACCGCAATTAAGGAGGCATTCAGCTCATTTAAAGATTATTTTGACTCTTCTCTGGCGAAAGTTAAAGAAGACAACGACAAGGGGCTATCTGCAGCCTCTTCGGAGCTCTCACAGCTAAAAAGAGCGGCGGATCTTACTTTCAGGTTCAAGGGCAACAAGATGCAATTCGACTTCAATTCGTCTATTATTGAGACAATTGAAAAGGGCGTCGCACTTCTAGAGGCTGACAAGAAACCAGCCGGTTTGGCAAAGTTTTCCGAATGCATCGCGGAGGTCAAAAAGAGAAACAAATTGATTAGACTTGCAGACAAGTCTGACGCAGGTGAGTGAGATTAATTGTCATGTAGTTTTTCTGTCGATAGTTTGGATACGTGGGTTTGGCGTCAAAAGTTATCCACATTGTTACAAGACGTTGGTCCCCTTTTAATCTTGGTTTGTCAGGAGAGAAACTGCGCTGAGTTACATTGTTGCCGCACAGCGAATGCTTATTATTGTACATTAACTTCACCCTAAAGTATAGGTTGGTCAGCGGTTGAAGAATACCTCAGTGATGAGCTTGCTAGTGATTCAGAGGATGAGAAGCGAATCAGACAGGCCCAGGCACGTGCTTCCAGGAAGCGGAAATCGGGTAAAACATCCTTCAAAAGCAAGGCCCCCAAGGCAGAGGGGTTTTCTCATTCGCCTATGCCTTCCGATAATTATTTTCGTGGGCCTGGCGGCAAGTATAGGCAGCCGCTTAGGATTGGTGCCGGACCACACCCAACATGGCGGCCAATGGGTGGCCCCAGAACCACCGACGTATGTTTTGCCTGTGGGAAGCAGGGACATTGGAGACGAGGTTGCCCAGGCGTCAGCAACTACAGCCAGTCTAGCAGAGACAACGCCTCACAACAGCGTTAGAGGTAGTTCTTGGGTTAACCAATCTGAAATTAGATGTAAATAGATTCCTCCTTTACACAAGTTGCGCCTAGAGCACTTGCTTTTAAACGGGGTTGGCGCCATACAAATTCATATCATGATAGTATTACACCTTCCCTTGTTAGTTCTGTTGAGCTAGATATAAATATAGTCATGATTTCGAAGGATTGATTGGTTTAGAGAATGAGGTGGTTCGTCCTGGAATAACGAGTTGGTCTTCCTACTGTTACGCAGGTAATGGCACAATCATGTTCTTCAACAATTGAAGTAAGATATTATACAATGTATGAGTACATGTATCTCCTTGAGTGATAAACAAGAGCTGCTATTAAAGCAAGAATATTCCATTTATGTATATAGCATATACGAACACAGCGCACGGAGATGTGGCGGAAACGAGGACTACAACACAGTCTGCATGGGAGAGTGGCATCATTGGTACAACATCGGCAACCAGCTCTATGTCACTGGACTGTATGCATCATGTAGAGTCAAACCCTACGGTACCCGAGTCTTGCAGTATTGCAGCAGCTAACACAGGGTACGATCAAGATTTTTTCATTCAGAATTATTTTGATTATGAGCAAGGTACCTCAGAACCAATAGTAAGAGGCAGAATGAAGACATGTATTCAATTTTGGAAAGATATCGGTGCTTGCAAATGTACATTAGATGTTATTGAACATGGCTATAAGCTGCCACTTTTACAGACTCCTCCTAGGAACATACTGAAAAACAACAAATCTGCTCTTTCTCACTCTGATTTTGTAAAAGAAGCAATCAATGATTTACTCAGTAAGAACCTGATTATGGAATCTACCAACGCACCACACATCGTTAATCCTCTTACGGTGTCAGTCCAAAATTCAGGGAAAAAGAGACTGATTTTAGATCTACGATTTGTGAATGGGTTCTTATGGAAAGACAAAATCAAATTCGAAGATTGGAATACAGCCCTAACGTATTTTAAACAAGGTGATTTCATGTTTTCCTTTGATTTAAAGTCGGGGTATCATCACATCGAGATATTTCAAGAACATACTAGCTTCTTGGGTTTCAGTTGGGAATTTGACAACCAGACCAGATATTTTACGTTTCAAGTCCTACCTTTTGGCTTGTCTACTGCCCCGTATGTATTTACAAAATGTCTAAAACACATTGTGAATTATTGGAGAATAGGTCTGTTTATTGTCTTGTATTTGGATGACGGTTGGGGTCGCACAGACTCGTTTGATAAGTGTGAAGTTATTGCTCTGGCAGTGAAAAATGATCTCTTGAAAGCTGGGTTGGTGCCTAATTTCGAAAAATCGCAATGGGTTCCAGTACAAAAGTTGGACTGGCTAGGTCTGACGTGGGACAGTAATTTAGGTTCCCTTAAGGTAACTGAGAGAAGAGTGAAGGACGTTGAGTTATGTCTGGAGATATTCCTAGCAAGTTTGCCTCGAGTTTCGGCACGCAAGATTGCAACTATTGCCGGAAAGATAAATTCGTTCTACCCAGTTGTAGGTGGCATAAGTCAATTGAAAACCAGATTCATGCATCATGAAATAATTCGTAGGGCGCATTGGGATAATGTATACAACATCAGTAGTGATAATGAGCTCATTGCGGAGATGTTTTTCTGGAAAAATAATCTACGCATTCTGAACGAACGTATTCTATTTGAATATTCAATTCCCCAGGTTATTATATTTTCGGACGCGAGTCACACAGGGTGCGGAGCATACGTTAGTGAGCAGCCTGGGTTAAATATGGTAAGAAATTGGTTGGATACCGAAATGCAGAAAAGCTGCACTTGGAAGGAACTTAAGTCAGTATGTTTAGCATTGAAAACATTTGTTTCCAAGTTACAGGGTAAGGTCACAAAGATTTTCACTGATAACAAGGGTGTCGTTTCTATTGTATCCAAAGGTAGCATGATTGCAGAGTTGCATAATCTTAGTTTGGAAATCTACACCTTTTGCAGGGATAATCATATAACCCTACAGATTTATTGGGTTCCTAGAGAGGAGAACATGCACGCAGACGCATTAAGTCGTATCATTGACTTTGATGACTGGGGAGTCTCCCCTGAGTTCTTCCAATTCATGGAAAGATTGTGGGGGCCACACACCGTTGATAGATTTGCTGACGAATTCAATCACAAATTAGAAAAGTTCAATTCAAAATTTTGGTGTCCACAGTCGGCTCAAGTGGATGCATTTTCTTGTGATTGGAGCGGCGAAAATAATTGGTTAGTGCCCCCGATAGATTGTATTGGGCAAGTTTTGAATCACGTAGAAGTATGCTCTGCCACGGGAACTTTAGTTGTCCCCCTTTGGCCCTCCGCGCCTTTTTGGCCACTTTTAATTTCAGAACAAAGTAAATTTCATTCTTTGATCACGGATTCGATAAGAATTGATAATCCCGTAGGGGTGTTTGCCCAAGGAAGAAACAAAAATAGTATTTTTGGATCCAAAAAATTCAAAAACCCAGTGTTATGTTTACGGTTAAATGGTGGTTAATCGGATCATGATTGTTGATACACGTGTAATGATCAGCATAAGGAGAATGGTAGATGGAATGCCACGTCTAATTGATGTATAGCTCCTAGACGTTGACGGATGTCATTGGCAGATTAGTTGATATTGCCGCTGGGCTTTGAGATTCCTCCAAGCTACATAGCTGATCAAAGGAAGCTGTATAGCTTGAAGTGTTCGGATATGTCATGTCCTTACTGTGTAGTCATGCAGGATGATGACGGAGGTCATTGGCAGGTTCGGTTGAGAAACAAAGGGTTTGTTCAGTTGAAAGAAAAAATTTAAGATCGTTTGACATATTATTAAATTGAGGTTGCTCATTTTCATATTTTCCGGCAGGTCTCTTTTTCAGGATGACTATGAATATACACTAAATAAGGTCCTGACAGCTTCGAGAGCAAGCAACACGGTGAAGAAATATAATTATTCTATCATTCTTTGGCAACAGTGGTGTTCACAGAACATTTTTTAAATACGTAGTGGCTGATCCGGAAGACAGCCGATACCTAGTGCACTTTTATCAGATTGGGGCCCCGTACTCCAGGATGGAGTCCAGCTTTTATGCCATCAAATGGTATTATGATTGCAAACCTAACATCGTTCATAATCCATGTGATCGAAAGTTCTTACACTGTTTTGCAAGGTAAAGTCAAGAAAGACGTTATCACACCAGAAATGTTGAAAGAAGTTGTCAGTAAATACGCTTCTGACACCCTAATGGACACTCGTTTATGCGCTATGTTGTTAATTGGTTATGCTGCATTTTCAGACAAGGTGCCTGGGTTCTCATAGGAGCTACAAATTGTCACACCAGTTCTAGCGCTGAAGAGATATTTGGCTGCAGCAAAATTAAAAATTTGTACCGATAAAAAGTTCTTATTTCGACCTCTGAATTATCTGAAATCCAAAGATTCGTATGCTATGAGAGACGGACGGTTATCGTACACGAGATGTCTTGAATTGTTACGCGATGCTCTAGCATTAATCGGGTAAGACCCGAAGAGATTCGGTATGCACAGCCTCAGAGCAGGTAGAGCCTCCTCCGCTGATGCAAATTTTGGAGTCCCAGATAGACTTTTTTAAGAAACATGGTAGATGGCGCTCAGAAACCACCAAGGACGGATATGTTTAAGGACTCGATGAAAGATCGCTTATCTGTTTCTTTAAACTTAGGAATATAAATACATTCTTGAGATATGTCGTAAACTATATGTTAAATTCTTGGATATTCTAATTCGCTCACTAATTGTGAATATTGAGCTTTACATTGCTGTCACTATTGCTATGACAGATGAACGTAATAAATGCATTGATTGATCAACTCGATACCTTGTCATATTTCGTTATTGCCCGTTCTTTGATTAACTGACATGGGGAGCCGTGCAGTCGAATCTTGGTGCTCCCCTAATAAATACAGGTATGTGTTATTAACCATGATTATGTTCTCTTTCAGGTCATGCTGTAAGTTAGGGAGGCGGTATTGAAAATCATTTATTCAAGGTTGAGGAACGAATTAGTGAATAAATATATTTTCCATTGTAGCAGAGCTAACAGAAGCATGTTTCAGATTCCTTAAGTACTGATGCGAATCAGTAAAAGGAATTGCCCGGGCGTGTGCAACCAAACAAGGTTGCCTTTCACTGACCAGTTTGACAGCACACACGCCGGACGGCTTATTTTCAGGATTGAGTCGGCATCCTGGTCGATCCGGTACACCAGGTCTTTTTGGCATCGATGCTGCACGATCTACTGTAAATGATAGCTCCCAAAGAACTTGGAAGGTGCAGGTAGTGTTCAGCAACAGGCAGTTTTGCCTCCGGATCCGAAGTTAGGCATAGGGATACGGTAAGTGTACTATCCTAGCCTGCAGCGTCCGGCCGTGCAGTCGAAGCTTGGTGCTCCCCTAAATACAGGTATGTGTTATTAACCATGATTATGTTCTCTTTCAGGTCATGCTGTAAGTTAGGGAGGCGGTATTGAAAATCATTTATTCAAGGTTGAGGAACGAATTAGTGAATAACTCTCCCTATTTCTTGATCGAGTTTCCTTTTGTACAGATTATGTCTCTTCTACATTGATTTCATTTTTTTCTTCATAATTTACTTCAACTGGAAAACGGTATATACTGAAATCTATTGTTTTCATATGAAAATGATTTAAACGTTCTCATCATCGGAAAGAAAAAAGGGTCGAAAAAAGTATGATTAATTTGAACTGATTGATTGATTTATTTAAGCACGGTAAAAACAAATTCAATTTTCAAATTTACAATGGTGCCGTGTAACACTAAAATACAATGAATGATAAAATATAAGTACAAAATAAAAATGAAAATGTGCACTAAGATAAGGTGTAAAAACTAAAATGTAAAACACATTTTGAAGATGTATTAAACATGAAATAATATTATGAAAAAAAATATGAAGTAATAAAGTAAAAGGACACAAAATATATAATAAGATTTTCTTCAAAAAATAAGAAATGTACACGTATTTCATGTCTCCATAATATTAGGCAAAGAAGGACCATTACAAAAACAAATTTATACTATATATGTATTAAATTGTGTGACACAGTGTGACGATGTCCTAGCCACACATAAATGTACGCATTACAGTGTGATGATAGAGTAGATCATAAGCATATAGCCATCGTAAAGGACAGTGTGACACGCAATGGCTTTACAGGTAATTCAAAAATGTATGTGTACACCATACTGTGATTTCAGACTGTCTTCATATAGAGTTCATAGATAGTAATGATTCGTATCAGTTACAGCCCTGTATAATACAATACAATACGAGGTTCAGTAGTTAATATGTTATTGAATACACATTATGTTCGTACCGCTCTCCTAGATCCCGCCTGAGCTTAGTAAGATGGGGTTTCTGCAACCTCCCAATGACATCACCCTTCGAGCCGTACCTAGGGAGTAAAATGGTAACACTACACACTCAACATCATTGAGAAAGAGCGGTCTTGTTTTGGTTTAAGGCTATTCCTTTCTAATATAGCTTGTTTAAATATCTATACACAGTTTTTCCATCCAACTGGTCTAGTTTGTAGGAAGGAAGTTGGCTCATTAGGTAGAGCATGTTCTTCGCTGTATATAATATCACATCAAATCGTAATATACCATCAAAATGGTAAATAATTGGTTCCCCTAAAAGAAAAAAAAATGCATTTTGCTTGTAGCTTTCGATACATCATGTATCCCCCCAAAAGTATATAGCATGCTAATAACTATATACAAATATAATATTGTATTAACTGTATAGATTACGTCGTTATGGAAATATAACAAGAGAGAAGAAGCACAATGTTGGAAGGCATAGAGAAGGGGGGGGGGGGTGTAAAGTTCAAATCTGAAATATTATCATTTAAACAAATAATTTCTTGGTACTGCAAAATTTCAATATGGCACGAAAAAGAGACATGATAACGAAGCTTTTCGACCTGCACTCATCAGGTTATCACGCAGGTATATAACAAATTACTTGAAATCAACTATATTATACTCGGTGAACCCGGACGCAACCTAGACGCCGTAATTTCAGAACAATCGCAAAGCTTGGACGAACTCCTTTTGTCTGCACAGAAGAGGTTCTCATATAGTTGATTTCAAGTAATTTGTTATATACCTGCGTGATAACCTGATGAGTGCAGGTCGAAAAGCTTCGTTATCATGTCTCTTTTTCGTGCCATATTGTTATCATTTAGTTCAAAGAAGATATTAAATACAAATTGATAGAAGTTACTATTGACACAAGAGGCTCTCTTTGTAATAAGGGTAGTTACTGTTGACACAATAGGCTCTCTTTGTAATAAGGGAAGTTTATATCCTATAAGACTACACTGTAAAAAAAAAACTGTCTGTAATTTCACAGCAAATCTGGTGTCAGCAGAGTCGCCATAACTTCTGATGTAAAAATACAGATTAGTTGTAACTTTTTCCTATGACATTGATGTACAAATAACATCAGATTAGCTGTTATGAGTAAATACAGAACTAATCTGTATTTTTTGCCCTGTAAAAATACAGATATTTTTTACAGTGTATAATTATATTATGCTTGTACATAGAAGAGGTGGTTATGTCGTTTTAATTGTACTAGCTACTAATGCGAGTATGTAATATAATAATCTATTTGTAAAGGGGTTTGAGGATAACTGCAATGAGACTAAACTTTGTTCAACTTATTAAATCATATTTTAACTTAATATTTATCTACTTAATTTCGTACTGTTCATGAATTAAAAACTGGTTATAAAAGGTTTAGGATTACAGCAAATTGAAATTAAGCTGAATAATTTTCTTTTGAGTGTTAAAGCAAGCCCTTTCCCATTCCGATAAGTGTCCCTTTTCAAATCTGATAAGTGCCTCCTTATCTCTATAATAAGTGCCCTTTTCTCCTTCTGATAAGTACAATTTTACTTCTGATATGTGCCCGTTTTCTTTCTAATAAGTTCCTTTCCACCTTCTAATTAGGGCCAACTTTCCCCTTCTGATAAGTGCCCCTTTTCCTATCTAATATTTACCCTTTTCCTCTTCTCATGATTGCCCCTTTTTACTACTACTACTACTACTACTACTAATAATAATAGCCGTATCTTATAAAGCGCCTTACCAGTTACAATGTAGCTGACCAAAGCGCTTACAAAAATTATTACCCCGGTCACTGGATTCAATAAGTGCCCCATTCTATCTCTGATAAGTGCCCTTTCTCATCTGATAAAAGCCCCCTTTTACCTATATTTCCCACTGTTTCTTACAAAAAGAGCCATATCTAACTTCTAAGAATCGATGCGGATTTATGTTGTAACAAGGTACACATTTTACTACAATATGTGGCAATGGAACTGGAGGCAAGAGGGGCATAATACTTACCCCCCCCCCCCCCCAGCAAAGGATTTCCAATTCCGATCGCTCGAATGTGCTCAAAGTTTACACCAAGTATGGGCAATATTTTCTAACAATCTCCACAAAAGCTACGCTCGCTAGCTCTTATAGTACTGTATATAATGACATCAAGCAGATCGCACAAAGTGTGTTGATATCGTAATCCTAAAGAAAAACGACAAGTTTAATTAAAAGTTAATTCGACATTCCCCCAATCAATTTGCTGTTGTCATTTTCATTATATCGCTATAAATAATGCTCAACCCAAGGACTTCAACGTTAGAAAAAAATCTGAAAATTTTTGCTCGCTCGCTTCGCTCGCTTGCACATGAGTCATTAGACCATCACACACAACTGCTAATTAAGGAAGCTGAAGCAGTGCCCAGAAACACAATAAAAAGGAAGAAGATGATGCTTGACAATGTATTCATCATGTTAACTGGACTGTAGGGTAATACTAATGTCACAAAATGGTTCCTTTTACGCTTTATGTTTACCCCCTATTTTACCCCCCCCCCCCCAAGTACCCTTTTTGGTTGGAGCCCCCCCCCCTCCCCACTTTGAAAGACGCCCCGCCGCCCCTGACAATACAATACACCCTCGCAGCAGTATGAGTGAAGAACATTTACAGGGTAGTAAGTAGGAATCATTTTTCCTCCTGTTCGGGACTAATGCACATAGATACCCCACTCTTCCTTTTAAGAGAAAAATCTTACCTTTGTGCAGTTCCTGATAGCTGATGTGATTCGATTAATTTTCCTTTTTTTGTCACTAGTAAGGAATCTGTTTTAGTGCGGAAGTATTTTTTTTTAAAGGAAGATAACTAATTTCTGTTGGAAAGGCCTAATGAGATTCCATTTCTTTAACTAACGATGTTCTCAACCATAACATTGATCATAACGAGTGTGCGCAACTTTCTGGGCACTTTATACTGATTAGCAGACGCCCCCGTGTTGGCTAGAAGATAACGCTCAAGTTCAGCAAACGCCCCCGGTCGAACCACATGAACACGAGGACAAGCTATAGCGCCCTCACGACGAAGACGCTCGACATCACTGTTTCGATTTCGCAGCTCATTGTCGATCTGGAAGAACGAATTATAGGAAAAATAGGGTCTTCCGTTTAAGGCTAGCACAAATATTACTTTTCTTGGAATATCACTTTGATTAAATTTCAGAATATGCTAAGAATAAGGGACGCAACCAATCTCTGCCTGTGATTGTGCAATAACGAAAGACGTTGAATATACCTTCTTTTGTAGGAGTTCCTGCAAAATTATTTTTATTCACAAAAGTTTTATTCTTATATCTGGAGAGAAGATTATATGAAGAATATAGCAAGTAGATCCCGGAAGGTATTGAAGATGGGTATGTCTAGTGTACATCAATATCCTGAATATAAATTGGATATTCTTACAACATTATAATTCATAATTTTATAGCTCTTGGGATTTCAACTCACCATTCCTTTTTCTTCGACCTTGAGGGGTTTTCCAGGGTCTTTCAGCTCCAGGAAAAACACGTAATACGGCATGAGTAGGTCTGGTTCAAAGACTGTTCGGTTGTAAGAAAAAGAAATAAACATTGCAACATGTAATAACATGCATACCGGAACTCCAATTCATTTATCATTTTGTTAATGATGTGAATAGTTACCACTATACAGTGCGTCCCAGAAAAAAAAGGAAACCCGTTTTTGGAGATAGATACCATAACCATCAAATACGATTTGATTGATACATTGGGCCGTATCGATAAAAACCAGCATTTGCCTGGAAGCAAATACTACCTAGTAAAAGCTTGCGCTCAAGCAAATGCTCAGGCAATAGCTATAGCCCAACCCTTTCCTTAACCTGAGAGCTGATGCCTAAGCAAATACTTGAGCTCATATTTATCGTTGTAACAATTACTTGAGATAGGTTAGGGTTAGGGTTAGGGTAGGGGGGGGGGGGGGTAACCGTTAGTGTTCCCGACGAGTGACCGATGATTATCTGCCGAATTTAATTGTTTAAGCGCCTTTTTGGTTTGTTTACACTTGGTGGGTATATTATGACAATGTTTTCTGACCAATCAACCGTGGTATTTATACTCCCCGGGCGGACGACCTTAGATCTCCGCCCGTTCATCGGACAGGCGCCGGCAGGTCGCCTTCACCTAGTCAGCAGTGTGCCACCAGGGCGCCGCCAGACATCGTTCAAACATCGGGCGTAGACCGGCCGCGAACTTTTTTTTTTTTCCCACGAACTTTTTGTCACCATCGTCCTTGACGCATGCGCAACTTTGAAATAGCCCTACAATGCTTGGAGTTGGATGGGGTTTCAAAGTTTCATCCTACTTTTAGTAAAAAAAAATACAAGACGTTATTTTTCTAATGTCCAAACTGAGAGTCGAACCCACAAACCTCAGGTTATATGTCCGAGGGCTAACGCATCTCGCCACAGGAAGACGCTGGGAACAACCGTCATTATATTGCTTACGGAATAAACCCTATGATTGCGAAATTTATTTAGATCGGAAAGGATCAGGTGCGCATGCGCCAGGGAGGACAGGGACAAAAAGTTCGTGGGAAAAAAAAATTAGCAGACCGGCCAGCGCCTGTCCGATTTTAAACATTCGGAGGGCCGCCTACAGGGCCCCGTTTGGTTATCGGACGATGGCCTGCCGGGTATCTGACGGGTGTCTGGCAGACCGGGCGGCGCCCTGACGGGAAAAGTTTGTTTTTGGAGGAGCCTGGGAACATTTTATCGTGGGAACAATCTGACGGGAACCGGGGGAGATGCCAGACGCCCTGGCGGCACTGCCGATGTCTGAAATCCATCGCTAGCTTTTAACTCCGAGCTAAAAGTTGACGATGCCTCCAACGATGCCCAAAAACACAACGATGACCCCGATTAGCGTCCGGTTGTCTGCCGGTCACCGCACGAATGCTCCAATGACCGCCCGATTTTAGACCAAAAACTCATCGGACGGGGCCCGTACATGGCATCGGAGCCTATTGTGACTGAGGCATTAGCATTTGCTATTAGCTAAGGCTTGTTCTTGTTAGCAACCTTTTCTGAATAGGAGAAAAAGTTAAAACTTGTTTCCCAAGATGATATTTCTAATCAAATGCTTGTCTTCAAAAGCATTTGTTTGGCAGAAATTATGCAAGACGAAGCTTTTTATTAAATCTGGAACCTTTTACTTGCTAGTATTTGCTTGTTATAAACAAGTACAAATGCAAGAAAAAAGGTTAGAAATGACATTTGCTAGGTGTTATTGATACTGGCCTTGGACACTAATTTGTTTTTTGTTTTTGTTTTTTTTTTTGTTTGGGGGGAGGAGGGGGGGGGGGGGGAGGTACGAGAAGGGTTTTTGGGTGTCATTGGTGCAGATGCGTGCTGGATACTGTTTTTTTTTTTTTTTTTTAATTTAATACCTTCATTTTTTTTTTTCTCTCCAAATATGTTAATGAGTAATCAAAATATATAAATTTAAGTTATGAAGTTTTAAATCTTAAACATCAGTTCATCAAAAAGTTTATATATGACCTGTTACACTTTGACTTTGTTCTTTATCAGTATTATGAATTGTCTAAAGATGTGTAAAGATTTAATTTTAAAAGAAACGTATTTTGTATGATTTAAATTGATATTATTGATTTATATACGTATTATGAAACTTGTGTTTTGTGATTTCATGTATGATGAGGAAGGAAATAAAATATCATTTAAAACAAAAAAATAGTAACTGTAAAATCTCTTCTTTCATTTGATGCCAAAATTACGAACAATTGGAACTGCTGCCTGTCAGAAACGATTTGCATAGAATAATGATGTACGTTTTTATGCAGATGTTACATGTTTGTTTTTATTCTTCTCATCTTTCTATTCACGATTTTTTCCTCTTTTGTCTCATCTGTTTCTGTGTTTGATCCATTTTTGCCTTTGTCTTTTTAGTTTCTTTTCTTTTTTTTTCCTTTTCATTTCCTCTTTCGTTCATTCTCTGATTTTCATTAAAGCACATTCGTTTTCACTTTCGGATCCATTCTAGCTTTCTTCCTACCTTTTCTTCGCATTTATAAATCTTCATAATTCTTCTTTCCCTCTGTCTTTCATTCCCTTTTCTTATTCAATCAATCACATCCTTTGTATCATTACTCTCAGTTATCTTAAATTCATTTCAACTTTCTCATGTAATTTCGTTTTCGCCTCAACACTGTATCAGTCTCTTCACCTTTTTTCACTTCCTCTCATTCTTTGTACCTTTCTGCTGTTTCTTGACATGTTCTTTTGTTTTCATTCCAATGACATGTATAACTTGTAACATTAAATAAAGAGACACAAACAATGACGATCACTCTTCGATGAGGCGGTGCTCCATCTTGTGCCCACCAGATTCTTTCGAAGCTTCCACCGGGTTGGCGAACGAAGTGTCGTTGATAAGTCGTATTTGAAATCGTAGTGGAACGGAGGCAGATTGGAGCATACTCCCGAACGTTGTGGTTATTAATTTTGCCGTTCATGAAGGACGCTTCGTTCCCAATGTTGAGCTCTTCGGGAAACTATTGAGAGTATCAGAGTCGTCTGGGCGTGTCTGCTTGCAGCAGTTGGTGCCGGTTGCGCGTTTTGTACGGGTACCACTGAAGGTCCAGTCAGATGATCCTGTGGAAAGAAAACCTCGACAGTCCAAGTCCGCTTCTGCTCGTCGAGACATGAGGATTTGCGTTTTTTCCTGCTGAATGGCCGCGATGTTGTCCTTCGTTCGGACTGACCTCGGTCTTCGAAATCCACCCTTGTTCACGTTCAAGCTTGTACCTTCATTCTGTTTTTCGGACGTTTTTCCAGATGGTAGACTCTGACGGAACTTTCGGATCATTCATTCATTTATCAGGTGCCGTCCTGAGACCGGGGTTGGCGACTATGTACTTCCATCTTTCTTGCCTGCTTTTTAGTCCTGTGTGTAATCTCTGCAATCTTCTGATGCATATGCCTTGTATGATGAAGTCTCTCCATTTCTTCTACATTTCTTCTGGGGTCTGTTCCACCTCTTCTGTTCTTAGTCCTTCAAACCTGTTGTGTACTGATTTAGGGAATTTCTCTCGAGTCTTCCTATCCTTCAACAATATAATTTTCTTTGGGTAGTTTGTTACCATCAGCATAATAGTGTACGCAAAAAAAAAAATCTCTTCCTTCTTTCGTTCTTCTTGTTCAGTGAATATTGACCAAATGATATCTTCACATCTTACATTACCCATGCATTCGAGCGTTCCAATCTCCCATGACAAAGAGGGCATCTGAGCTTTTTGCCCATTTCAAGGTAAATTCTACATCCTCATAGAACTTCTCCAACTCCTCATCCTCATATGTAGGCGCATACACTTGTACTATCACTGCATTAAATGGCTTTCCGTTGCATTTAGCCACGATGACTCTATCAGATACATGACAAAAGCCATTCGTAGCCTTGTAGATCTTCTTCTTCATGATTATTCAAACACCGTTGGAGTAATGTTCTCCTCCAGAGTAGACCACCACGAAATCAGCTCTGTCAACATTTCCTACCTCTTTTCTACGGACTTCACTTACTCCCAGTATATCCAGATTCATGTTGGTCATCTCTAGAAGTGCACTAACTTCCCTGCTTGATATGGTGTTGGCACATTCCAGGTAAAGATCCGTAGGATAATTCCCGTATTTTTCAGCCTGCCATCATCCAGTGCCTCACTTCCCTCCGGGTTTGGTGTCACTCAGTCATTCTCTGGAAACTTACAATTCGTAGGGGTGCTATCTTCTTCCTAATCTGATGCAAATCAACATGCACACTACACACTGCACACTGTCAGTGATTATTCCTGTTTAAAGCATCTTTCCAGCGATTAAATCATCTTGTAATTTGGATGGATCTAAATATTTTGGAAATCTGGTCATCTGTGAGTCCAATGTTTTCATCTATCCTTTGAAGTAAGTGCTATTTTCACCGTTTTCTCCCGAGTTCTTCTCCATGCTGTGAGCACATGTTCATTAACACTGTCCCACATGCTTATTTTTGTGTGAGTGAAACTCTTTTGTGTTGACCTTGCATAGTCGCTATCGCGTTACGGACACTAGTGAACCCCCGCATAGTTTGTTTTTTGTTCTTTGTTCTTTGCATCATTAAAAATGGCGACATCAAATAAGTTTCAAGCTCTTGCAGTGGAAGGTGATGCAGATGAGGATATCATACTGAAAATTGATGAAGTTGTAGCATGTGCCATGGGGTGTATTCCAGCTCGCCAGGAAGATGCTGGAGTAAATCGTCAACTTGTTGGTGACATTGTGAAAGCGGTGGTGGCAGCTTTGCTGCCTATGGTGCAGTCAATTTCTGCACAAATTCAGCAAGGTGGCCAGGTATCTGCTCAGAAGGCAGGGGCACTTATGCAGAGGCATGACATACGTCTTGATGATGTGGAGCAGAATGCGCGAAGGGACAACATTGTCATCCGTGGTGTTCCAGAGTCTGATGGTGAGAACATAAACAGTGCTGTTGTAAAGATTGCATCCTCGGCCGGTGTGACCATGGCCGAGTCGGATCTCAGCACGAGCTATCGGCTTGGTAAACAGATGCCAAACAAGACTAGACCAATTGTGGCTCGATTTGTACGTCGAGACCTGCGTACCAGCCTCTTGAAAAACAAAAAGAAACTCCAGTCCGGTCCTCATAAGCAGGTCATGTTGGGGGAGCACCTTGCACCAGGTCGTGCCAAACTTCTCCAAGTATTGAAGCGGGACGAGGATGTTGAGAAGGTGTGGACCATAGATGGGAAGCTGCATTGCACTCTCAGAAATGATCCTCATAAAAAATTCATTCTTTCATCCCCAGAGGATCTCTTCAGCCAGCTGGGATGGAAGGACGATAAGCTGAAGAGGACTGGGTTATTTGTAGATATTTCTGCCTAGGACATCTCCGACCCTCCCTCAATTCAGGACCAGCTACCTGCTTCAAAACTCTCTGAACTTTCTATTATAAGTCTCAATGTTAATGGTCTTCGTAGTAAATTAAATGATGGCATTTTGGATGTATTCCTTAGCAGTTATGATATTATTTGTTTAACTGAAACTAAGACAGATTGTGTTGATTTGTTACAGACAAACCTTAATAATTATAAATACTATACTAAGCTTAAATCTTCTACACAGTGTTCTGGGTCATATGGTGGCTTTCACGGTATGTGCATATTAATGAAAAATGAAATATTTGATTCTTCACAGAGAATTATCAGTACTAATTCAGACTCCATTATCTGGGTTAAGGTTACGTCTAGTAAACTTGGTTTTGATTTCATTTTGGCTTGTGTTTATATTCCATGTGAAGGTTCGGTTCATCACTCTAGTCAAATTTTTGATAACCTTATTCAGGATATTATTGATATTCGTAGTAGATTTGACCTTCCATTTTGTGTTGTTGGTGATTTTAATGCCAGAACAGGATTGTTGGATGATTTTTTAGCTGATGATAAATATTTGACAGGTATCCACGGTCCTCTTTCTTCTGATGATATCAATGATATTCGTACTATCTTGAATAATAATGGTCATCAGACAATGAGGTGTAATATGGATAGTCATGTTAATAATATTGGAAAGCAGCTTATTGATGTATGTCAAAGTTTTGATTTCAAAATTGTTAATGGTAGATTTGGAAATGATAAGAATATTGGTCAATTTACCTGTTACAATAAAAATGGTGGTTGTAGCTCTGTTGATTACGCACTGGTGTCCTATACCCTCTTTGATAATATTTGTGATTTTCAAGTGGATACGTTCGATAGATGTCTTTCTGATGTACACTGTCCCCTTATCTTAACTTTTCGAAGTACATTGCAGTTTTCACAGCCTAATTTATTAGATTCTAATGTTTCTTGTAAAGATGATTTTAACTTTACTGATAATGTTAAAAATAAACCATGTTATTTGTCTTTTCGGTGGTCTCATGATAAAGCTGGTGAATATATGCAAATTGTTGGTCGATCATTATTCGATCTATCTCGAAAGCTTGAAAGCCTTCAATCTGATGTTTGACGGTGTTGATTCATTCTGCTCTAAATTAAGTGATGTTTTTGTTAAGGCAGCACAGAAGATTGGTGTTTAACTGGAAAAATCCTCAAGTTAGTAAAAAAACTGAATATGAAATGGTTAAACCATGGTTTGATGGTGATTGCCGAAAAGCTCGAAGAGAATATTTTAGTGTTAAAAATAGATTAAAGAATAGGTCAACGAATCATGTAAACATGTCCACCTCTGTTGAAAGTGAGTTAAATAATGCTTTTAAAAGTTATAAAAGATTGTTGAGATTTAAGAAGAGACGGTACATTAAACAGTTAAATGATTCTTTGAGGTTTTTAAGGAAAAATAACCCCTCTGAATATTGGACTCTTCTGAAAAGGGGTGAGAAAAAAGCTTCTTTTACTACTAAAGTCCCATTGAGTGTCTTTGTTGAGCATTTTAGAAATCTTGGTAACATAGACAATGTCTCAGACGTTGGGAGTAGTATACCAGAAGTTGAAAATTCTGAAATACATTCGTCGTTGGCAAGTTTTAACGAGTCTGATATTTTAAATGCTCCAATAACAATTGATGAGACATTGCTGGTTATCAAGCGTTTAAAAAATGGCAAGGCTTCTGGTATAGACTTGATGAGAAATGAATTTTTGAAAAATTGCCCAATTAGTATTTTACATTTAATAGTTACCTTTTTTAATGTTGTGCTAGATAATGGTATTATTCCAACTGACTGGTGTGTAGGGATTATAGTCCCAATTTTTAAAAATAAAGGCGAGGACACAAACCCAGATAATTATAGGGGTATTACACTTCTTAGCTGTTTAGGGAAGCTGTTTACTTCAATTTTAAACTATAGAATATCAAATTTTTTGGATTGTAATAAGATTTTAGGCGAAGAACAGGCTGGATTCAGGTCAGGCTATTCAACAACTGATCATAGTTTTGTACTGAAATGTATTATTGATATCTTTTTGCAAAGGAAAAAAGGATGTATTGTGCATTTATTGATTATAAAAAGGCCTTTGATTTGATTGACAGATCATCTTTATGGTTGAAAATTTTGGCTTCCGGAGTTAAGGGCAAAGTTTTTGTAGTTATAAATAATATCTATAAACATGCCAAATCATGTGTTAACTTAAATGGTCAGTTATCAGAATATTTTATGTGTAATGTAGGTGTTAGACAAGGTGAAAACCTGTCTCCGCTGTTGTTTGCTATGTTTCTGAATGATTTTGAAAGTCATATCAGTAAATTTTATAGGGGCATTTCTTTGATGGATGATGTTTACAGTGATAGTTTGTCAGATGAAGATATTCAACTTTTTTTCAAGCTTTATTGTTTGTTATATGCTGATGATACTCTTATTTTTGCTGAAAATCCGAATGAGCTTCAGAAAGCATTAATCGCTGTGGAGGAGTACTGCAAGAAATGGTATCTTCAAGTAAATACAAGTAAGACGAAAATTGTTATTTTTTCAAGAGGAAAGGTGAGGAAAGTACCTAGATTTATGTTTAATGGTGATGATCTTGAAGTAGTCGACGACTTTAATTATTTAGGAGTTAAATTTAATTATAATGGCAGTTTTAAGAAGGCAATAGCCAAACAGGTGACTCAAGCTAGGAAAGCTTTGTTCAGTATGTTGGTAAAAGCTAAACGATTGCAGTTATCTCTTGATACTCAATGTGAATTGTTTGATCGTATGGTGCTACCTATTTTGTTATATGGTAGTGAAGTCTGGGGCTTTGAGAATTTAAATCAAATAGAAGTTTTTCATAGGAAATTTTTAAGAACGATCTTACAAGTAAATAAGTGTACACCCGATACTATGGTATATGGTGAAACTGGTCGTTGTGTAATAATTAATTATGTTAAATGTAGAATGATTGGTTTTTGGTTAAGAATAGTCAAGGGAGAACAGTCAAAATATACTTTTTTATTATACAGACTAATAACAAGATTACATGAAAATGAGGAGATAGATTTTGTATCACCCTGGCTTACATGTATTGAAAACATATTGAATAATGCAGGATTCACTAATGTGTGGCTTTCTCAGGGCGATGGATTTAATACCGATTGGATTTTAGGTGCATTACGTTTGAGACTAGCTGATATGTTTAAACAGGAATGGCGAGCAGCAACCTGGTCGAATCGGGTGTGCCTTAATTATAGGATTTTTAAACTTGAGCTAGAGTTTGAAAAATATTTGTGTCTCTTGAATAGCGCAGATGCAACACTATTATGTAAGTTTAGATGTCGAACACATAAATTACCAGTTAATAACAGTCGTTTCAACTCTGATTTGTTAAATGAAAGTCTATGCACACTCTGTACATCATTAGATATTGGTGATGAATATCATTATTTGCTTGTTTGCCCATTTTTTATTAATGAAAGAAAACTGTACTTGTCTGATTTTAATATACATAGGCCAAATACAACAGTAATGGCGGAAATTATTCTTACAAAAAATGCTTGCCATCTTAAAAAGCTTGTTAAATTTGTTTAAATTATTATGCAGCAATTTACATGTAAATCAAAAGAGGATGGAGTTGTTGATGTTGTACGTGACAATCAAAGTCGGGTAGTTACACGTAGTGGTAGAATAGTTAAAAACCCTATACGTCTAGTACTTTAGTTGTATTTACACTGTATATACAGTGTATATATATATATTTATTGTTGTTTTTGTTGTTTTATTATGTTTCGTTGAGAAATGTTGTTTCATATGTAAACTATATACCCATGTACAAGTATTCAATATACCATTTATATTATTGTAAATATGTTGTGCTCTCATACCCCGAGAGGGGGTCGATAGAGTGAATAAAATCTTATCTTATCTTATCTTATCTATCTATCTTATCTTATCCTTGTCACTATGTATAGCAACCCGCAAGGGGCCCGGGTTCCTATGCATCACTTTTATTTCTTCTAAGTCCGTGCATAGCATACTAATAAATATTACGTGGTAAGGCTTTAATCTTTTCCACGGGGGATGGCCGTTGGCTCACATGCAGCTCATCCGCCCTTTGTTTTTATTCCTACTGGATGACCCAACACCCTCCTCACCAGACTAGGCCTGGTGGATTTGACGTGAACTTTCGGATCAGGAACCGACGATGGAAAGCCTGAGCAACTTGCAGGCCTCTAGTGCGGTTCCATTCAGTGAAAAAAAATGCTCTGTTATAATGTTTAAATCTGTATTTACTCTCATTGCGAGATTTGGTGAAAGAAATATAACAAAGAACATAAAAGAAATGCAAATGAACCATCTTCTTCTTAGGCGATGTTGCTGCATCGTTACAAATCTTGACCACTTATTCTGTGCAACTTGATTTGGACATTTAAATTCTAAACTCGTCTTGCTCAAAAGAAAGAAGAATAACTTTATAATGATGGATATACTATTCCATGAATTGTTTCGTTACACCAGAAAAATAAGTGACCGTCCTGGTTTTCCTTTTTCTGGGATGCACTGTATTCCTATCGAGACAATTATTGACCCCCCCCCCCCTCAAAAATAGGAAAAAAGAAACTACAAGAAAAAGAACAACACCAATAATGATAATAATAATGACAATAATAGTAAGCCCTAACGATAATAATAATGATGATGATAATAATAACAATAATAGTGCGGAAGATGTTGATCATCGTGGTAGTACAAAAAGAGTAAAAGTTGATCTGTTGTCACACGAAGGAGCAAACGAGCGACGTTTCGACCGCTAACTGCTAGTCTTCGTCAGGCAATGTGGACAATCGTGTGTAATTGTGTGTGTAATTGGGGTTTTTTACAGACGTGTATCAATCAGATATGATTATTAACGTCTGGGACCGACCTTTAACGTCACCATCCGAAAGACGTGACTCAGTCTCGAACCTGGGTCCGCTGAATCAGTTTGTAACTTCCACTGTAGCTGGATTACAGGCGCACGCCACAACGCCCAGTCGCCGCTGCAAGCGCTTTTTATAGCGTAAGCTGCGTTCCGAGGGTGCCGGAACTGCCGCGCTGCTATTGGTCCGTGAAACCGACCAATCAGAAACCGCGGAGTGTGTGATCGGTGAGCGAGATGCGGACGTCGGGGAAAATCCCGTCGGCGTTTCTACGTTCTGTGCTATGGTTCTGTGCGTGTTGCGCACGCGCAAAACCCTTACGCGCGGAAATTTTTGGAATGCTTAAAATGGCCTGAAATGTGTGTAAAACAAATTTGAGAGCATTTTTAATTTTTGCGCGCACACTGACGCGCAGACGTATGCGTAGGCACGGGTTTAAAAACCTGACCTTGACCTTGATCATGCCAAATGTGAATGGGATATGACTTTTCGTTATGAAGATATGACCATAAGTTGATTTTCACAAAATGGCGCCTGGATGACGTCACGATGACTTGATGACCTTGAAAAATCTTCGGGAACTTGATCTTATTAGGACTGATGACTGACCCAAATTTGAAGAAAATTTATCATACCCATGTTGAATAATCGTTTGCACAAAAAAGTGTATAGTAAGGAAGAAATAAAAATAAAGAAAGAACGAAATAAAATTCTGACGTAATTAAGAGTTGGGGCCTGTAACATAAAGAGATACAATCAATCTTACGATTGATATCAATCGTAAATCTATGGCAAACCATGTACTGAAGATTTACAATTGATCGTAAGATTAATCGTACCTCTTTATGTTACAGGCCCGTAATCTGTCGATAACGACAGACCACCTAATAGTAAAAAGCGCGTATCACATTAAGTTATGCGCTACCAAACTAGCTTAGGCAGCCCCAGCTTTACCTCTATAAGACGTTTTTGATGCTCTTATGATGAATGCTGTTATGTAAATGGTTCTTTCGCAATGTTACGATTTATCATTATGTCAAGAGAGTTTGAATTTTGGTTATGGTTTTCAGAGTGAAATGTTTTATTTTTTCCCTTTTTTAAATTGTTTTCTCAAGATCATCTCTCAAACACATTTAATGATGTCTGCTTTTATTCTTTATTGAATCTACAATTACAAGCCTAGCTTTTTACTAGATTCCCTCATATTTGATGCCAAATTAGTTTGTCTTATCCCAATTTTAACATGATGGAATATTGAGCTGTTTCTCTGTATGTTCACTTGCATTTATCTTCTTTATTTGAAAGTATTGAAGATGTTTTCTATATTATTGTAATTATACAATGGTAATTAATTATGTTCTATTTATGTCATATGAAATGTGAAATAAACTGAAACTGAAACTGAAAAAAAAAATATTCTCATTGTTGTTGACCTAATAACACTAGATCTTACTCGAACATTCTTCTGTAATTAATGTGCTCTCGGCTACTGCAAACTCCACCAAGGTCCTGTCTGCCCATTGGCCGGTCGCTGCCTGTATGCTCTCCAAGACAACTCGCTGGTCTAACTTCTCATATCGGAGGTTCAACATCTGTCCAGTTCTGATGAATGTAGATAATGCAGAAAGCAATACAAAAACACATGCAGTGACTTAAAGTCAGGTTTGTTATAACAAAATTTTTTGGACAGAATTTTAAAAAGCGCAATTTTTTGCTCATGGGTCATATGTATTAAAAGCGTTAATTTCGGATAGGATGCCTCGAAATCGGTGAATAGCACCCTCTTTAAAATGCTAATTCGTGCAAAAAATACATATTCAATTTTCTCGAAGTATATCAATATCACTTTTCTCAATATTCATTGTAATTTATGCATGAAACACATATTTTATGACATTCTCACACCATCAAATGTGGAAAGGCTCCAGCTTCTAACACATACGTTAGATTGATCGGTCAGAATAAAATAACATTAATAATTGCAATAATCTTAGAATCTTTATTGATTTTAATGCTTATTTATTATAATTGATGCATATTTATTCTTAATACGCATTTCCATTGATATATCAAGAAATGACTATACAAGTTCCTCAAAGTTGTAACATAGTGGTCAATAAGGTGAGGTTAGTGACATGACAGTACCAGCATGTCCAATCTGATACTCACTGGTAAATAAGGTCTGGTAAATAATGTCAGGTAAATGAAAAGACAGCGTTAAACTGCAAATTTTCGGAGTATATTTCTTGCTTTTCAAGGCAAATATTGTACTATATATTGTAAATATCAAAGAGCTGAAGCTCATAAATATGTACAATGTGAATGGCATTAACACCTTGCATACATGTAATTCAATATTTTTCATAAATAAGCAAAAGTTTGCATGAAGATGTGAACTATTTTGATGGGTCCTATGGGAAAAATAAATCTGTAGGCACAACAAATACGTATGGAAAGTTTGGTATACATTTTCAAGCACTAATTTTTACAGTGTCTAGGTACATATATTGTCCCAACAAGTACATCTGCAAAGTTTGGTGCTTTTGTAAACTCTGTCCCCAAAACTAAAAAATACGGGCTTAACAGACCTGACTATAATGTATAGGCCTACGTAATGTCTCTTTGTTGGTGTGAAATGAATTTGTCTATTTAAAAAATGACATTTCAAACATACTAGCATACCAAAAACACAATTAAAATATGCTGAATTCAATTCTTTCTTTAAAAAAAAAAAAATCCTGTAGTTATTTTTTTTTTCATACATATGAAGTTCTTTACCGTGTCATTTTCTTAAGCAACAGGTGAAATACCAAAACAATAAACGGTACTCTGCCCTTCAAACGTCATAGTGAATGCTACTGCGAGGGAGCGACGCGGTCGAGTGGGAGTATGGGATACGTATTATGTTAATTTTTGATAACTGAAAGGATAATTTACTTTTTATTTTGAAAAGAAAACAACAAACACGATTTATTTTACCTGTATAAGAAGTCGATGATGGGCATCTCTTTGTAGAAGTCAGTTACTTCAATTACATCTCCCATTCGATAGCGATAGAGACCAAATGGCTGGGTGACAACAATTTCGTAGCTTTGGCCTTTTTCGATCTCATTCAAGAAAAATGTTGGTGGATCGGTCAGTGACCTGTGAGGGCATATACAAATAGGTATTACGATTATGATGACAACAATTTGATTTTAAAAATAAAAAATTCTGTTGTCATGGTTCTGAAAAGTTTTAAATACTAGAATTTTGAAATTTGAATTACTATGGAAAGTGTTTATTCATAGTGTAATATCAGTGTGATTTATTATAGAAATTATGATCTATGGTACGTAGTTTCGTAGTTTATGAAGGATGCAAATTATGTTAGTTTATCAAATTTGAAATTTGTCAATTTTTTTCAAAATTTTGACTAAAATTTTAATATATAATATGTTTGGAAAATGTTTGGTTACTACATTACACATGAAAAAGAAATGAAGTTTATTTCTTTACCCGAATCACAAAAGATAAATATCGGTTTCGAAGAGTATTAGTTAATTTATTTATTTATTTATTTTTTTTTTATTACTACGCATTTGACGGGAGTCCGTAAGTGGACATTTTAGTCTCAGGCATCATCCAAACGCGGCAATTGCCAGAAGGATCACGTGACCGCAACATCTTCTCTTGTGCTCATGGGTCTCGTGGATATTCTGATTGGTCCTGAAACCGAGGTCAAATATTTGATCTCGCGAACCTGCGGTCACATGAAACTCAGATTAGCTGTGATGTTCCCACGAATCGTTTTCTTAAGGTCGTTCTTTTTCAGGGTACATCATATTGAAATTGTGTTATGTTTCACTCAATTTTGAGGAATTAATTTGACACAGATATAAGATGTATATCCCATGGTGCGTGAAACGTTGAAATTCATGCAGTGGTGACAGTCTTTGAAAGAAATCTTATGTGAAAGAAAACTTGCCTGTAACTTTCACAATACGCAGTGAGATATCAAGCACAGAGTGGTGCAGCTGCCGTAAGCTCCCTTTCCCTCTTTCAAACATAAAACTTGCAATGGGTATATAGGGCTGACAAGATATGTCCTTCCATCATCAGCATGATCAGGGTTGGACTGGGACTGTTGGGGAATTTCAATGTGACCAGCCCACTCAACACTTATCAAAAAACCCTCAGACAACAAATTGACCAAACTCCCCAAACTTCGGATGGCCAGTCCGCCCCTGCCTTCGATCTGCAAATGATCCTGGGAGCAATACAGCCTATATATCAATGTGCTTACATGTCTTCTTCCTTAATGAATTCCATGACGGCATCTTTCACAAGTGGGATGTAGCCTTTGTCAGTGTACTTCGGACCGGGTGATATTCCCAGATTAGATTCAGAGCAGTCGTAGCTTACTGATATTAGGGGCACACCTGTAACACCATGGTAAAGGGAAGGGAGATAAATTCTTAATGAAAATACAGTTATTTAAGATAGCGTATTAAGTTGAAATGAAATTTGAAAGAAAGAAAACCCCACATCGTCGTTGACTTATTCTTTGACTCTCCCAGCATGTCTGCATGCACAGGATCTTTGCCTCAAGTAAAAGATTATTTACGAAGGGCAAAACCCATTACATTATTACCAAATAATATAGCTAAACTGAATGTCTGATATTTTGAACTGAGCAAAGACTTCACTAGGAAATCGTCCCCACAGTTCATTATCGGTTTTCCACATTTGAGATTTACCTTCCAAAATTGCGTTGGCTTATTCTTTGAATAATAATAATATTAATATTAATGATAATGATAGTGCGTTCTTGTATAGTGCATATGTCTGTCAGATTGTCAGTGCTCCATAATTATTACCCATGCTTTAGCATGGCTGCACTTTCAAGGAATTTCAAGCAATTAATTCTTGTCAGGTATACCAATTTTCCTCACCTGGGTCAAGTGTGGCAAATATATTGCCAAAAGACGCTAGTGTTGGGCCAGGGATTCGAACCCCGTATCTTGTGGTTAACAGTCCGGGGACTTATCCACTAGACCACAACACCTCTACACAACACTTAAACAAGGTGGGCGCAATATAGATTCAATTAAAAAAATAAAATCCTCAAAGATTTACCCTTGGCATAGGTTGAACTCAATCTTTTCCAGCTCCCTGTCGTGTCGACCCCCATGATGACTGGAATACATGGCCAGATCCTCTTTATGATTCCTTCGAAACCCTTCTCAAACTCTCTCCGAAGTTGGGAGGCTCTTGCAGGGTCGCCGCCATATTTCAGCAATTCATTGGCCAAAGTCTCCCTGATGGCAGGTGCCAGGTAGAGGTCTGCATTAAGGGTTCCCAGCTCAATATCTCTTGTGAGGTTCCTCCACTCCTTTTCTAGAAGCTTCATGGAACTCTCCAGAAAATGTAGAAAACCAACCAGGAACTGACCCAATCCAGGATCCAGGAGAGCAAAGAGGAGTTCGACGTAGAATGCTTCATGCATTGAAGATATTCTGTATCCTGCAGGAGGCGTGGTGAACTTAGATAGGAACCAGTCTATTCCCTCTGGAACTGTTGCAACTGTTTCGATATTGGTTCCACCCTTTGTCTTTAATACTTTTGGGTTAACGTACAAATGAAGGCACTTTGATAACATGTTGGTAGGATAATGATGATTTGTGACATAATCCCATAGCACGCCTATCTTCAGCATTATCTTCTGCTTATTCTTCAATGGAATGTATTTGGACTTCCCAGTGGTACCGGTTGTTCTAATATAAACGTCTGGTGTTCCGTCCACCAAGACATTCCTTTCACCTTCCAGCATACGTTCTACGTATGGGCGGAATGGTTCGTAACTATTCAGGGGATGTAGTTTACGAAACTTGTCTAAGGAAATTATATAGTTGAGACGATGATCTCTTGCGTAGGCGGTTTGTCCATTCATGTCAAGTATTTTCTGCCACAGACGTCTTTGATGAGTCATCGGATCTTTGCAGGATTTGAGGAGGTCGGAGTATTCAGACTTTCCTAATAGCTTGAACATAATAGCTAGGAAAAGATGAATAGTAACCGTGAAGAGGCTCTGACGAGGATATGGACGTTTACTGAAGATCCAAACGTAGATGAGTGTTAGAGGGATGAAAAGTGCCACCAGGAGACCTGTTTGGATGAGATCATGAAATAATGACGTTTCCATGCGATTATAACCCAGTGGATAATTATTAGCTCGTTAAGTGGTAACTATTTTTTAAAAGTACAGGCGCGGCTCTACACCCCAATTAACTCCTCGTAAAGTCGTAAAAGCTTTTGAATTCCTAACGGCTATCGAAGCCCTCCCTGAGCGAGGAGTAGAAATCCTAGAAAATTCACATTCTCGTATCTTCCTCATTTGGGCCCTAAATATCATGAAAATTCCAGAGTAGATAGGAAATGATGATATTATGCTTCATATCAATTTTCACTGAAAACGGTTGAGTATTTTTTGAGATACGAGTATTTATCTGTTTCAGAGGGCCGAGAAAAGAGGTTTTGTTTTTTCCCCGACACAAGTCTGGGACGAAATGAATATGCAAACAAATGACATATTGCTAAACTTTAAGCTCCAGTCTCACTCCCTGCGCAGTTTCATGTTTGCGCAGTTAGTAGTTTTGTGTAAAACTGCCATAAAAAATCGAAGACTTAAGGTGAAAAAGACTGAAATCCTTGGAATCTGATGGGCTGAAAGCAAATTTGTCGGTAACAATCACTGACAAGACACGCCCCCTGTTTACTCTTTATCTCGTGTGTATGCATGGTGTACGTGTACTAGCCTGTGCGCTGCCCATATATCGCTAGGTAGGTCGTGCCGCACTCGAGTGGAAACCATCCTGCATGCACCGCTATACGTGGGACTACACGCAAAGAATGACGGGGTGTTCGACGGATATCTAAATTATGAAAAAATATTTCGAGGATCCCCTCAATATACTTTAATTTTTCATATCTGAAAGTTTTGATCTTGCGCAATGACAGCAAATGTGAAAAATACATTTTCAGACATAAAAACAAAATATATGGCTCATTTCTCTAAGTTTTCACAAATTAAAAAATGATTTGACTACGAGTGATACTAATTATGGGTTAGAGCAACTCCTATTCTGGAATTTGACGTTTAGTTCATTTCATTTGGTTGTTTCTAGAGCTAGATTTAACAATTTAGCTAGCTGAGACTCTTCGATAGCGGGGTTACGGAAACAAATTGTTTATTTTATGCAAATTAGGCAGCACGGAGTGAAAGCTTTTGGGCAGTTAATTGCAGTGTAGAGCCGCGATTGAGTAAGCCCAGTTTTCTTAACAAAAATGGGAAATCCTTAACTATAAGTTCATAACTATATATTTTTTTACTAACATTATAGGGCAATCCAATCTTATTAAAAGCTATTTTTTGTGAAAGCAGAGACATAAGAAACAGGATGGAGAAAGTTTGAAAGAAATCGTACAAAGAATTAAGAAAGTTATGAATGTTTGAAAATCGATATCACTACATCTATGCGAATCTCAAATCGGTAATTTGGTGAATCGATTGTGACGCATTCAGGGTCAACTCTCCCATTTGTAGTACACCAAAATATCATTAAATTCAGGGTTTTTCCTGAGCGCCTTTTCCCCTGGGCAGTACTAAAAATATATTGTGGATAGCATATTGTTATCGGTCTTCCAAAAAAAAAAAGATCCTATTGAGTTATACATTTCGAAAAATTGGCATTTTATTCATTCTGTGTGTTAAAGTAAATGGGAAAGTTGACGACCGTTACATCAGTGCGACCGTACCGATTCGGCCGATTTCAAATTCCCGTATGTATGGTGATTACAAATTTTAACAAATCACAACTTTCTAATTATTGTTTGTCCGATTTTTAAAAAGACTTTCACTAATCTTCTCTGATTTGTCTGTTTTCACACAAATCAAGATTCAAGATTAAAAATACATTTATTTCCTTCTCATAATCATAATCAAATACAAATACATTCACAAAAAGTACATGGTGGAAGGAGGCGAGGGTCCCAGGAAGGACATGGCTTGTGGTGGGGTCGCCTTTACAGTACATATTTACATTTACAACATAAAACAACAGTTATAACGTACAAAAGAAATCTAAAAGAAAAGTAGAAAAAAAAAATCTGCAATATGTGCTACTGACTATATTGTATAAACTATATATTTTTTAAAGTACGAGTAAATGTTTGGAGTGACGAGCGTGTCTTAATAGAGTCATTTCAGTTGTTCCAGAGTTTGGGACCAGAAAAACGAATATTTTGTTGAAAAGCATCTATGACAGGAATATTAATGTCTCTCACAGATCTTGTTGGATAATTATGAAGATTACAATTAAAATCGAACAGATAACAAAACTGTTCAGGAAGATATTTGTAATGCATTTGTACGTAAAAACGTACTGTTGGTAACTGACAATATCTTCAAATTTTAAAAGTCTCAAGTCGTGAAATACGGGGTTGGTGTGGGTTCCAGATGGTACATCGCAAACAGTTCTTATTATCCTTTTTTGTAATGTAGTTAGCTTAGCTTATAATAGACGCATAGGTATTGCCCCACACAAGAGTGCAATATAAATATGGGAGAACTAAAGAGCAGTACACACTTCGAAGAACATTCTGAGGAAACAGAAAATTAAGTCTATGTATAATACCTATATTTTCTACTTCATGAATATGCAGTTTCCATGACAACCGACTGTCAATACAAACGCCTAGAAATTTGGTCTTTTCAACTCTTGCAATTTCCGTATCGTTCAATTTTATATTTATATCATCTATACCAGGAATGTTGTCTTTTTTGCTGAATATAGTAAAATTGCATTTCTTGGAGTTGACAGATAGCCGATTGGCTCGTAGCCATTCGCACACTTTACTTAACTTTCTATTGGCTATATTGCATAGAGAGTTAATATTTGTGTCAGAGTACAGTTTATTTGTATCATCTGCATATAAAACAAAAGAGAGTTCTGGAGCAGACTTAGGGAATATCGTTTATTTATATTAAATTCCGAGATTGAAGATTCATATTTTGTATATACATACATACATTGTTGACGATTTTGTAGAATTTTGTGATTTATAGTATGGAATGCCTTCGATCAAACAATAAAAGTACATATTGTGTACTCATTTCTCTCAAAAGCATGTATTATTTTGTTAGTAAGGTCAATTAAAGCCATGGACGTAGAATACCCTTTACGGACCCATATTTATGTTTACAAAGAATGTTATGTTTATCTAAGAAATCCACGGTGTGTTTATAGACGATTCGTTCTATGTATCTTTGAGAAAACGAAAAGAACAGAAATTGGTATGTAATTAGTTAATTCTTCCTTGTTTCCACTTATAAACACTAGGGAAACTTTAGCTAACTTTAGTTTCTGTGGAAATATCTCTTTGCTTAGAGATAAGTTAAATATGTTTCATAAAGGCTCACTAAGTTCCGAAATGACAGATGTAATTACAGGAGGTTTAAACCCATCAATTCCTGGTGCTTTACTATTTTGAAAAGTACTTATATATCACATATTTCTTTAGTTCTTGTAGGGTAAAAATACAAGGTTTGAGGATAATGATCATCAAGGTATTTGTGAAAATTCGTTTGACTATTGGGTATTAAGTCCAAAGATTGTCCAATTTCAGTAAAAACAAGGTATTAAAAGAATGTTCTATTTCTTTTGCATCAGTTGTAGAACGGCCATTGCATTTCATTTTAGCACTTAACTTTTTTTAAATTTCCTATTCAATATATATATTGATAATACACCATGTGCCCTTAAGGTTAGCTTTATATTGTTGGAAATTTCTTTTATAATAATTCACTTTGACACGTCTGACCAAAGAATTCAAATGGTTTCTAAAATGGTTATATTTTAATTCATTTGAGCTGAGGGTTTATGTAAAAACTGTGTAACTTGTTTTTATATTTTATTGATTTAAGCAACCCATCAGTCATCAATGCACTCTTAAAAATGCGTGGTCAAAAATAACCCCAAACGGGGTTACAAATGACCCCGCATGCGGGATCAACTATGCACAAACCCCGTGCGGGGTCAAATTGACCCCGCCATGCGGGGTCACCCAAAGTAACCACATAGCGTGGTTACATTTCGACCCCGAATGTGGTCAAAATTTAACCACGATTGCGGTCATTTCTGCATAATTTGACCCCGCATACTAATGATCATTACCTTATAACCCCGTCAAAACGTACGGGGTCATTTCTTCCGACCACGCAACGTGGTCATTTCCCGTCGGACGGGGTTGATAACTTCTGCCGGATGCGCGTGTACCATCCACGTTTCAAAGATTAAAAAAAAGAAGCTAATGTCAAGTAATATCATATCAGCATATTTTGTATATTTTGCTCACTATGATCTCATCCACGTTTCAAAGATTAAAAAAAAAGAAGCTAATGTCAAGTAATATCATATCAGCATATTTTGTATATTTTGCTCACTATGATCTATAACCTATCCTCTCCTATCCTATAACATATCATACCCCTATCATCCTACTTTAACCCTACTCCTATTATAGTCCTACAGCCTATACCTATATAGGCTGAAAACCTTTACTTTATTATATAGGGACTGTATTGCAGTGCTTGCTAAAAGTGGTTAAAGATTTTAATTTAATTTTCTAATGTAGATTTTTAGATCTTAAACCTAATTACATGTTTGAAAATGTACAACATAATAATTAGTATACATACATTTTTCATCACATTTCAAAGTGCAATCATTGCATAAAAACTTAAAAATCAAGTGTCATTTATATATATAAATTCTGGTTGTTTACGGTTGCTCATGGGTATTCAGGATACATCATGAATATTCATGACAATGGCCCAACGTTTAACCAAGTAGAAGTCGGACCAATACTTTGCTGATGAATAAGCAATATTTCAAATGGTTAGTGATTAACCAGTGAAATTGGAACATTGTGACCAACATATTTTTGGAAATAACCCATATGGTGTTGACCAATCGCATTGGTACATTTTTTGACCAGTCCTTTTTTAGAGTGCATTAAAATGACCAGTTTTTGCGTGGTCATTTTGACCACGCAAAAACTGGTCATTTTAATGCAGCGGGAGCATTATTGATCGAAAACAACCCCGAAACGTGGTCGAATAAATTCGACCACGCAATATCCGACCCCGCATTTTTAAGAGTGTGGTTTTAAATTGTTTTCCCGTCTTTTCGAACTATAAATTGGAAATTGACATCATATAAGACATCCAGTTTTGATTCAAATAGGTTATAGGCTTCGTTCGGGTCATCACAATCCGAAACGTCATTCCAATCCGTACCTTGCAGTACGTTATTAAAATGTAAGATTCGTTCAGAGTTGATTATTCTGTTAACTGAACTTGGTAGGGATTGAGATTGCTTATTAAAAGATGAGGTCAATGTCGTAATATGGAACACAGGTAGGTGATCTGTTATGTCGCAATACGGTATAGCACTTGTTGGCTCAAGATTATGGCGGTTTGTTAAAATATTATCTATAAGTGTGGCACTAGTTCCCGTTATACGAGTGGGCCTTGTAATTAAAGGAAAGAATGTATTGCTAAATAATGTATTAACAAAGTGCTGGGACGAGTTGTTTCTGTCAGATTGAACAATATCAACGTTAAAATCTCCAATCATAAAGACGGGTTTATTTTCCCTGTTCAAAGAACTCAAGATGTTTTCAAGAGCTTCTGTAAAAGCATCGTTTTATATACTTGGAGGTTAAATTATAGATTATACCAACAATAACATTCTTGCCCGCATCATTGTCAATTTCGACAAAGAGATAATCACATACATCATTATTTAAAATAACATCGTTTCGCTGGGTGTATGATAATACATCTCTAATATACAATGAAACACCGCCTCCACGTTTGTGTAATCTGTTCTTACATAGTGATGAATAACCAGGTAAATGTGGCAACGTGCTGTGTTCAGTCAGGGAGATGGGACCGGTTCAGTTAACCATGTTTCTGAGAAACCTAAGACATCGAAGAGAAAATTCAAGATATTTATCAGCTCAAAAATATTATCAGCATTTCTTAATAGGCTTTTTGAATTAAAGTGAATAATGGAGAAATTGGAAGCATTTGATACATCTTCATTATTAAAGCGGTTATCAAAACGATTCGTATCAAAATAATGGGATTCTATTACGTTTTCACTGTCAACAAAAAAAATCATACCTTGTTCCACATCGTCATTTACTAAGACATCCTCATTCCTATTCACTTGATCAGTTAATGTTGCAAAACACTCTATTTTCTACAAGGGGCCCATAATCTGGAATAATTTACCCTTACATATCAAATGTAGTCAAATGTAGGAGGTTGAAATCACTCATACTGGATACTTATAATACTTAGTTTACTTATCTATGTTCAGGCTTTACTCTAATTTTGTATTGTTTTGTTTTTGTTTCTATTATGGTTTCTCAGTTTTGCTTTTTTGCTTTTATGTATAAATTAATATGAATGTTGTTTTATCTTCTGTTGGTGGCAGCACCAATAAGGCTATTTTGCCTTCCTAAGCTGTCTCCTCATTCTACATTATTATACTTTGGTTGTTATGTAAATTTTGCAAATGTAATTTTTATGAATGGATGAAATAAATGGAAATGAATGAATCAGTCTGCAATTCAGCCATTCGATCGGCAAGGGTTTGGTAAATGTGTGCACTAGATACAATTAATTTCATTGAACTCTTCCGTATCAAACATGGGAGGCACAATGAGAAAAATTCATTCCATTCATGAGTGGAAACAAGCTTCTTCCATGAATGGCAAAAGATCGTCTGATTACTTAATGACTGTTGGCTCCTTGCCCCAACGTTTTGTATTTCAGTAGCAATTGTTATTCATGATAATTTAGAATTTAGTAGCCATTATTATTCATGAATAATTTAGAAGTGCATGAATATAATAAGAAACAGAATGATATGTATCAAAAGCTCTGTTACAATGCCTACCATTTGTATGATTTCTTTGATTGGAGATTATTATTAATATACCCTCATAGCAGAGACTGGTCTCACGTGTTAAAGACGTTAAAGACGTCAGATAATGACGTCAATTTGCACCGGCGTTTGACGTCTTGAAGACGTCTTATATTGACATAATTCGACGTCTTTCATTCTGACGTCTTAAACAATTACCTAACACATTAATTAATTAAAAGATTAACAAACTGTCTTTAATAACATTTTATCCTACATCCTCTCTTATATCATCATATTCTACAATCTTACAACAACCATATAATCCTATAATCCTTCAACCCTGTATCCTACAAATATCTATTATACCGTTGTATCTACTGTACTATATATAGGGACTATAGTGTAGCACGTGTAAAAAATAGTTGAAGGTTACAATTTTATAATGAATTTATGCAAATACCTCCTCATGACATTTATTAAATTATGTACAACTGTATTGATGGAAGTACATTTTCCATCACAATTAAAAGTGCAATTATTGCATAAACCCTAAAAGCAAAATGTCATATATCTATTTCCACAAATTTTTGTAGTTTCTGGTCATTCATGAATATTCACGATCGATTATTATACTCGGATCACGACGTAAATAGACGTCTTTTTCACGTCTTTTGACTTCAATAAAAACTAAAAACTAAAATATAAAATCTGCCTCATCTCATTTTTCTTTTAAAGCTCAAATGAAGAAACATTTGCTGCTAAATTACAACCATGAATGTTTGCTTTGAATATCGACCCCTGATTGTCCTGTATCCCTTGTTATCCTTAAACCAAGCTCAATTTCCATCAATACAATTACATTCTCTGCAAAACCATAATCCCCAGCTATATGCACTTTGCCCCCGCGCAATCACGGCACAGATATATGCAATTCCCTCAAAATTACAATATGGCGAGTTATAAGTGATTCTCAATGTATTCAATTTTCTTGAATTTACAATATGGCGAATTATTTCTATATATATTTCCTGAATCCTCATCTATACGCATGCAACTACTATCGTCTTAAGCATTTGCTTATGATAGTTTTGCCCTCTGCATTTTGTAAATAATTGTACCTACATCATCAAATGTTTTCTATAGAATTATATCTATACTCACTATATTATTGGTACGTGTATATTTTATCACTGTAAGATGGTTTGCATTCATGATGTAACACTCAATTATTTCTATGTAAGTTTATCGCCTCATCCTTTATATGTTACGTTTGAAAGCAACTGTTGTTAACATTGATTATGAAATAAATGCAGAAAAGCATCTGCAAACAAACACACAAAATAGTGAAGAGGTATTCTTATATTATGAGGAGCCATTTTAAATCTAACTCGAAAATAGTAATGGTATTAATAATAATTATAATGATAATAATAATAATGATAATAACAATAATAATGATATTACATGTGTGTAGTAATATTAATGATAGTGGTAATAATGATAATGACAATGAAATCATAATTTATTTTTCCAATAGAGTAATATCTCATTGCTCTGCCAATTTGGCAAAAATATTTCGTCATTACTGATGGATGTCATTTTGATGTCAGCCTATGACCTGTTGAAGGGGAAGTCCACACGGAAAAAAGGTTTTAATATAGATGCAGATAAATAGGAGGAACAGCTAAGTCAGTGAAATTGTTAAGAAATTCCGATAAAAAATAGGTTATTTATCCCCAATTCCCCCATCGTTCTTTAACAATGACCAAGGGCGTCAATCCCGAGGGGGGGGGGGGGGGGGGAGGGACTTGTTCCCCCCCCCCCCCCAAGGTGGGGGACACAATATCAAATGTCCCCCACACTTTTACTTTTATTATGAAAAGAAAATAAATCATTCAAAACCGAAATTACCTATCGTCAAATTTCCAAGTATATATATATTTCTTACGTTAAGACCTAGTGCAAAAAAAAAAACCAAAAAGAAGTTGGCTTTTGGAGATGGCGATTGTATCATAATGGATACATTATGTATAGGCCTGCGTAGGCGTACGACTCGATGCCGGCAAATGACATCGCTACTGTCTAGCTATACAATACGCTAACATCTACATAAGTCAGACTGATGAACATGCATCACTGTGTCGGCATGGCCAGGCGCTAGGCCAGGGCCGGCGCTAGGTCGCGGACGCGTAGACGGCCGATCACTACCTTTCAGTCAGGGACTTGGCGCGGATTGGTTGATTTTAAAACTTATTAAGTGAATCGTGTGTGTTGGTTGATGTTTCAGATGACTCACTAATTTTTTCTTTGCATTTTTTTTGTTCAGTAGTGCAATGATAAATGCTAGCCAACCTAGCATGAAAGAAACCAACTGTAAAAGTTACATTGACTTTGTTAAATCTACGGGCTATTTAGCCACCCAATAAATTACCAGGAACAAATTCAGTATAATTGGTATGTCTTTATTATAATTACATAAAATACTTCTGGAAGTTATATAATTCGAAAGTATATACTTAATGAAATAAAATATAATTAAGGAAACATCCGACAGTTCATTACAGTTCAAAGTCTATCAATGGATGAATTGAAGAAAAACGTATTACATAACGTGATGCTGTGAAAGATGGTCTGTCGAAGGACGACTAAAACAAGTTGTTGGAACTCGGCATGCCGACTTATTTGAGACTAAAAAACGAGAAGACAAGTTGTTGAAACTAGGCAAGTCGACTTATTTTGGATAAGAAGACGAGATGATGAGTTATTGGAACCCGGCAAGTCGACTTGTTTAGGACAAGACGATAATATGAAGAGTTGTTTGAACTAGACAAGTTGACTTGTTTAGGACAAGAAGACGAGATGACAAGCTAATGCAACTTGGCAAGTCGTCATCTCGTCTTCTTGTCCCAAACAAGTCGACTTGCCAAGTTGCATTAACTCATCATCTCGTCTTCTTATCCTAAACAAGTCGACTTGCCGAGTTCAAACGAGAGAGAGTACGTAATGATTGAAAAAATAGTGTATCTTAATAACTTTAATTGTTATCTGAAATACTCAGTAATTTTGTGTTTGCCATCTGATGATTTTGTGACTGTGTGTGTATACCTGTATGTGTAGGGCCTAAAAGATAAAGCTTTAAGCATTTGACCCTACCATATATATTATATGTGTGTGTGTGTGTGTGTGTGTGTGTACATTACATATATGTATTGTCTACTATGTTCATGCTCAGGAGCACTATGATTTATTTTAATGCCCACGGATAGTGCAATGCAATGCTGCATTTCTGTGTAAAATCTGGACATGAAGAAATTTCTGTTATCCATTAAAGAAATTTATAAAACGGGTTCAAGAATCTAGCCATCCAGATTGGTCAAATAACACCACGTGACTGTGCAAAAAAAGTGATAACATACAGCAAAAGGGAACTGTTGCATATGTAAACATGTAAACATGTAAACATAAACAAGTAAACATTTATGTAGCGCAGACGATACGACTCGATTTTGCTATATGTTTTTACACGCTATATACCGCATACGCTATCGATATCGCGATATCGATCGTGGCGCTAATGTCAACAAATCAACAAATCAACAAAATTACAGCTGTAGCGTTACCGCGGTCGGATCGTTGCAATTCAGTACCGAAAATGAAAGTTTAAGTTTAATTTTTGACTATAGAAGCGTGCAAAAAATGGTTGTTTCTTCGAATCTCAAATTTGCACTTCTCACAGAAGAAGAACTCGACGATCTACTGAATGGGAAGGATTCCAACAGTACGAACAGAGCAGTGAAATTTGGATTTTCAAAGCTTGAATGTTTCGCTAAAACTCAGTCGCACGGACCTATCCACCATCACGCAAGGTGATTAAGATACGCTGTTAATGTTGACCCATTTCTATGCATGCATATCAGAAAAGCGGATGGAACGGACTACACAAAGAACACAACTGTGCCAAGTGATTCCTACTCCGAGTCCTATTCCTACTAGTGCTAGTACTAGTCTTGTTCCTACTAGTGCTAGTACTGGTACTAGTCCTACTCTTACTCTTAGTGCCATTGGTGGTACCTTGTATTCATCTTCAGGCTTCAATATAAGCTCAAATTAAATAAATAAACATGTGCAGGCCTATATACGTTCGCAACGGTCTAGACTAGGCTAGGCCTAAACATTGTGAATAAAGTAAACATTGTACGTTTGCAACACTAGTCTACTAGCTAGTCCTACATCTTGTTTTGCTAAGCAGGATTCACGCATGGGACATGCCATGACAGTTTGAGGTAAGTGCGATCCGGCAACACGCAGGTTTTTATCGTGGTGTCTAACACACTCGGCTACGCCTCGTGCGTTAGGTACACCACGATAAAAACATTTGTGTTGCCGGATCGCACTAACACACTCCCAACCATGTATTAACAGTATAATAGAGCATGTTTCCAGTGCCTGGTTAGTTTTGTACTAAAGGGAAAAATGAAATTGTGAAAAAGAGGAGTAAACAAAGGATTGTAAAACACATGCACTTTCACTGCCTTAAATTTTCATACTGCAATAACTAAGTTTCTGGTATATATTCATTATGGAATTAGCATGTAAATGAAAAGCCTGAATGTGAAAGTGTTTGAATATAAAACACTACTGCTCAAAAAAAAAAAAAAATTAGAGTATGGAAAGTGAACATGATTGTGATCATTAGACTTAAATGGGCTAATGCAAGAAACATGAAAGAGTTACAGGTATATGAACACTGACGTAGACAGGGGGCACCCAAACTCATGATATTTGATCTTGAAATACCATCGCATTCTGTAATGATTAGAAGTGAGGAAATAAGAAATGCCATTATTTCAATGCGAAAATATCGAAGAAAATGAAAACAAATCGTTTGAAATGCGAATATTTTCCAAAGCTCGGTCGATTTGCTCCCTCGCATAATTATTTTCTTTCAGGATCTCGTAATTTCGCTCCCCCAGTATATAGTTCTTTAATAGCTTAAAGGGTTCAAAAAGTTTGAAAACAAATAAAGATGTAATTGCTTTGCTCGCTATATAACGATATAATATTCCTGCTAAATATTGCGCTCCCAATATAGGATAAAGTGTATAAAGCAGCATTTGCAGAGGTTCAACTTTTGAAAGAAATCTCAACTTCAGGTCGCCTTGCGGATTTTCTCGACTCTTTGTCAAGCCTATAGGGTTTTCGTTCTGCTCCCGATTGTAGAAGTGAGTGAATAGAAAAACAGTTCGTTATCAGTTACGCAATTTAGGTTTTATTCGGAAATACCTTAACCGTAGTGCCACTGAGAAAATTACTCATGCTTTAATCTCATCTTGCTTGGATTTTGGTAATGGCCTCTTGTTTCGTTTGCCTCACAACCTACTACTTGCAAAATTACAAAAATTACAGAATGCCGCTGCTCGTGTCACATTACACCAGTTCTGAAATCACTTCATTGGTTGCCTGTAGAAGAACGTATTGTTTTCGAGATTCTTCTGTTATTATTTCACTGTATACATGGCTCTGCTCCGCAGTACAACATTGGTTTGATCAAGCATTACATTCCCTCTAGCTGTTACGTTCTCAAAACCCTGGCTTAGGAGCGAACCTTTGCTTATGCTGGGCCGTCGATATGGAATACTCTTCCTCAAGGGATTAGAAATAGCAGTTCTGTTGAAGTGTTCAAAAATAATCTTAAAAAGTATCTGTTTAATTTGGCCTATAATTGATTACCATTACCTTTCATGTCCGTACATATCCTATTGCACTCTTGCTTATTTGTGATGTATTCATCTTTTGCACAAGTTGCGCCTTGAGCATTTGATCATCAAGTGGATTCGGCGCCTTATAACTCTTATATTATTATTATTATTATTATTATCATCAATGTATAGAAATCGAGCTTCTCTACCGCTCAACTGCGGTGGTCAAATGCAAAATTACCTGGGCAAAATGCGCAATAAAATGTGTTTTTTAGGGTTAAAGATTGACAAATTTGCCGCTCGGTCGCTTTGCCCCCTCGCTTCTACAATAACCGGGACCTGGGGGTGGGGCACTAACTTCATTGTTTGCCCCGGGCGCCATAATCCCTATATACGCCACTAGTTTCGCTCCCTCACACGTGAAATATTGCGTCCAAATAAAAGCAGTCCTGGCGTCGAAGTATATAGTAACTTTCCGCCTAAAAAAATTGTTTGCTACAAGCTGTCATCTTTCTCTAAAATTTGCTAAAACGTCAGAGCTTTCACGCTTCGTGCGGAAAGGGGGGAAACTCCCCCTCCCTGCACCCACCCCTGTTACATACAGTTGAATAATGCGTCCAAAATAACTGAAAAGCAGCCAGGGCGTCGAACTATAACTTTCCGCCTCAAAAAATTGCTTGCTATACGAGCCGTTTATCTTTCTCCTTTTTTTCCGAATTTGCTAAAACGTCAGAGCTTTCGCGCTTCGCGCTGGAAGGGGGGGGGGGGGACCTCCTCCCTTCCCGGTACCTACCCTTGGGGAGCACGCTTTGCTATTTTGTATGCTAATTATGAAGAGACTTGGTTTTATAGTAGACACTGTTTTACTTTTTTACTGATGAACAACTTTGTACTGAATAATAATAAGCATGGAAGTTCTACATAAATAAAGATATACAAATAATTTCTTGGTACTACAAAATTTCAATATGGCACGAAAAAGAGACATGATAACGAAGCTTTTCGACCTGCACTCATCAGGTTATCACGCAGGTATATAACAAATTACTTGAAATCAACTATATTATACTCGATACTTTGCGATTGTTCTGAAATTACAACGGCAGGGTTGTGTCCGGGTTAATCGAGTATAATATAGTTGATTTCAAGTAATTTGTTATATACCTGCGTGATAACCTGATGAGTGCAGGTCGAAAAGCTTCGTTATCATGTCTCTCTTTTTCGTGCCATATTGAAATAAAGATATACAATTTGCTGACTTTTCAAATATTGTTCAGCTTGCGTTAAGTATAATTCTATTTATTTCTCATTTATTACCGATTCATTTACTAATTAAATAAACAAGGATCTATTTTTACACCAAAGGAAACGACTGTACTCAAACGAAATAAAATAAAAATGCAGAAGTGACAGAATAATTAACTGTAGATTGTGGTCACTATAGTGTCTACCACCACTCCACCAGTGACCAGGAAGAAGTACTGAATGTACACATTCAGTTGCTTCAAACATTGACAATATGTGGGAGAGAAATAGGGATGAAGATACTAGTTTGTTAACATTTAACGTGCGACCGGTGATACTGAGCAATAGCGACTCACAATTTCTGGCATTTATTTCGAGTTGGTCAGAATGTTTTCATGTTTATGTACGCACATTGACTAATTCATGCACTGGTGTACTCATGGAGGGGCCGGTTTCTCCCCATCCCCCATGAAATTCAAACAGGGAACATTATCAGTGCCATATATACCATGGGCCGGCAGATGGGGGGGGGGGGGGGGGGAGCTCACACACTATTATACATATATATATATATATATATATATATATATATATATAAACGACTAACGGGTACATTAGGAGGACAGTTTTTGTTCTTTTTCTTTGTTCAACTGTCGACTTAATGTACCAACTGTCGACCTAATGTAGGGGTCGCTATTATGACGAAATAAACTGCATTGTTAGGTGTCGACTTAATGTACCCGTTAGTCAAATATATTACTAATTATATATATATATATATATATATATATATTACTAATTAAAACAAAAATACAAAATATATGTCCCTCCCCCCACGTTTGAGGAGCGATTGACGACCTTGACAATGACAATACATCAGAATATGGCAATTTTGTTTATATAATTTTATTTATTTTATTTGATATTATTTTCAGTATCACGTAGGCCAACTGATCACCGCCAGAGCTTCCCAGCTTTTGTAAATGGCCATGACAAAAATTGTTCCCCAAAGGTAGTATATTTCCCGTGTCGGACAAATCTTGTCTTTAAAAGACGTCTTAACAATGTCGTCTATTTGGTCATACAAAATGGCTAAAAAATGGTCTTTGAAAGACGTCATAAGGATGTCGTACTATCGTTAATTTTAATTACAAAAATGGCAAACTATTGTCTTTGAAAGACATCGTATTTAAGTCATAATTACGTCTTTGCTGTAGAAATATGACGTCTTCACGAGACGTTATAAAGACGTCGTAATGACGTTGTATACACGACGTATGACGAGTTGACCAGTTTAGACCAGTTTACGACGTCTTCAAGACGTCAGTCTGCTATCAGGGTATAGTAGAAGTAGCAACATATTTATGGCGAACTGACATAATATACATCAAAAGATAACTTATGAAAACAAATAATGATTGGGAGAAAAAAAAATTCTGTACAGATATAGAGAAATTCAATTCAATTGGCGCTTTCTTTTTTAAATAAATGCAATTTGATTATCGCAAAAATAAGATATTGAAAATCGGAATATAGGAATTTTAGCTATCATCTTAGGAGAAATATAATTATATTAATAAACAAACACCAGTCCTGTGACTAATGGACCTTGGGTTTTTTGTTCTTTGTATGCTTTCCAATTAATGTTGAATTCAATCCACTGTTTTGCACCATCAATATGATTGTCACAACATTCTACTATATAGCTTACGTGGCGATACACAAATAAAGGTTCATTCAGATAAATCGTTTAAGTTTCAAGGTCTGAGTTTTGATTCAGCAAGTAGATAAATTTTCTGAAACTTCCACTCTAAATTCTCATAAAAGACATGAACAAATAAAGCATACAATTATTCAATTCAACAGGCAGGCCCACTATGTTTAACAACAGTAATAATATTAATAACAACATGCAACAGGCAGGCCAAACATTTGGGCCTGCCTGTTGCATGTTGTTATTGGTTGGCCTTATAATAGCTTGGAAAAAAATCCGGCCCCTATTTTGTGGGTTTGCCCAAGTGTGTTAAGAAATTAGAGACATGGGTCATAATAATACCATCATAACAAATACACAATTAGTTTTACAAGCACAATGAAATTTGCATCGTCCAAGTCAGAAAAAAATTCTGCCGTACAAAACCCACCGGGCAAGCTACGCGAGGTCTGCCGGAGATCACGGGCGAAGGACCCTTGTTTGTTCCGTCAGCGTGTGCTTCTTGCCACTGAAACAGGGTTGCGCGATAGGATAAAAAGGCGTCTTAATTCCGGTAAAATATCAGCTTTCATCTTTATATATGCACAATTCATTGTCATAGAATGCTACTTACATCAGAATTATTGTCATCAGAACATAATTATTGTCATGATTTATTAAAATATATTGACATCGTCATATAATATGAATAAAACGGAGGTACTTACCTCATTTTTCCAGTCATGCTTTCAGCGATATCAGCTAAACACTCTTTTACGGGGCCCAGGTCACGCCAAACAAAAATAATAATAAATAAATAAATACAAAAATCCTAGCTACGCCACTTGCCCTTTCGTCCCCGTGTGTTTTAATGCATAATTATTCGATTCTCCTATTTTTTTTGCACAAATAATGATTTCCTTGTGAAAAGCCTTTTTTAGATACTGTTTTATTATATTTTCTACATCTTAGACAAAAGAAAAACGAAAAAAAAACAAAACAGCAGAATACATTTTTCAAAAATTTCTAAAACGTCTGTTACAAAAGTCTACTCAACACACCCATTCGAGGAAAGCCCCCCCCCCCCCCCCCTCCCGGTTGTCTCGAAGTGGCGCGTTCATTGAACTTCTTTCAGCGATATCAGCTAAACACTCTTTTACGGGGCCCAGGTCACGCCAAACCAAAATAATAATAAATAAATAAATACAAATAAATAAATATAATAATAAATAAATAAAATATACATTAACCAAATCACGCAACTTCGTAATGTGTTTTTATTTTATTCGTTTTTAAACTCTTTAATTCTGTATCACACCAGCATTGCGTGCTTATAGGTTAAGAGCAGTTCACAAACACTGAGAAACGTTTATCCTAATATGTATTTAATAGGCTCCCTCCGTCCCCACCCTTGTCCAACCCTGGATCCGCCCCTGCATAAATTCATCCCCAAATAACTTAATCCCACATGTTTTTGATTATTATTATGGAGTTATAGAAAACCCTAAATATAGTTTTGGTAAAGATTAAACAATGTTAATTACATAATGATTTGAATGAATTCAATGAGTTTTTGTCGTTTTTCATTGGAAAATTTGTCATATATTATTTGTCATATACATGATTTTGTAAATGAAACGATATGAATTAAATGAATTCAATGAGTTTTTGTCGTTTAGTATATTATACACGCTTTTGAATACAGACGGTATCATCATTGTAAATAGCATTGTCAATTCAATGAGTTTTTGTCGTTTAGTATATTGTACATGATTTTGAATACATGACACTATATGAATTCAATGAGTTTTTGTCGTTTAGTATATTATATATGATTTTGAATACAGACGGCATCATCATTGGAAAATTAATTTGCCATATACATGACACTATATGAATTAAATGAATTCAATGAGTTTTTGTCGTTTTGTATAGTACAAATATAGGTCATAGTACATTTTCAATTGTCAATAAAACTAAATGAATAAAATGGATTCAATGAGTTTTTGTCGTTTTGTATATAGTAGTCCGAGTGAGATAAAAAGGGAGCACAGAGAGAGTGTGAGAGAGAGGGGTAAGGGGGGGGTGAAGCAGATGTGGAAATAGATCAATAGTACAGAGTGCAGAGATAAAGAGAAGGGGCAATGCAGGTCATAGTACATGTTCTACATTAATAACTTCGACAAATCCAAAAAAAAAAACGGCAGGTATAGAATTATAGAAAATAGAAAATATAGAAATCAAAGGAATTGATGCAGATCATAGTTATCATACAGGTTAATAATACATTATGAATATTTAAGAATGGATTATGAGCGTCTATACGAAAATTGTCAAATAGTGATTTGAATGAATTCAATGAGTTTTTGTCGTTTTTCATTGGAAAATTTGTCATATATTATTTGTCATATACATGATTTTGTAAATGAAACGATATGAATGAAATGAATTCAATGAGTTTTTGTCGTTTAGTATATTATACACGCTTTTGAATACAGACGGTATCATCATTGTAAATAGCATTGTCAATTCAATGAGTTTTTGTCGTTTAGTATATTGTACATGATTTTGAATACATGACACTATATGAATTCAATGAGTTTTTGTCGTTTAGTATATTATATATGATTTTGAATACAGACGGCATCATCATTGGAAAATTAATTTGCCATATACATGACACTATATGAATTAAATGAATTCAATGAGTTTTTGTCGTTTTGTATAGTACAAATATAGGTCATAGTACATTTTCAATTGTCAATAAAACTAAATGAATAAAATGGATTCAATGAGTTTTTGTCGTTTTGTATATAGTAGTCCGAGTGAGATAAAAAGGGAGCACAGAGAGAGTGTGAGAGAGAGGGGTAAGGGGGGGTGAAGCAGATGTGGAAATAGATCAATAGTACAGAGTGCAGAGATAAAGAGAAGGGGCAATGCAGGTCATAGTACATGTTCTACATTAATAACTTCGACAAATCCAAAAAAAAAAACGGCAGGTATAGAATTATAGAAAATAGAAAATATAGAAATCAAAGGAATTGATGCAGATCATAGTTATCATACAGGTTAATAATACATTATGAATATTTATTTAAGAATGGATTATGAGCGTCTATACGAAAATTGTCAAATAGTCAAATCAAATTCTCATGCAATAAAAAACTTGAAACTTGACCAATTAAAATAATATTTTAACAAAATTATAGTAAGTAGAGCTCACTTTATTCTAACTATCATTCATAATAGTTAATCATATCTAAATAGGCATTGAAATAGAGTTCATAATTCTGAAGGTTCTTATTTCCGAAAAAGAAATATAGTTCATAATTCCGAAAAGGAAATAGGGTTCGTATTTCTGAAAATTCAAAAAAAGCCTCATACTTCCGAAGGTCTGTAATTCCAAAGAGTTGAGTAGGGCTCTATTGATTTCTTGGAATTATGAACCTTTTCATTTTGGGAAATACGAACCCTATTCCATTTTCCGAATTATGAACTCTATTCCATTTTCATATACACGAACCCCATTTCATTTTCGAAATTATGGACCCTATTTAATTTTCGGAAATGCAAACCCTTTTTTATTTTTCGGAAATACGAACTTATTTTCATATTCGGAAATACGAACCTTTTTATTTTTCGGAAAACGAACCCTTTTTCATTTTCGGAAATATGAACTTTTTTTCATTGTCAGAAATATGGACCTTTGGAATGATGATCATTTTCGGAAATACGAACCTTCGGAATTATGAACCCTTTTTCATTTTCGGAAATACGAGCTTTATTGCATTTTCGGAATTATGAACCTCATTTTTTTTCTCGGAAATATGAACCTTTGGAATTATGAATCCTATTTCATTTTTGGAAAGTACTTGATATTGATATCACTAGCAAACCAAATTTGGTCATTAGACTGGATAAGAACTGTCCGCATTTGAAACTTCAATTTCAAACACTATTTGTGGTAATGATTTAATAAACATTTATGAGAAAATCTTATACTTTCGTTGATACCAAGTATATAGCCTTTATAGGGTGCTTATATTAATCACGAACGTTCACGTTTCTGAGGTGGTTAACTTGAATGGTTAATAAAAACCTGTTCCATGGCAAATATCCCGGTATAAGCGGGTTTTTGTAACGCTTAAATTTGTATTCTTCAACAATAAACATGCCATTTTTACTCTTCTCAAATTTTGTTTTTTGAGCCTCCTTTGACCGATTGGTACATTTTACAAAATTCTCACCCATATACGTTTATTATAGTTTATACATGTAATTGCTATGGTAAACTGTTAAATGTTTGTACTAGCCGTGCGGCTGCTTATATGCAAAGTACCCCACGCACACTAGCACTACATGCACAGCCGGCGATATTGCGTTGATTGGAAGCGAGAGCTAAGATGATTTTTATGCCGTGAATGCAGCGGGAATTCAGTCGTGTGGTGGATGGTAAATGACACAAAACTATTCTTGTTGTTTAAAGATTTCAATTACTTCAAAATATGATGTAATAACGGTGAGAATTCAACATATTTTTTTCACAAAAGAGCCCGGGGACGTTTTGACCCGAGGACGTTTTGACCCGGGGACGTTTTGGTCGCACAAAGGGGACGTTTTGGTATCACCCGAGGACGTTTTGGCGCGGGGACGTTTTGGCGCGGGGACGTTTTGACTGGTAAGCGCATAATTATTCAATTCTCCTATTTTTTTTTGCACAAATAATGATTTCCTTGTGAAAAGCTTTTTTTAGATACTGTTTTATTATATTTTCTACATCTTAGACAAAAGAAAAACGAAAACAAAAACAACAACAGAGTACATTTTTCAAAAATTTCTAAAACGTCTGTTACAAAAGTCTACTCAACACACCCATTCGAGGAAAGCCGTTTCAAACACATACATGTGCGACGTTTCTTTTGTAGTTCAGTATAGTAGAAATCCGACTGATTGTTTAATGAGGGTTGAACTATAACAGAGTAAAAAGTGACGTACAATATACCTGGTTAAATCTGGTTTGAAAATATCTTCAACGAAAGGCCGATTATTTAAATATACATATACATTATTCTAACAGACCATTATCAGTTCATCGTGAGGTTAAGCGAAACAAAGCGTTGCATGTTGCAGCTGATGAGACAACAACTGTCCATGGCGCTTGCACAGAGTTGTCAAAGGCGTGGCTGAAATTGAAGACTCGAGGCTCCTGATGACATCAGGAGAAACACACCATCCACGATTGGTGAAGAAAATGCAGTCAAAAGTCGACTCACTCGATGTATGGTTGAAAACCACCGTATAGGCCTACGGAGTTATTTCTGGATATTGAAGGACCCGTTGCCTGCCTCCCGGAAGGATCTTGTCCACCACCGACCCTCCTGCCCAATCCGCTCCAAACAGCAGAAGAATTGGCAAAACCAAAATCGGGGAAAAACACACTCTTTCTAACACGGCAAGCCTAAAGTCTTCCTTACCTCCAATGGCAGTTGGACTCCCTCCCAAAGGGTGACATACCAGGACTTTCTTCAATGACGACTACATGGCATCTGCCCCACTCGCTTTCGCACACCTTCTTTTCAAAACCAATCCTCGCACCCAATAACAAAACTGACCACTCACTTTAGTCCAAACAAACCACATGACCACGCTTCATTCATTCTCTAAATTTCCTTAACGTAGCAACGGAGCAGCAGAGTTGAATGAAAGAAATCAAAACCGCAGTTCACCTATGCTAACAGCGATCTCCTAACAGCAATTTACAAAAGAAAAAAGAAAGGGATGCATCCTAACTCTGTGCCTGAATTACCTTATTACGGAGTGGCGCGTTAACGCACCCTTCCGAGACAAGCGGGGGGCTTTTCTCGAAAGGGTGCTTTAACTAGTCTTTCACATCAGTCGTTTATAATCGAATTTAAAGCAGCTCTCATACATCTGAGAATGTTCATTACGAAAAGGTACGATTCTTTGCGACAAAAAAATCGCAGATTTTCCCAGCATTTCGTAATGAACATTCGCAGAGGTTCGTAACGTTCGTAAATGTTCGTAAGAATTCGCAGCCGAGTGCAGGCTTCGCAGAATTTTTTCAACATGTTCAAAAATTTCAGGAAACGTAACTATTCGTAATGTAACGTAACATATTCGTATTTCATTCGTATCTATCGTAACTCATTCGTATATTTCGTAACTCATTCTTAATGACTTGACAGCCAAGAATTTGATACAAATTAATGCTAATATTACGAATATCTGCGAATTATCCGGAACAGTGTACAATTGGAAAAATGTGGAGAGAATGTCATGAAAAGTTGCTGTAGAATTGTGAAACGCTGTGAAAACGCGCGGAAAATACGTCACTTCCGGTTATATCGCATATAAATCGCAAACATTCGTAACTTTTCCGTAACTTTTTCGTAACTGTTCCGTAAGTATCGCAGTCAATCGCAAACATTCGTGGATTTTCACATCGTTACCATTCGTATCCAAATTCGTAAAATATTCTCGCATGTATGCGAGAGGCTTAAGGAATAGAAATTCCTACACCATTGACGTAAACTAGTCTTACACATCAGTCTTTTAAATTGAAATAATCAAAATTGAAGGTACAGATTGAAAATTAAATAAAACTAATTTTTACGTAGACTTCCAGATCAGTCGTTTATAAGGAATTAAAATAGTGAAAATATTGACGCAAAATAAAAAAATAAAAACAATCAAATAATTTACTGACATATTTAAATATGTAAAGCACTTTACCTATAATCTTGCATATCAGTCTTTTTTTTTGTTAAAATGAAAAATAATGATCCATATCTTTCTGTGTATGGAATTCATTTTTTGTTCTACTTACCAAATACGATCATCCAACAATTCTAATGAGTAATGCCATGTAATGTCTACTTGTACTATTGTAGGCGAAATTTCGCGGGCTAGCCAGCTAGTTGGCTACTTCCGTCTTGAGAGTTGAGATATCACGTGACGAACCGGGGGGGGGGGGCTTTTCTCGTTAACGCGCCACTCCGTTCTCAACGCACCCTTTCGAGACAAGCGGGGGGGGGGGCTTTTTCTTGAAAGGGTGCGTTGAACGCTCCACACCGCGCCGCTCCGCACCGCACCCTTTCGAGATAAGCCAATATTAAGAGGCATTGAGTTATGCAATACATGTCTTGCAGTAGAACAAAAAAAAACGATTAAAATAGGTATTTTGACAATGATAATTACATAAAGATACAAATAAATGCTTTCACAAAGTACAAAGATTGGATGTCCTATATTATGGTAACTTTCCATATATAGAATTTACAACAAAATGATAACAACTAAAAGTCCAATCTCGGAGAGTTTAGAAGTAAGTTTGAGAAGATATTCATAAAGGTTGAAACAAAACAAAACATATAGTCTATGTTATTTCGGTATGTCATACCAAAGCTTCATTAGCATTAAGCATGCTAAGCAGTCATCCAATTGTAAAACCGCATAATCAGTGGCCTATACAGTTTAAATAGGGGGGGGGGGGGAATCAGAATTGTCGACATAATATCTCAGGAGATAAATAACTCGGAACAAACAAACAAAAAGACCAAACAAATAGCCACAACCAAAGTTGAGGTTTGATGTACTGTACATTTATGTAGTTCACTTTACGAGTGAATAGAACATTGTAAATTACTAGAAATTGAGTTAAGTGTAGATATAATGTATCAAGAAATTTCGAAACGGATTAAATCATAGCGAGAACAACCAAATGTGAATGTTTGGTGATATAACTGCTAATACCCAAGTTGTATATCATATCTTGTAATTACAGAAATTCTTAAACAAAAGAAACACTAAAGAAATAGCAGAATCGCATAACCAGTAGCCTATCCAGTTCAAGGTAGAAAGAAAGAAAACAAACTCAAAATTGTGGACGTATCTCAGTAGATAAACAACTCAGAACAATAATTAGACTAAAATCGAGGTTAGGTGTATTGTGTATACATGTAGCTCACTTTACGAGTGAATATATAGAACATTGAAAATGTCTAGAAATCAAATAAAGTGTGCGTATAATACAAACTTGTGGACTTATAAACAACTCGGAAGAAAATAACATGCCCGAAATCGCGATTTGGTGTATTGTTTATTCATGTCCTTCATTTTACGAGTGGGTAGAACATTTCAAATTACTAGAAATCAAATAAAGTGAGGATGTAATATGTATCAAGAAATATCTAAACATATTAAATCATAACAAGAACAACATACTCGAATTTTCTGTGGTATAAGCTACTACCCAATTAATTTGTTTTGCTAGCAGAACACCACCATGAAGACTGTAGTTTATGATATGTTGGCATTTCACTTCCAAACTTCCAAAACAAAATAAACACTAACGAATCCCAGAATCACAATCACAGAATCCCATAACCAGTAACCTATCCAGTTGAAGGTGGAAGAAACATAAAAATAAAACCAAAAAAATCAAAAGTGTGACGCATATGTCAGGAGATAAACGACTCAGAACAAAATAACACGACCAAAATCGAAGTTTGGTGTAGTGTATATTCATGTAGTTCATTTTACGAGTGAATAGAAAGTTGTAAATTACGAGATATCAAAGTGTGGATATAAATTATATCAAGGAATATCTAAACAAATTAATTCATAGCAAGAACAACCAAACTCGAGTTTTGGTTGTATAAGCTATTACCCTAATTCGTTGTACTAGCAGAACAATGCCACGAATGCTTATATTAACGATATATCTTAAAGATAATGTTGTTGTGATAGAAGAATATAATTCAAACTACTTGAAAGGAAACAAAACGTGGATATAATATATTTCAGGGCATTTATCAGATACCTGAACAAATGAACCAATATACAAACAATCCATGTAGTTCGCTCTAACAGTAAAACAACACTATGAATAAGTATAACGTGGCTTTAATAAGCTGCATGTATATACAGGAGTAATTAAGCAACAAAAGTGCATGTACTATACTGTTCAACTATAATTAAAAAGTCATTTCGCCTTTAAAGATGATATGTTATTGATTGTAGAATGTAATTGGAATTACTGGAAATTAAACAAAGTGTAAATATGTATATCAGGGTATTAATTTGATTTGAAGAAAGCTCGCGAAGTTTTGAAGAAAGTTTTTAATCATCGACGACATTACCACTGCATGCTGAACTCCAAGAGAAACAAATGTGGTCAAAGCAAGTTCAGGCACTCTACGCAACAGGCACCAGAATGAGATTCTATGCAGGCAAGTGGCCTCTCCGTGGAGGTGAAGCGTATAGTTTTGAGTCATCTTGCTCATGATCAGTTTTCAGCTGTAATTCCAGAGATAGATGCAATCAGTAGTGAAAATATGTCACACTGCCTATTTTGCCTAAATCGATATGGCCAATCATATACTTGTTGATAATTTTTGTTTATATGATAAATAAATGATCCAGAAAAGATACCAGGAATGTCACTATATAGCTAATTTCTGTTTGTATACACAGTCACTGACTATTGTAATTATGCATTTTGAGATGATTATACTGATTGTTTAATACAGCTGATTTTGGTATATTATTTCACATTATTCACTTATTCATGGTGTTGTTTCGCTAGTAAAGCGAACTACTGAAATATGTCTTTGCATTGTTTGACATATTCTAACCACGAAATTACAAAGAATGTACAATTTTGATAAATTTGGAGCATATCATGTCATATTTGGATGCTTTGAGAACTTAAGCCAAATTACGATCGGTAAAAGATCCGTAGAAAAAACAACACCATATTTCCACACACAAATGCCACAAACTTCCAAACGTATTGCAAAGTTGACAGTAGTTTTGTTTTAAAATATGACGAGAAATAGCTGAAGTGTTCAGGCCGAACATTCATGCCACATGTGTGCAGTACCCATTTCTGTGTGCAGTGCATGTGCTTTTCAGCGAGATTGGGTCAATTTCTTATCATTTTGTGAATTAAAAAACATCACAGAATACACCAATTCTTATGAAGACATGATCAACCTTTCGTGACCAGACCTCAACTTTATCTTTAAGTATATAATTTCTTTTATTATTTTTTGACAGAAGACAAATTTTATTTTATTTTGCTCTTTTTATCATCAATGAAATTGATCAGATATTTTAAAAAGTTAAACCAGAAAAATCCTATACAAAATGCATGGTTTTTATTTTAAATTTTTAACATTTTATCCGTGCGCCTAAGTGTAGATTTTGTTTCCTTATGATTCAGACTTCATAGCCTTCTCCTGTCATCCTCTCAAAATTGGCTGTTGCAGCTTTAAGGTACTCGACCAGAGCATCTGTGGAGGGAGGAGAGCTCAAGTCACCACTTGCAGCACCAATGACCGGATCAGAGAGATTAGCTGGGCCATCGGGGGCGGCGACATCACAGTTCAGCTCACCGTACAAAACGGAGAAGTTGTTACCCTCTTTCTTGCTCAATTTCTTCCCACTTTTTCTCGAGTTACGGTCGCCCATGATGAAATTATAAGGGATCCAGTTGGTTAGTATATAGACAAAGAGTACTGACAGCTGCATCAAACTCGTCGAATAAGGATATCTAGGGTGTATGAAGGTTATGTTCAGGAGAGGCTTACTATCACTTGTTGCCTAGTCAGTTGCCATAATTGGTGATCTAAAATTTTTGTAAAATTCCAATATATGCTATATCTCTGCAATGGAAAGTCATAGCATAACCATATTTGGCATGTGAGTGAACATAGGGTGCGTGCGCGTATGCGTGCGTGGGTGAAGTTGCGTGCGCGCAAAATCTGAAAATGCTTAAAATGGGCATGTTTCAGGCCATTTTAAACATTTAAAATTTTCCGCGCATATGCTTCTTTGATTTTTCTGCTTCCATAAAAACGCATTTATTTGGGGGTTTCATTCTCCTTTAAGTGGAATAATAAGCAAAGGAGAGGTTAATGGGGCGTAAATTCCAAAAACGGCAACGCACTGCGTGTACACTGGGACTACACAAGACGAGTAAAACCTATGAGGGTTGTATTCACAAGCGACTCACACGCTACTCGATCGTAACTTCCAGCGAATCGATGAGATTGATGTGCAGACAGCCTAGCCGTCTGGGTTGAAGGGTCCCAGCGTAGAACAATGTTTCAGCGTTCCTTTCATATATTTAAATTTACCAGAAATTATGAATGAAATATCAAATAATCTCGCGCATATCTTTTGATACAAAGAGAACCATGCATATGTGAGAATATAACAAGTTTCATAACATTTTTCTCTCTGCTACCGAAACTATAAGTGAGCTTTAACGACTTAAAACGAACAAGAGAATAAGGTATTTTTTACATCTTTTACAGTGCAAAGGTGTGATTGATGGTCTAGCGATGAATAGAATTAACGAAACGTGCAGTATATACGTATAAAATGTACAGGATATTGTGTCGTACTGCACTGTGCATGTATTTTTTAATGAGTTTAAGCCTAGTCTCAGATTACCTAGCCTCATACATCTACCCCATCAAGACAAAACTTCTGGCATTCCTCCTTATAGTGATTCGATATTTTAGGGCACTTGACAAAGGTCAAAACCCAGATGTTCAAATGTTCATAGAGTCATTTATATGAGTACATTATTTCTTCACATATCGAGTTGCGGGTGTACTTCGCACTTCTCATACAGCCCACCTGTATAGAGTTATACTTGCTGAACTCTAGTTAGGTGGGCTGTACGTGCGCAAAATCTGAAAATGCTCAAAATGGTCTATAATGGATTTGGGCATGTTTCAGACCATTCTTGGTCTAATAATTTTTTTTCCATGGCTTTATATGATCTCTGCATGACTTTCAAACATAAATTTAAAAAGTACTCTTACTTTTTACGGTTCTTATCTTTAATGACAATCCACAAGGTTACAGGAACTATGTATGGTTTTTTTTTTTAATACCGGACATTTTTTTTTTAATCCTGTAGTCTCATTAGTACATGGATGTTATCCACATTCCACATTAGGCTTAGCTTTACATAATATACTCATATGGTTATTTTTGAAATATTCATAGCCGTTATTATTGTTGCTTTTACTTGTTAAAGGAGAATGAAACTGAACAACCATTAGCTGATAATCATGTGGAAATCTCTCTAAAGTTTGCAGATTCCATGCTAGATATTAATCCATGGGGACTGCCATTTTGAAAAGCTGTGATGTCATATGAGTACATGTCCATTTACACAATGGATATGATGTTGCATAATGAAAAGCTATTGTAGAACTTAAGCCACCAATGCAAAATGGCAGCCATCTTGGTACCCTCATTGTCTTGCACAGGTGATATCTGAGAGCAGTTGTAGGTCTTTGTCACTTCTTTGAAGTATTGACAAACACTTTGACATTTGTGTCTTTTTTGTAATAGAATAGAATAGATAGTAGAAATTCATATACAAACAAATAAGAGAAATATTTGAAGTTATATATAAATATTTTTCATACTTTCAAACATAATTTCTAATTCATTTACTTTGTATCTAAATGATATGATGCCATTTAACATTATTCACGATTCTATGATTTGAAAGTCTAAATATCTACTTCCCCCCCAAAAAAAAAAAAAATCAAAAAAAAAAAAAATCATGCAGTCTCAGTAACATTTCAGATCGTTAATCATTATCATTATCATTATTTGCTTTACTTGCTGAACCACATTATGGTCACTTTTGTATTGATAATTCATTTTGACTGTTTATTTCAAGAAGATTTTTCTGCAATGTTCATATCTTGTATTGTATTGTCAATGATATATTTGTTAATTTGCAGGGCCTTCCTGTAAACCAGTGTTGAAATCACTGATGAAGCTACCCTGTTAAAATAAGAGTAAATAAATAAATAAAGTAAATAAATGATTTTACTACTCAGACACCTTCCGTCTCAAGACTCATTCCTGGTGCAAGTTATATTTCACAATAAACATGATAAAATGTCAAGTGTGAGAAAACATATAAATATAAACAAATAACTATATATATATATAATTTTATATATATATATATCCCTACAAAGCCGCTCATTTATGAATATTACGTGTAAATATAACTGACCTATTTACAATGACATCTATCTTACCAAATACTACTCGTATCCATATGTTGAGAGAAGTGCAAAAGGCAGCATTGATGAAAATAGCTGTCAATGTAGCACACACTGCTGCTACAAAACCAAGTTGAAGGTGTAGACCTGCCATCGCCATGATGAAATATATACATGTATAGCACGACCGATTGAAATAAGCACTATCGGCACAATCATACTCGGGTGCCTGCACAAGCGACTTGTTGATAGGTTGTTGAAACCTTTAATCAATTTCATTAGCGTGAATGCTGTGCCGAAGTCGATGACGATGAGCGAAATCAAAGATGCCACAAAGCAAGATGTCGCGCTGAATCTCTGCATGAAAGCGATCAGAACACAACAATGGAAGCAAGCTGTAGAAAATGCACCAAACGCGGAAATCGCTAAAGCACTTCGAAGCTTTCGCAATGTCCATGATGAGCTATCAATAGCGCCCTCAGATGATCTCGTATTACGCGGAAATTGCATAATCATACCTAGCTCGCTAAGTGATCGCGTAATTGACATAGCACACGAAGGGCACCAGGGAATCGTGAAGACAAAGCAATTACTTCGAGAGAAAGTCTGGTTCCCTGGAATTGACCAAATGGTTGAACGAAAAGTAAGTCAGTGCCTAGCATGCCAGTCGACGACAACTGGGCCAAATCTACGTAGCCCACTTAAAATGTCCGATCTGCCCATAGGGCCATGGGTAGAAGTCAGTGTAGACTTTGCCGATGTACCATCAGGCGATCACTTGCTTGTTGTGATTGACGATTATAGTCGTTATCCAGTTGTTGAAATCGTATCGTCAACATCTGCCAAAGCTACAATCCCAAAGCTTGATCGAGTATTTTCGCTATTTGGCATTCCGCAAGTAGTACGCACAGATAACGGTCCTCCGTTTAATAGCGAAGAATTCAAGCAGTTCGCACAATATCTCGGATTCAAGCATCGCAAAATCACGCCTCGATGGCCAAGAGCGAATGGGGAAGCAGAAAGGTTCATGCGCACGCTAAAGAAAGTGTTACGCACCGCCCATGTTGAATGCAAATCATGGCGGCAAGAGATGTATCGTTTTCTTCGTAATTACCGAGCGCCACCACATTCCACCACTGCACTACCTCCAGCAACAATCATGTTCGGAAGGCCCCTGCGCACACGTCTCCCCGAGGTTCTGCAAGAAAGCGAAGACTCCACGCTACGCAAACGAGACAAAGCGAAGAAAAATGCCATGAAAGCGAACGCGGAGCGAAATATGACCTTCAGACGCGTTCCTCTAAAGAAAGGAGACACGGTTCTTGTGAAGCGTGATAAGTTTGTGAGGAAAATTTGCATAATTCGCATTTTTAAATTATATGGGGATTTTATCACGGCTCATTTTGATAGTTTCTTTGTAAAAAAGTTGGGATTATATCATTTTAAGGGAAAGTGCTAGTTTTACTAACAGTTACACTGATTTGTTATAGGAATAGATAGTAGACTATACACTGCAACTTAAAAGTTGAATAAGTAATCCTAAATGTGAGACTGTACACTCTTAAAATGTTGGTTAAATTTAGTTGGGTAACTGCTGGTTGGTTAAAAATATGCCCAATTTGGGGCTATTATTAACCAACTGGACACTCGAGTGGTGTAACAAATATTGGTCAATAATTTTTACCTAAATATTGGGCATATATTTATCATCAGTGTTTGGTAAATATGGGTTGGGTACTTGTTGCCCTGTAGTTGTGTAATTTTGTCACATTCCCTTTGCCAGTTGGGTAAATTTTGTTGGGTAACTGATGGTTGGTTAGAAATTCGCATTTTTCCCCCCAATATTGGGGAAAACACTGATATGAATATTCATGATTTTTAGTAGCGTATGGTTTGGGGTGGCCCGATTTTACTAACTGTCACCAAATGCATAAAAAAATATAAGGGGTATATAAGAGCTTGCACTAGACTGTACCAACTAGATAGGATAGGACTAGGATAGAATAGGTTAAGTTATGATCGGTAAGAGCGCCACGCGTGATAATTCAGCCGTATTTATTCAGCTCGTATTCATGAATCTTCCGCGTTTATGAATATTCATGAGTAGCGCAAGGGTTTGATTATTCGACGTTCTTTAACATTTTTTCTCAGGTTTCATCCATAAATTTAGGATGTATGTAAAGAGGAATATTCCAAGATTCTATATATCTGAAATTCAGAACCATATTCCTGTATCATAACATTGAAAATCAGGCTTACACATTGCCTTCAAAATGATTTTCATTCGTGCGTCTTAGAAGACGCGTAAACACACCTTACATTTCTTGCGTCATTACACTTTTATAATAGGCGTGTTGCTACACTATTTCTCTTCAAAATGAGCCATAAATCAGTATGTATTCTTTTTGAGGACGGTCAGGAACCAAAAAAGTCTATCACCTTGTCATCCCCTTCGTCCGACGAAGAGCGAGTTTCTTGCATTGGCAACAATGCTGCGGTCTGATTGGTCAACGCGTCCTAGCCCTGCTGCGCATTGTGATCAGGGTCAACGAACTTCAACGGTGTGGAAACAACCACCTACAGGTCAGGGTTTAGCGTCGTCTACTTTAGTCGCAGTAACCAAGTATTCGTATAAATTTATAATGAATGGAGTCACATGAAATAGCTAATAATTAAAGCAGTGGCTGCAGTTCGTCATAATATTCCTAAAAAAAATAATAAATCACCCTCTTTACCTCATTAACGCCATTAATCTAGTCTTCCTGGTAAGTATGGATACGTGTATATTCTCGTGTCCCATATGTGTTTTTCTGCGTCGGCTTTACTGCCCCTGTTAACTAAAGTTTGGCATTGGTTGTTAGCCCCAGAGTTAGAGGTGAAAATGTTATTCAAATAAATTTTATATTGTAACCATTAGTTAAAGATGGGATTCATGTGTCCCAAATTTCCTACGACAAAAATACTCTGCACATTTTCATGCAATTTTTCCGGGGGGGGGGGGGGGGGTAGAATGTGTTCAATATTCGAGGGAACACGCAAGTGAGGGAAGGTGTGGGAGGGGGTTACATCCTGCTCCCACACGAGGGAGCTTTTGCATATTTAGAATTGAAAGTGAACGATCTGGTGCACACTTTGGTGGAATTATTTGAAAATCTAAAATCCGAGTCTTAAAAAAAAAAGAAAGAAGGAGTACATGCGCTGCCCCAATCCGACTCCCCAAGCTTTGGGAGTAAAAATAAAAGGCACCCCTCAGGACCGAGTTGTGTTTGGCATCCATTCTTCAAAAATATCACTTTCACAGTACCACTTTCAACTTGTTTTCTTATCCTTTCATTCTCTTCTCAGAATATTACCCAAACCTTATATATTGCATGCTGGAATAAACAATTTAAATTTGAAATGCAAAACAAAAATGGAGCGTGTTATGACTCGTCATAAGAATAGCCACTGCCTTCATTATAACTGGGAATAAATTATTGGCGGGACATTTTGACCAGTCAACAGCAAAATCATATTTAGTTTTTATTCATTTCAAACATTTCTCTCAGGTTTTGTCATTCACTCAACACGTTGCCCACTAGAATTAGAAACAACTTGAGTGCAAAAGAAATATTCAGAGTATCAGGAATGCATCATTCATATAGGCCTACCTGTAATATTCCCAGACATCGTAATTCCGAATCCGGCATGTCCGGACAGGTTGTTAGGGACAGGTTATTTTTAAACAATGAATTAAATCGAACAACTTTTCATGCAAATTGTCACAAATCTTTCACAGGATAGGTTGAAAATCATGTGCATTGCAAATATTCAGTGGATATCCTTTTAAGTTTTTAGTGTTACTTGATGCACGTTTTTTGTAAAATCAGATGGCAAAATTGACAGACTAATTTTGTTTACCGGTAACATAAAATAACAAGTGTCCGGATATGCATGTGATATGCAACCCCCATCCTACATCATAAAGCAAAAAGAAAATCTGAGTGATAAGGTACCTTCCATATAAGGGCAGAAGTAGGCCTAGTAATAAATAGACTTAACTTACATGTAGAGTCATCAGACTTATTTTTATTAAATGAACATATTGAACATGTTGAACTTGTTGTGCCGAGTTAAGTGCAGCTTGCCATGTGTATACAGTACACAAATATACACGGGTGGGCCTACAAAGCCAAAAAAAGCAATGTCGGCACCCACAGCGGTTCACTGCCCAACACGCAACTTCCATCGTGAAATTGATAATGAAAAAGATCTTGCGTCACGAAGATTTTCATACATATTGAACACTGAACTCTTATCGAGCTAAACAAGCTGTTGAAAAATGCCACGGTTTCTGAGGACGGTCAGGAACCAAAAGCGAACTTTGTGATGCAAAATCAATTCTAAATCGTAACAAAATAAGGAGTAAATCCTGGGCACTATTTCAGGCCCGAATTTTTACAGAAACATGTCATATTTCATACCAAAACAATGGTATAATCTTGAACTTTACTTACGGTAACATTCTGCCACCTTGGCTTTCCGTCGGTATGGAATACGACGTCGAATACGCGCAGGTCACAACCTCTCGTGAAATCACGTGATATACGAGAGCCAATTTTTGAGCTTCCAGCACAAACGGGATTCTGAATAAATATCGCGGATTCAGCTCATTAGCATACGCGTGGCGCTCTGACTGTGATAGGATAGCTAAAAGTAGAATTGATAAGTTAAAACCCAGAAAGACATAACAAGCCGGTTTATTTTTTTTTTTCTATTGGTTGGGCAAATAATTACCCAACTGAAAATATAACCAACCGTTGGGCAATTGTAGAATTGGGTAAAATCTGATCGGTCACCACCTGATGGGCAGTTTAATTTGCCCAACCACATAGCAAACTGATTACCCAACATCAGTTGGGCAGATTTTAACCAATAGTTGTGTGGACACCATGTTGCCCAGTGTTGGTTAAAAATTGGGCATTTTTTGCCCATCTATTTTAAGAGTGTAGAAGCCCCCGGGCGTGGCCTGATAGATTTCAGCGAGGTCCCCTCATGGCGTGTACTGTACTGTCTGTGTTCTATGTGCGTGAAATATGAAATAACAGCAACTTTAAATGGTCTGCCGCCAAGCTGTGATGAGGTGAGAATGGTGATCGATTGTCATCGACGTTGCACCCATTAGGGTGCAGATATGAACCCAGAGGGTGCAAAAATGCACCCTATATTGGGGTGCAATTTTGAACCCCATACCGGGGTGCAAATTTTGAACCCCTTGGGGTGCTGCTATTGTACCAACCCCTAGGGGTTCAAATTTGAACCCCTATTTCTTAGTGTGTATGATCACCGCGGCAAATGACCAACGCAACATTACGCGTGGCACATCATTCTTCAAAGCGGTAAATGTTGCCAACAAATCGCAGAAGCCACAATCAGAAACTGATGACATCCAACAAAGTCAAGCTTCTACAAATGACACAATAGACAATGCAGAGGCTGAACCAACTACGAACGAAGCGAAGCGATACCCATCCCGAGCACGAGCTCCACCTGTTCGCATGAAAGACTATGTGACAATATAGAACAGTCTAACGGTCAAAAGAACGCTAAATGCTTGATAAAAGGCATGTAAGAATGATGCCTGAACTTTAATTTGAAAGTCCACAAGGCAAACATTTGTTAAAGATTCTTTTAACCAGTTTGTTATGTAATTTTATTATTTGTCAGTTATGTTTTTTTTTTATCTGAGTTGTGATGTACACCAGTCCTCTCACTGAGGAAGGATGGTCAAGTGTCTTAAACCCAGCATTTTTTTCACTGCAGAACTCATTAATGAAAGAGTGTTCACAGCGGCGACGTTCCGGATTTGTTTTTGGGGAAACAAGATGGAGCTGGCGAGCTGCCAGTGGCGTCATGTTGCCTATGGCTAATCAGCGTGCAGCGAGCGATAGAGCCCAACAGTGGGAAAAACTGTGACGGCAGTGCGGGGATTTTTTTCTCAACGATGAACGCGCCCTCCCCGGCAGGCCCACAGCTAGCGACTCTGCTCCGGGATTTTTCTTCATGGGTTTTCTTTAATCCCTTTTCCTGACCCCTATTTTATCAATTTCGAGGACACCTGCGCACCCCTATTTTCTATATTTCGAGGAATATTCTGTCCGCGGACGTTCCTTGAAATTCACCCCTATATATCCGCGATTTTGGTAACGGTCATGCGGTCCCCAAGTCACATTGAGTGGCTCCACCGGGATAGCTTTAGTACAATTATATGATAAAATAACGAATGCCATGGCCAATAAAGAACATGTAATAGGAGTATTCATTGACTTATCAAAAGCCTTTGATACGCTTGACCACCATATTTTACTTTAAAAACTTCACTCTTATGGAGTTCGTGGAGTTCCCCTCTCCTGGTTTGAGAACTATTTATATAATGGACAACAATATGTATAGTGTATAATGATGTTTCTTCAAATTTCCTACCAATCCAATGCGGTGTTCCACAAGGGTCAATACTAGGCCCTTTACTCTTTCTATTATATATTAATGATTTAACCAATACAACGCCTCTTTTATCTTTCATATTATATGAAGATCACACAGTCATTTTCTGCTCACATCGTAACTTAAATACCCTAGTAAATATACTTCATAATGAGTTACCAAAGTTATCTTTGTGGTTTAAATGCAATAAATTGTCCCTTAATTTAGATAAACCAATTTTATGTATTGCAAGCACGTTAATTGTCATAGATATGTACCTCTTGAAAGAAAGAGACAAATTTTTGGGCCTCATTATCAAAGAAAACATATAGCTATATATATATATATATATATATCCCATCAAAGCCACTCGTTTATGAATATTACGTGTAAATATAATTGACCTATTTACAATGACATCTATCTTACCAAATACTACTCGTATCCATATGTTGAGAGAAGTGCAAAAGGCAGCATTGATGAAAATAGCTGTCAATGTAGCACACACTGCTGCTACAAAACCAAGTTGAAGGTGTAGACCTGCCATCGCCATGATGAAATATATACATGTATAGCACGACCGATTGAAATAAGCACGTATCGGTACAATCATACTCGGACGCCTGCACAAGCGACTTGTCGATAGGTTGTTGAAACCTGTTATCTTGTTTTTGTTTGCAATAGCGATCGTCCTCCAACGATCAAATTTATTTATGGCGTTTATTGAGCGTTTATTGAGGGTTAATTAAATTTACCAGGCCCCGGGGGCAGATGCTGTGCTGGGGTTGCTGCAGCACCTCCGGATATTTTTGAGGGGGTGCGCAACACCCCCAGATTTCTTTGGGGGCACTTGCCCCAGGCAAAAACGCCAAAGAGAGAAAGGCAAGAAATCTTTGCTGTATTAATTCGTCCCCAATCCGTAGGGTAAAATGCATTAAAAATTGAGGTATTGTCGTGTTGGGATCTTATAAGGTTATAGATTTAAGTTTCTTGAGTATAGAGAGTCTCTAGAGTAGTAATGATGCAGTGACGAAATCAGTTTACAGTTGAAAGAGCATAGCATTTATTAAGATCAAGTATAACACGAAGATGCAGATGAATATTACAAATATGAAAACTATAAAGAGCAAGTCCGATGGTGACTATACTCATTGACGTCCGGAATCTACTCTGTTTAAATTCTCTATCCTGACCCAAAGTACTAGGCATGGATACCTTTATGGGGGTGTGTCCTATTGGGTCAACAATGCCATGTGGCAAGATTTGGGAGTATACAGGGGAGGGGGCTGATTTATTGGTAAAGGTGCTGGTATCTGGAATTGTTTACATTAATCAGGAAGTGGTCTGAGAGGAAGGGATAAGAGGAGATTATAAACAATTAAGCTTGGGGGATGGGGATTAAAGATAGCATCAATATGGGAGCGTGGGGACAAGGGTACATATTGTAGGTGGAATCAGAACATGAAATGGAGAAGGGGCTTGTAGTGACTAATACTACACAACAGTATTTAAACCTTCAAAATACGAAATTTCCTAAAGCTCGGTCGCTTTGCTCCCTCGCATGTATTGCTTCAGGATCTCTTATTTTCGCATTCCATTATTGGCTATATAAACACCATTTAAAAAGGTTTAAAATTGAATGGGAAATATACTCTCATAGCTTTTCCCTATCATTATTTATCAGTCTCCTTTTTTATATTGCTCCCCCATATTCAACCGACCTATAGCTTTAGTACAATTATATGCTAAAATAACGAATGCTTTGGCCAATAAAGAACATGTAATAGGAGTATTCATGGACATATGTTCCACAAGGGTAAATACTAAGCCCTTTACTCTTTCTTTATATATTAATGATTTAACCAATACAACGCCTCTTTTATCTTACATATTAAGATGACACAGACATTTTCTGTCCACATCATAACTTAAATACCCTAGTAAATACACTTCATAGTGAGTTACCAAAGTTATCTTTGTGGTTTAAATGCAATAAATTATCTCTTAATTTAGATAAACCAATTTTATGTATTTCAAGCACGTAAATTCTCATAGATATGTACCTCTTGAAAGAAAGAGACAAATTTTTGGGCCTCATTATCAAAGAAAACATATAGCTATATATATATATATATATCCCATCAAAGCCACTCGTTTATGAATATTACGTGTAAATATAATTGACCTATTTACAATGACATCTATCTTACCAAATACTACTCGTATCCATATGTTGAGAGAAGTGCAAAAGGCAGCATTGATGAAAATAGCTGTCAATGTAGCACACACTGCTGCTACAAAACCAAGTTGAAGGTGTAGACCTGCCATCGCCATGATGAAATATATACATGTATAGCACGACCGATTGAAATAAGCACGTATCGGTACAATCATACTCGGGTGCCTGCACAAGCGACTTGTTGATAGGTTGTTGAAACCTGTAATCTTTTTTTGTTTGTTTGTTTGCAATAGCGATCGTGCTCCAATGATCAAATTTATTTATGGCGTTTATTGAGCGTTTATTGAGGGTTAATTAAATTTACCAGGCCCGGGGGCAGATGCTGTGCTGGGGTTGCTGCAGCACCTCCGGATATTTTTGAGGGGGTGCGCAACACCCCCAGATTTCTTTGGGGGCACTTGCCCCAGGCAAAACCGCCAAAGAGAGAAAGGCAAGAAATCTTTGCTGTATTAATTCGTCCCCAATCCGTAGGGTAAAATGCATTAAAAATTGAGGTATTGTCGTGTTGGGATCTTATAAGGTTATAGATTTAAGTTTCTTGAGTATCGAGAGTCTCTAGAGTAGTAATGATGCAGTGACGAAATCAGTTTACAGTTGAAAGAGCATAGCATTTATTAAGATCAAGTATAACACGAAGATGCAGATGAATATTACAAATATGAAAACTATAAAGAGCAAGTCTGATGGTGACTATACTCTTTGACGTCCGGAATCTACTCTGTTTAAATTCTCTATCCTGACCCAAAGTACTAGGCATGGATACCTTTATGGGGGTGTATCCTATTGGGTCAACAATGCCATGTGGCAAGATTTGGGAGTATACAGGGGAGGGGGCTGATTTATTGGTAAAGGTGCTGGTATCTGGAATTGTTTACATTAATCAGGCAGTGGTCTGAGAGGAAGGGATAAGAGGAGATATTATAAACAATTAAGCTTGGGGGATGGGGATTAAAGATAGCATCAATATGGGAGCGTGGGGACAAGGGTACATATTGTAGGTGGAATCAGAACATGAAATGGAGAAGGGGCTTGTAGTGACTAATACTACACAACAGTATTTAAACGTTCAAAATACGAAATTTCCTAAAGCTCGGTCGCTTTGCTCCCTCGCATGTATTGCTTCAGGATCTCTTATTTTCGCATTCCATTATTGGCTATATAAACACCATTTAAAAAGGTTTAAAATTGAATGGGAAATATACTCTCATAGCTTTTCCTATCATTATTTATCAGTCTCCTTTTTTATATTGCTCCCCCATATTCAACCGACCTATAGCTTTAGTACAATTATATGATAAAATAACGAATGCCTTGGCCAATAAAGAACATGTAATAGGAGTATTCATGGACATATGTTCCACAAGGGTCAATACTAAGCCCTTTACTCTTTCTTTATATATGAATGATTTAACCAATACAACGCCTCTTTTATCTCTGTTCACATCATAACTTAAATACCCTAGTAAATACACTTCATAGTGAGTTACCAAAGTTATCTTTGTGGTTTAAATGCAATAAATTATCCCTTAATTTAGATAAACCAATTTTATGTATTTCAAGCACGTAAATTTTCATAGATATGTACCTCTTGAAAGAAAGAGACAAACAAAATTTTGGGGCGTCATTATCAATGAAAGTTTATATTGGAACGAACATATACGTCATGTAACTACTTCTATTTCTAGGAATGTTGGTATACTTTACAAACAAAGAGATTTGTCCCTTGTAAAACGCTCATAATGCTTTATAATTCATTGATATTAGCATAACATATTGCAATTTAGTATGGGCCACCACCAACAAAACAAAAATCAACTCTATTTACTTATTGCAAAAAGAAGCCCTTCGCATATGTACCGGTTCACCATATTTATCTCACACCGGACCAATATTTTACTAACTGAAAACTATAACAGTATTCGACATCAATTCACTACAAAGTTTACTGTTCATATTTAAGGGCTTTTGCTAAACAGTCGGGTAACGTCGCGTCGCGTTGGTAGAAATTTTCGAACATTTTTCAGGAAGGTGTCTTCAAGGGGACAAAATGAAAAAGAGTCCATCTCAGTATGATTTTTCCCGTTTTCAGGCTAAAAACGACAAACAAGGGAATAAAGAAAACAATAGAAGGATAATGCAAAGAAAAACATGAACTATAAAGAGAGAATAGAAGGGTAGGAAGCATGGAAGAAAATATGCTGAAAGGAAACAAAGAATACAACAAAAGGAAAGTTGGAAAGTAAAAATAAGTGGATAAAAACAAAGAAAAACATAAAGAAAGATAGAGACATAAATGATAGAAGGATAAAGATATTAAGAGTAACATAAGGAAAGATAGAAGAGAAGATGATAATTTGAATAAAGGAATAACATAACGAAAGAAAAGATGAAAGGAAAACAAAATGATAGGATAAAAGCAAAGAATGTTTTAAGGAAAGTAAATAAAGATGGGAAGCAGAAAATGATTTTAAAAAGAATATGAAAGATAGAGAGAGAAATGATAGGAAAAAAAAAGTTTAACTTATATAAAGAAAGACAGAGAGAAATGATAGAAGGATAAAGATTAACGTGAGGAAGGTGGGGGAGAAAATGATACAAGGAAACAAAGAATATCATAACGAGAGGAAGGATGGAAAGATAATTGATAGATAGATAAAAGCAAGAAATAGAGATAGAGAGAAAAATGATAAAAAGATAAATATAAACATGAAGAAAGGTGGAAGAGAAGATGATAAAAGGGAACAAAGAATAACAAAGTGAAGATGGAAAGCAATAAAAAAAGAGGATAAAAAGAATAAATAAAAACAGTAACATTATGATAGATGGAAAACAAAATTTAATTTCATGGTGGGGCGGGGGGGGGGGGGTTAATTAACAAATAAACATGGGTAACTTCGGGGTTTATCATAAAGAGTATCACAAAGGATTATGAAAAAAACATGACTGTCATGGTTTCTATATGCAGGCCAGTAGCCAGGGTTTCTAAAGGGGAAGTTGGTAAAGTGGACCTTTTTGTAAGGTCCTTGCTTGGGGTCCGGGTGCATGCCCCCCCCCCCGGAAAATGATAAAATATAGATGCTTACTGCTGTAATTTAATGACTCCCGAGGGGAAATTTAGGGGTTGTGAATGATGGTGAAGTGAGTTGCAGTGTTGCCAATATTTTCATGAAAAAGCAGATATCATCCCAAGAAGGTGGGGGTGGGGGTCGTCCGACCCCTCCGACCCCCTGGCTAGGGGCCTGATATGCAAATCTGAAAAAAATTTTCATTGTGACGGACGGACGAGATAGAAATTGATTGCTTGACTTCCTCGTCCCCTTTTGTAATTACAATCCAAATAAATTAAACTTGTCAAATATTTTCTTATTAAATGTTAGTTACATAAACAGGGTTTTCAATCATCTGTGAAGTTTATGTCGAACCCCTGATTTTGTAGCGAATGCTAAAGAGGGTGTAACGGATTTTTGCTAAACATGGCAATTTTTAACAACACCCATGCTGAAAATTGTATGGCCCAAATAAGTAGACATATCAGAATTTTCTAAGGAATCATTTTACCAAGATACGAACAAGTTAGGTAAAGCCTCTCAACATGGGATATCACAGGTTCGGTGTAAAAATGCCAGAGGTAAAAATGCCAGAGGTAAAAATGCCAGTGGTAAAAATGCCAGAGGTAAAAATGCCAGTGGTAAAAATGCCAGAGGTAAAAATGCCAGTGGTAAAAATGCCAGAGGTAAAAATGCCAGTGGTAAAAATGCCAGAGGAAAAAATGCCAGAGGTAAAAATGCCAGTGGTAAAAATGCCAGAGGTAAAAATGCCAGTGGTAAAAATGCCAGTGGTAAAAATGCCAGAGGAAAAAATGCCAGAGGTAAAAATGCCAGAGGTAAAAATGCTAGTGGTAAATGTAAAAGGAAAAAGTTGTCAGAAAAGAAAATCTGAGATGAAATTTGAGCTAAGATTGAGTAAATTGTGTGATTTTTTATTTTTGTACATAGGCTACATGGGTGGAAATCCTGAGGGCGGGGGCGTGTCCTTTCTAAGCATTGGGAAGCAAAATGTTAAATATGTTTGCCCCTCCTGGAAACTATTAATTGTGGAGGACGGGAGGCATAACCTAATATCGGCATAACGTAGAAAATGTTACTTTTTTTCTATTCACAGACCCGAAGCGTCCCCAAATTTGTTGACATTGTACCATCCCCAGCATTTTCAAATGGAGTTCCGTCCAAGTCTCTTTGATTGTAAAGTGCAAATAAATGAACATTCCCTTTCACTTTATTTTCATCATGTGAAGATAACAAAGGGGTTCACATCTGAAAAGAAATAGTTCAATTTCTAAATTAATGTGAATACGAAAGTGCATTAAAGGAGATGTCTCGTGTAGTTTTTCTTATTGATACTCTTTCTTAGTAGTTTAGTATTATTTCATAATGAATTCTTAGATTACGTCTCGTTATAATTGCAATCTGAATGATTATCATAAACTGGATGCCTAACCTACGCAACTTCAATTCTATTTTTCTGTATAGGCCTATTTACTCGCTTTATTAGCTCCAGATGGAACTCAAGGATCATGCAGTTTCAATAGATTCCCGCGATTGCATTCTCCTTGATGTGTCCCCAAATAATAACGATAGCGAGAAAACATTGAATAAAGAAATGGACACATTGTCTATTCATATTTACGCAGGTTGGCCTCAAATCACGTAGGTCTTCTTAAACAAAATGCAGTTATTTAGTTGCCTATTTGAATATAGGTCTCTATCTACGGTATATGTGGACAAAGGATACTTATTTTTTAAAATTTTTTGATGAGTTTTCTGTCGTATCATGAGTGCACTTAATTTAAAATCCGTGAATTTGTTATGAGAACCCCCCCCCCCCCCCCCCGGCCCGGATATAGCATGCATGTATTGTTTGCCACTCGCTTTCAGTTGACGACCCTTTTTAGCTCACCTGAGCCTAAGGCTCGAGTGAGCTATTGCGATGGAAATTTGTCCGTCGTCCGTCGTCCGTCGTGCGTCGTCCGTTAACTTTTTACATTTTCATCTTCTTCTCCAAAACCCATGATCGAAATTCAACCAAACTTGGTAGGAATCATCCTTAGGGGTAGGGGACCCAAAGTTGCTAAAATGGTACATGTGGCCCCCAGGGGGGCCAGGGGGAGGGCCCCCAATTGTAAAAGCTATGTAAATTTCAAACATCTTCTTCTCCAGAACCAGGCATAGCTCAGACTTGGTATTGTGTATGGAGATACCTCTATAGACGAAAAATGAAAGCTGTTCATGATTTTTTCTGGGTGGCCCTATAGGGGGTCTGTGGGGGTAACATACTGGAGGGGTGGGGGATTATGTTAATTTCTAACATCATCTCATGTACATCCTCCTAGTTGTTTCAATTTCTAACATATCTCCTGGTGGTGCTGGAGAGAACATGCACCAGATGTGAATTGATCCACCTCAGGTGAGCGTCGTGCCCCCTGGGGCTCTTGTTGTTAAACACTTCAATATAATATTTTTTTTTCTTCACTTATAATTCAGTTTGAATATATCTGCATCTTGTTTATAACTTAACGTGACTAGGCTGTAATGCTCGATGTTTGTGTGACGGCCTGTACATTTGCTGAAGAAGGGAGAACTGAAAAGAAAAAAAAGTGCAGGTACAAGTACTAAAGCAAACTAGTCAAGATCATTTGGTACAAGTTATTTTACTACAGATACAGGTATTGTGTCCTTAAGTTATACAGTTAGTATCATGATGCGGGGGCATCTCGTTTTTCCGAAGGTTCGTAACATTAATTTTCCATGCCTGGGGGTTCAAAATTCCGAACATTTGTTGCATTATTCCGAAGGTTCGTTATTCGGAAGGTTCCAAAGGTTCATAATTCCGAAAAGGTTCATATTTACCCACAAAAGGACTGTCCCAGTCCCACATTAGGGTGATGTCATTTTTGCATACCTCCTTTCCCTCCTCTAAACCTAAAATTCAGTTGCAAACTTCCTTCTCGTTCCAAATTCTATTCGGGATAATGAAATCGCACGTCGATTAAAAAAAGCCGGGTCTAGGATCTGGAGTCCAGAGTCCAACAGAAAAACGCGGTCAAACCAAATAGTTTAAAAAGTAAAATACAAGCAGATGTCAGGTCTGCTTTATATTCTTTATATTTCACCTCTTGATTTTTCACCTATATTCTCCTAGTATGCAGCTGGCATATTTTGCCTCTTTACTTTTTGTTCCTGACATCACCCATCGCGTGTTTATCTCTGCCATTTTACCTCCGGCATTTTTATCTCTGGCATTTTTTGCTCTGGCATTTTTTGCTCTGGCATCTTTACCTCTGGCAATTTTTACCTCTGGCATTTTTTCCTCTGGCATTTTTACCTCTGGCATTTTTAACTCTGGCATTTTTACCTCTGGCATTTTTTCCTCTGGCATTTTTTCCTCTGGCATTTTTTCCTCTGGCATTTTTACCTCTGGCAATTTTACCTCTGGCATTTTTACCTCTGGCATTTTTTCCTCTGGCATTTTTTCCTCTGGCATTTTTTCCTCTGGCATTTTTACCTCTGGCAATTTTACCTCTGGCATTTTTTCCTCTGGCATTTTTACCTCTGGCATTTTTACCTGGCACCATATCACAAGTGTCACGGACGGACAAAATGCTCACTCTTACCTGATCAATCTCTTCTTTTTCTCTTTTTGTACCCATATCCTTCTGTGCACTGAAGCTCCATTTCTCGCTTTCTCTTTCTCCCCCTTGCTCTTGTTATTCGATCATCTTCTTTGTCTTCGTTGTTTAACCTGATCTACTAGTTCTTAATCTCTACATTTTCTCTCTATCTCTATCTCGTTCTATATCTCTCTCGTTCTATCTCTCTCATATCTCTCTAATATATGTAAACCGCAAAAGGACAATATAGCAATGAAAAACAAAATAATTACCCTGTAAAAAAAAATTTGAACACACACACACACACACACACGCTACCCCCCCCCCCTCACCCCCCAAAAAAGAGTTGAAATTAGGACTTGCTCTAGAATTATTCATAGTTTAATATTTTCGTCCGTCCGTCACAATGAACATTTTTTCCGATTTGCATATCAGGCCCCTAGCCAGGGGGTCGGAGGGGTCGGACGACCCCCACCCCCACCTTCTTGGGATGATATCTGCTTTTTCATGAAAAAAAAATATTGGCAACACTGCAACTCACTTCACCATCATTCACAACCCCTAAATTTCCCCTCGGGAGTCATTAAATTACAGCAGTAACCATCTATATTTTATCATTTTCCGGGGGGGCATGCACCCGGACCCCAAGCAAGGACCTTACAAAAAGGTCCACTATACCAACTTCCCCTTTAGAAACCCTGGCTACTGGCCTGCATATAGAAACCATGAAAGCCATGTTTTTTTCATAATCCTTTGTGATACTCTTTATGATAAACCCCGAAGTTACCCATGTTTATTCGTTAATTAATATTCATAACCCCCCCCCCTCCCCGCCCCACCATGAAATTAAATTTTGTTTTCCATCTGTCATAATGTTACAGTTTTTATTTATTCTTTTTATCCTCTTTTTTTATTGCTTTCCATCTTCACTTTGTTATTCTTTGTTCCCTTTTATCATCTTCTCTTCCACCTTTCTTCATGTTTATATTTATCTTTTTATCATTTTTCTCTCTATCTCTATTTCTTGCTTTTATCTATCTATCAATTATCTTTCCATCCTTCCTCTCGTTATGATATTCTTTGTTTCCTTGTACCATTTCTCCCCCACCTTCCTCACGTTAATCTTTATCCTTCTATCATTTCTCTCTGTCTTTCTTTATATAAGTTAAACTTTTTTTTTCCAATCATTTCTCTCTCTATCTTTCATATTCTTTTTAAAATCATTTTCTGCTTCCCATCTTTATTTACTTTCCTTAAAACATTCTTTGCTTTTATACTATCATTTTGTTTTCCTTTCATCTTTTCTTTTGTTATGTTATTCCTTTATTCAAATTATCATCTTCTCTTCTATCTTTCCTTATGTTACTCTTAATATCTTTATCCTTCTATCATTTATGTCTCTATCTTTCTTTATGTTTTTCTTTGTTTTTATCCACTTATTTTGACTTTCCAACTTTCCTTTTGTTGTATTCTTTGTTTCCTTTCATCATATTTTCTTCCATGCTTCCTACCCTTCTATTCTCTCTTTATAGTTCATGTTTTTCTTTGCATTATCCTTCTATTGTTTTCTTTATTCCCTTGTTTGTCGTTTTTAGCCTGAAAACGGGAAAAATCATACTGAGATGGACTCTTTTTCAATTTGTCCCCTTTCAAATTCAAATTCGTATTTATTTCATTTCCAACAGAAAGAAAAGACAATGGCATTACAGATATCGTTACAGAAAATATGAAAAATATATGTACAAATTCAATTTAAGTGTAGAAGTACACTGTACATATATAAATACATTATTAGAATGAATTATTAAAATTTCTGAGGAAATGTGGGGGATCCATTAAAAAGCAGTGCTTGTAATTTGTGGATCCCCCAAGGAAAATAACATCGTTTCAAATTGTGCCTACGAAGACTTGGAAAACACAAAACAGTGTTACAGAACAACAAACAAACACGAAACGACGAGGAAAAGGAAAACAGATAAAAGAAAAACGAACATGAAAGATGGACAATGGGAAAGCAGGACAAATCATGACCGAAAAAGGAGGTAGTTATGTTGGTGATTCTGGCAAGTTGAAGTCATAAGACCAAATAGAAATTCAGTAAATTGAGCAGATGATGAAGACCCAAATGGAAAAATAAGAAGACACCAGCTGTTGTTAGGTTATTATTGTATATTATTATAAGATTTGAGCAAAAATATTTTTAGTTTTTTCTTAAAAGAATTTAGGGAAGGACTACTTTTGATATCTTCACTTAAAAAGTTCCAAAATCTAGGACCATCGTACATAAATGTCTTCTTCGCTAATAAAGTTCTAAAAAGTGGTAGATGAAACTCGTTTGACCGTCTAGTTGGGTAATCGTGAAATGACCGATTTTGGGGGAACATGGCATCAAATATATGTGGAAGGGTCTTTCTACTGTAGTTATACATAAATTGTCCCAAATGAAATAGATACAGATCATTTATTTTTAATAGTCTGCTATCAACAAATAACGGGTCTGTGTGTGAGAGTATAGCAGAATTGCAGATAATACGGAGAGACTTCTTTTGTAATAAAAGTAGTCTATCTATTAGAGTTTGTTGGGTATTGCCCCAAGCAAGTATCCCATAATTCAGATAAGGTAAAATTAAAGATGAATAAAGCATCAATAGGGATGATGTCGGAAAATGAAATTTAAGTTTGTTTATTATGCCAATATTTCGTGAAATAATCTTACACGTATTATCTATATGGTATTTCCACGAAAGTTTATTGTCAACAGTTATGCCTAGAAATTTAATAAATGAGACAACTTCTAAAGGGGTATCGTCAAACACTATATCCATGGGCAGTGTGTCTATAGAATTACTGAATAACATATATTTGGTTTTTTGGAGGTTGAGGGATAGTTTATTGGCTCTTATCCATTGGGTGACTTTTTCAAGCTCAGAGTTTACAACATTGACTAAAGTATTTGGATTCTTGTGGGAATAAAATAGATTAGAATCGTCTGCAAAAAGAATAAACGAAAGGACATCGGATGATTTACAAAAGTCATTTATATAAATAATAAACAGTAAAGGGCCCAACAAACTGCCCTGGGGGACTCCACAATTTATGTTTTGCATATTGGATGTATGATCATTAAAAAATACGTACTGTCGTCTATTGGATAAGTAGCTCCTGAACCACTCCAAGGCCTTCCCACGCACCCCATAATGAGAAGACACCTTCCTGAAAAATGTTCGAAAATTTCTACCAACGCGACGCGACGTTACCCGACTGTTTAGCAAAAGCCTATTTAAGTATCTAAATGACTTGCTCCCTCTTTAATTTCAAAACTGTTATAATTTAAATAACGCTATTCGCAATTCCTCCAATTTTCATATCGTCAACCCAAAATGACTGATTGCCCATAGATCAATAGGACACCATGGTCCATGGGACTCTCTCCCAGAATTCATTAAACCCTGTACGTGGTTCCCTTTACTCATTTAAAGCCAAAGTTAAAACGATGATATTACTATCTGAATATACAAGGTAAAATTTCAGTGTCAACACTTCATCATCATCATCACCATTTCATCATCAACACCATGGGCGTCAATCCGAATTAGACCGTGGGAAGGGGGGGGGGGGGCACAAGTTCAGTGAGGATTGGGGGGGGGGGGGTCGGAGGACATAGAATGTGGTGTTTGCAGGGTATGGTTAACACCCCCTCCCATTATAAATTTAGTATCAGAAACAGTGAAATATATAGACTGAATAAAACAAAATAATAAAGAAAGGTTTCATGTTTGCATTTTTTCCTCATAGCGAAAATGTTCCATAATATATAACTTACTTTAACAGAATTTCCATATCTCAATAATTTAGAAACCCTTAGATCTACAGGGTAAAAGGTGAGGGGCATATTAAAGCAAGGACGGCAATGGCGCGCTCATCTTGGTTTCAGAAAGCCCCCATCACACCAGACTCGTTCAGTCGTTCTCATCACTACGTTCTGGAAAAAAAATGATGGCAAACGGTTTACAACTGTGGTGAACGCGTACGGAGTGGACGTCTCCCCTCTGTATCTCTCTTTCTCTGTATTCTATCCAATTCTATCTATCCGTCTCTCTATATCTTTATCTCTCTCTCTCTCTATCTCTCACCCTCTCTTTATCTCCCCTCTATCTCTATCTCTCACTTTATCTCACCCTCTATCTCTCTCCCTCTTTCTCTTTAAACTCTCTATTTCTCCCTCTATCTCTCTCTATATGTTTATCTATACATTTCGTACATCGTTTATAACATTATTCTTCCAAAAGGGGGTTTGACGGCATGGATTATCTTAATTCAGAGAAACACAGAAAAATAATTAAGGATTCAAAAAAGGCTAAAAAACAAACACTCATTCGTGACTTTGATAGTGTTTATGATATGCAAGCATTAGACATGATTGATCACTGATCAGATTTTTTTGCCAAAAAATAAATAAATAAATAACAACAACAACATTACACCATATATGCTGTTCCATTCATATTTTATGATTGAACTAGTCAACAGTTATATTATTACATTCTATGACGAATCATCAAAAATGAACTAATATTTAGATTTCTTCTAAGCACTTCATAAGATGCATACCTAGGTCATAATTTTGCAATTAAGATAAATTGTTACTTTTAACTTGTTATCATTTGAATTGGGGACACATCAACATAAATAACTCAAAGATTATTTTAATAAAAGTAGATAACAATAGATATTATACATACTTTTAAAAAAGATGTGAGCATTGATTGTTTCTTCTTCCTAGGTGAAGCACATTCAGTGGGTCCTGAAAAAAATGAAAACAACATTAATTTCAATATGGTTATCAATATCCCACAGAAGGGTGGCTTCTTATAACTAGTTTTCTGACTCTATATGACTTTCATAATGACCTACCACATATATGCATTTACAAAAATTTTGAATGAAACATTTGGTCCAAGCTAAAATGGTGTAGTTAAATACAGGATAATGATGGGAATCATAAGGGCATGCCTGCCCATATTCTTGAATAAACCCTCAATTCAATATTCAAAACATAATCAGTGCCCACAAAGGGGGGCTCATTATGCCACTGATGCTATAAGAGAGCTGTATCCACTGTGACGGTCCAGGGAGATGTCTAACATGTGCCTCTCCCCCAGTAAAAGCTTGATGACATAGAGATGGCCACAAATAGCGGTCACATTCGCAGCCCCAGCCCCTATGCAAAAAGTACCTATCTGTTATCACAGCGTTTCTTTAAGCACCATCTTCCTCGTAGTTGTACATATAGAACCCTGATAGTGTACTGACTTCTGCACTGGAAATGATCTGTATGTTGACACTGTACTTCTGATGACTTGCAATAATTTTCGGGTTCACCAGCCCATGTTCCATCTTTTCTCATGTTGCCAATGTATCCATTGGACACCACATGTAGATCCTCAGACATGGCACAATAGGGTTAGGGTTAGGGTTTAGGGTTTAGGGTTTAGGGTTAGGGTTTAGGGTTTAGGGTTTAGGGTTTAGGGTTTAGGGTTAGGGTTTAGGGTTTAGGGTTTAGGGGTTAGGGGTTAGGGGTTATTGTTTAGGGGTTAGGGGTTAGGGTTATTGTTTAGGGTTTAGGGTTAGGGTTAGGGTTAGGGTTAGGGTTAGGGTTAGGGTTAGGGTTAGGGTTAGGGTTAGGGTTAGGGTTAGGGTTAGGGTTAGGGGTTAGGGGTTAGGGGTTAGGGGTTAGGGGTTAGGGTTAGGGTTAGGGTTAGGGTTAGGGTTAGGGTTAGGGTTAGGGTTAGGGTTAGGGGTTGGGGTGGGGTTAGGGTTAGGGTTAGGGTTAGGGTTAGGGTTAGGGTTAGGGTTAGGGTGGGTTAGGGTGGGTTAGGGTTAGGGTTAGGGTTAGGGTTAGGGTTAGGGTTAGGGTTAGGGTTAGGGTTAGGGTTAGGGTTAGGGTTAGGGTTAGGGTTAGGGTTAGGGTTAGGGTTAGGGTTAGGGTTAGGGTTAGGGTTAGGGTTAGGGTTAGGGTTAGGGTTAGGGTTAGGGTTAGGGCTATCTTTACGAGACATTGAGTCCCCTCAAAAGGACACGGAGTCCCACACGAAGGACATTGAGTCCCACCAAAAAGACCGAGTCCCCTATTAGGGACAGTGAGTCCCACTAGAAGGACATCGAGTCCCACTAAAAGGACATCGAGTCCCACTAAAAGGACATCGAGTCCCACTAAAAGAACATGAGTCCCCTTGAGGAGACTATGCGTCCCATCCAAAGGACTTTTGAGTCCCATTTGTTTTTTTTGTTTTTTGGGCTTACGGTTTGCAAGTATTCATAATTTTTGCATGAGAATTGTTGATTTATTTATTCCAAACATTTCTAAAGTGTTTTTTTCCCCAAGGTTACATTTTTTGTTGGAAAAATTCATAAATTACGTTTTTGTAGAATTTGTCAAAAACTCACGCTGAACAGTTAGACTACGTCAATAATTTACCGAAATTTGGGACAGTAGGGTTTAACAGGGTTTTATATCATCTGATTAAGAATTTAATTGGCTACAACATATCTGAATTTCTTTGTCAGGGTTTGAAGGATAAAAAAATAATCAGCAATTTATCGTTGAGATGCATTATTATTGATTAAAATAATTAAATCATTTTGAAATCACTGTTGTGTTCACCGTAAAATTGCAGAGGCCGGAACTATTTCCTAACCTTGGGTGTTTTTACCAACGCCAGCGGCATGCCAATCTTTTCCAAGCCAGAGCTTCAGGCAGAAACTCGCCGCGGATCTCGCTAATTTCCTGGTGACCAAATACGACAGGTAATAATTATAATGCAATGTTTATTTTGAATTAGACCTATCTTTAGACTCTTAAAGCTTTGGAATTATTAGAATAATCATGTAATATCTTGTATTTGAAAGGCTTTGATGTATATTAGAAGAAATTAAGCGATATTCAGGGCTATCTAGTACTAGTCTCGCACGTCTGGAAAAATGTCATTTTGCCATTGCAGATTCCCCCAGAACTCCTGGCTTGGTAATCTGCTGCTTTCTGGTGTGCAGTCCTGCATGAATACCGGTAGGCCTACGCAATTTAGAAGACGCCCCTTAAGTTACTTCTACATTTTAATTTTTTAAGGGAAAATAGCCTCTGCGATATTTAAAGTATAATTAGGCTGGGGCCCCCTAGGCCTAAGTGAAAAATATTGTAAGAGCTGTCCCTCCGCTAGGAAAAAAGTTAATTGTTATAAATGTTAATGTTGGGAAAATGTCATTTAATTCCATCACCATCGGCGTCAGCGACAGTAGACAGTAGTCAGTACTCAGTAGGACTAGGAGATTCCCCCTAAACTCCTGGCTTGGCAATCTGCTGCTTAATGCTGGTGTGGAGCCCAGCATGAATTCCCAATTTAGAATGACCCCCCTTCTACATTTTCATTTTTTAAGGGAAAATAGCTATTGCGATATGTTATGTACCGGATATAAGTGTAAAATATTGTAAGAGGTGTCCCTCCGCTTGGAAGAGGTAATTGTTGGAAAAATGTAATGTTTAAAAATTAAAACGAACTCCTACAGTACCAGTCAGCATTCATTGACTACACTTTAACACTATTCAAGCCAGAACAATGGGATTATTGGACGAAATCTATTGTTCTGGGCTGAATAGTGTTAAAGTGTAGTCAATGAATGCTGACTGGTACTGTATTTCTTGCGTGCGAGAGGAAAAACGACCAAAATTCAGCTACCCACGATACGACAGGTATCACAATATAGACTGACCCCCCTTAATTTCTTTCTTTTCAGTTAACACTAGTTATATTAGTGTACGTTTGTAAAATTAAGTTCTAGGCTAGGCCTTCTTGTAAATCAAACATTGAAACAGTCTGGAACGTGTATGTAACAACAGCAACTCAGGCATCAAACGTAACAGGAACTCAGAAGACAACGAAAAATAAAGAGATGTAAACTTGGTGAGGTCTGGTAGTGCTCTCTCTGATCTATCTGTCTGAGATTTTCTCTTTTTAATCATGCTCTTTTATACTACAGGGCTGCCTGGCCCAGATCAACTTGGTAAGACAACATAACATTATAAATATTCAAACATACTTTAACCAATGAACATAAAGAAAATGGAAGTATTTAAGTACAATGTATCAACCCAATTCAATACAAGAGCCAATCAGAAATAACTAGAAGGAAGATGGGTCAATGTTTGGGGTGATTATGTAATGAGGAATGTTCAACAAAGAACCAGATGTGAGGATGGAGGGAATGGGCACATCTGAATAGGAACATCTGAATAGGAAAGGAATGAAGGTGACAAGAGAAGTAGGACAGTCTCTGATGAGATTCATGACAACAAAAAACCTATTGAAAGCTAACCTGAACTGAACTCAATTCCAGAACAGAAGTGTAAACAAAGTCAAATACAATTACAAATGACAAAATCGGCATCCTACATTAGCTATAGGGTTGTGTGCAGTATATCTCGAAATCATTGAAAAAGGTATCTGTCCTCTTCGAAAAGGTTTGATTTTTGGAAAAATGTCATTTAATTCCATAGACAGTAGGAGATTCCCCCAATTATTCCTGTGTATATGCAAATCATTGCATAATTAATTAGCTAAAATTATTGATCTCTTTCCACCCGACAATCATACATGTATGTCGATCATTAAATTAATATTGAATATTTTACCTTAATGTTTGTTAGATTGAAAATCTTACATTTTGGTAAACCACATCTGCATTTTCATTTGACTTTTGCACTTTTTGAAGGACAGTTCATTTTCATTATAATGTAATTCAGCGAATAATTAAAGCCAATCTCTAGTTATGCGGGCCTATCTCTAGCACCTGCCAGTAAATTACGAATAGTCACGGTTTTATTAACTTTACCCAACAGTTTATCGTAATTGTTTATAAATGTAAGTGCTTTTATTGAGACTAGCCAATGATGTCATTCAGCTTTTTGACAATTAACAATTCGCTGAAGGCATGGTCACATCCCACCGTGCGTGTTTCTAGTCCGTATGCGTTCTGCGGAGGCCACGTCCGCCACGTGTGTCTGAAAACGTGGGGAGTCCCAGATATGTATTTCTGTGTCGGGCATCATAAAGAAAGTTTTATATTAGTCTCTTCTCAATGACCATAAACAATAACCTTGTTAATGTGTGCTCCAAGTCATGTGGCCATTCGTTGTTTGTTATTGGTTATTGTATTTCTACGAAATGTTGTGTCACGTAATTACCAAACATGATTGTATTCAAAACGTGAAGTTGCGCCGTGACGTGATTACGTGAGCGAACGTTGCGAGCCATTTGTACATGTGCATTTACTTGTACTTGTACAGTTTGTACATGTTGTGTGCATGGTAGTGTACATGCATGTACTTGTACAACACGTACATGCACTTGTACATGACACACTATGAAAGTACAATTCATTGTTCAGTATTTCTTATTTTTGTTGAGTACAATACAGAAATCAGAGGCATAATTTATTTATTATTTTCTTTGCTATATTTGACATGATGTAGCCCTGCATTGTACTAGGCATTGCAAATTAACATGTTCATATAAATGTACATGTAAATGTAATGTACGTGTATAGTGTACATGTACATGAACTTGTACAGGCTTGCTACGTTCCCTCAGGTAATCACGTCACAGCGCAATTTCACGTTTCGAGTATTTTCGTAGAAATGCGTCTTCTCTTCTGCTTCTTCCAGTCTGCTACAGACCGCTGCTAGCGTATTATCGTACCTTGTGTCTTCTAATCTACAGTTGCGCCGTGACGTGACTACGTGAGCGAACATTGCAAGCCATTTGTACATGTGCATTTACATGTACTTGTACTTGTACTTGTACATGTAGTGTGCATGTAGTGTACATTCACGTAGACAAAGTGTGCATGTTGTGTGCATGTAGTGTACATGTAGTGTACATGTACATGTACTTGTACAACACGTACCATGCACTTGTACATGACACACTGCAGTATGAAAGTACAATTCATTGTTCAATCATTCTTATTTTTGTTGAGTACAATACAGAAATCAGAGGCTTATAATTTATTTATTATTTTCTTTGCTATATTTGACATATATGTAGACCTGCATTGTACTAGGCCAAGCAAATTAACATGTACATATAAATGTACGAGTAAATGTAATGTACGTGTATAGTGTACATGTACATGCACAGGCTTGCTACGTTCCCTCAGGTAATCACGTCACAGTGCAATTTCACGTTTTGAGTACTTTCGTAGAAATGCGTCTTCTAATCTACAGTTGCGCCGTGACGTGATTACGTGAGCGAACATTGCAAGCCATTTGTACATGTGCATTTACATGTACTTGTACTTGTACTTGTACATGTAGTGTGCATGTAGTGTACATTCAAGTAGACAAAGTGTGCATGTTGTGTGCATGTAGTGTACTTGTACAATGCACTTGTACATGACACACTGCAGTATGAAAGTACAATTCATTGTTCAATCATTCTTGTTTTTGTTGAGTACAATACAGAAATCAGAGGCTTATAATTTATTTACTATTTTCTTTGCTATATTTGACATGATGTTGACCTGCATTGTACTAGGCCAAGCAAATTAACATGTACATATAAATGTACGAGTAAATGTAATGTACGTGTATAGTGTACATGTACATGCACAGGCTTGCTACGTTCCCTCAGGTAATCACGTCACAGTGCAATTTCATGTTTTGAGTACTTTCGTAGAAATGCGTCTTCTAATCTACAGTTGCGCCGTGACGTGATTACGTGAGCGAACATTGCAAGCCATTTGTACATGTGCATTTACATGTACTTGTACTTGTACTTGTACATGTAGTGTGCATGTAGTGTACATTCAAGTAGACAAAGTGTGCATGTTGTGTGCATGTAGTGTACATGTACATGTACTTGTACAACACGTACAATGCACTTGTACATGACACACTGCAGTATGAAAGTACAATTCATTGTTCAATCATTCTTATTTTTGTTGAGTACAATACAGAAATCAGAGGCTTATAATTTATTTATTATTTTCTTTGCTATATTTGACATGACATAGCCCTGCATTTGTACTAGGCATTGCAAATTAACATGTACATATAAATGTACGAGTAAATGTAATGTACGTGTATAGTGTACATGTACATGCACAGGCTTGCTACGTTCCCTCAGGTAATCACGTCACAGTGCAATTTCACGTTTTGAGTACTTTCGTAGAAATGCGTCTTCTAATCTACAGTTGCGCCGTGACGTGACTACGTGAGCGAACATTGCAAGCCATTTGTACATGTGCATTTACATGTACTTGTACTTGTACTTGTACATGTAGTGTGCATGTAGTGTACATTCAAGTTGACAAAGTGTGCATGTTGTGTGCATGTAGTGTACATGTACATGTACTTGTACAACACGTACAATGCACTTGTACATGACACACTGCAGTATGAAAGTACAATTCATTGTTCAATCATTCTTATTTTTGTTGAGTACAATACAGAAATCAGAGGCTTATAATTTATTTATTATTTTCTTTGCTATATTTGACATGACATAGCCCTGCATTTGTACTAGGCATTGCAAATTAACATGTACATATAAATGTACGAGTAAATGTAATGTACGTGTATAGTGTACATGTACATGCACAGGCTTGCTACGTTCCCTCAGGTAATCACGTCACAGTGCAATTTCATGTTTTGAGTACTTTCGTAGAAATGCGTCTTCTAATCTACAGTTGCGCCGTGACGTGATTACGTGAGCGAACATTGCAAGCCATTTGTACATGTGCATTTACATGTACTTGTACTTGTACTTGTACATGTAGTGTGCATGTAGTGTACATTCAAGTAGACAAAGTGTGCATGTTGTGTGCATGTAGTGTACATGTACATGTACTTGTACAACACGTACAATGCACTTGTACATGACACACTGCAGTATGAAAGTACAATTCATTGTTCAATCATTCTTATTTTTGTTGAGTACAATACAGAAATCAGAGGCTTATAATTTATTTATTATTTTCTTTGCTATATTTGACATGACATAGCCCTGCATTTGTACTAGGCATTGCAAATTAACATGTACATATAAATGTACGAGTGAATGTAATGTACGTGTATAGTGTACATGTACATGCACCGGCTTGCTACGTTCCCTCAGGTAATCACGTCACAGTGCAATTTCACGTTTTGAGTACTTTCGTAGAAATGCGTCTTCTAATCTACAGTTGCGCCGTGACGTGACTACGTGAGCGAACATTGCAAGCCATTTGTACATGTGCATTTACATGTACTTGTACTTGTACATGTAGTGTGCATGTAGTGTACATTCAAGTAGACAAAGTGTGCATGTTGTGTGCATGTAGTGTACATGTACATGTACTTGTACAACACGTACAATGCACTTGTACATGACACACTGCAGTATGAAAGTACAATTCATTGTTCAATCATTCTTATTTTTGTTGAGTACAATACAGAAATCAGAGGCTTATAATTTATTTATTATTTTCTTTGCTATATTTGACATGACATAGCCCTGTATTTGTACTAGGCATTGCAAATTAACATACATGTAAATGTATGTGTAAATGTAATGTACGTGTATAGTGTACATGTACATGTACTTGTACAGGCTTGCTACGTTCCCTCAGGTAATCACGTCACAGTGCAATTTCACGTTTTGAGTACTTTCGTAGAAATGCGTCTTCTAATCTACAGTTGCGCCGTGACGTGACTACGTGAGCGAACATTGCAAGCCATTTGTACATGTGCATTTACATGTACTTGTACTTGTACTTGTACATGTAGTGTGCATGTAGTGTACATTCAAGTAGACAAAGTGTGCATGTTGTGTGCATGTAGTGTACATGTACATGTACTTGTACAACACGTACAATGCACTTGTACATGACACACTGCAGTATGAAAGTACAATTCATTGTTCAATCATTCTTATTTTTGTTGAGTACAATACAGAAATCAGAGGCTTATAATTTATTTATTATTTTCTTTGCTATATTTGACATGATGTAGACCTGCATTGTACTAGGCCAAGCAAATTAACATGTACATATAAATGTACGAGTAAATGTAATGTACGTGTATAGTGTACATGTACATGCACAGGCTTGCTACGTTCCCTCAGGTAATCACGTCACAGTGCAATTTCACGTTTTGAGTACTTTCGTAGAAATGCGTCTTCTAATCTACGAAGTGTAGGGTCTACACTTCACCTGCCAGTAAATCACGATTAATTTATTTATTATTTTCTTTGCTATATTTGACATGTAGACCTGCAAAACATCCCGTAAGATGGAAATTGATGGGATTTTCTTTGTGTAAAGTGTATATTTTAAAATTAAATTTTGTACAGAGTATAATAGCCTTTTTATTTCTGAGCACAGTAACTTTGTTCTTTTTGGTTCTTTTTGGTTCTCCTTGGTTCTCCTTGGTTCCCCTTTGTTCTCCTTAGTTCCCCTTGGTTCTCCTTGGCTCTCCTTGTTTCTGCTTGGTTCCCATTGGTTCTCCTTGGTCCTCGCTGGTTCTCCTTGGTTCTCCTTGTTCCTCCTTGTTCTCCTGTGTCCACCTTGCTTCCCCTTGGTTATAACCGTCTGTTATGGGAAAATCTTTAATTTTTCTGACATTTCTCAACCTTCCCCATGTACGGAGGTCTAGTGGAGCCAGACGAAGTCTCAGCGGAACAACCGACGATACAGAGAGACTGAAGCTTTTGGTCTACTAATAAGGCAGCTTAATTCAGAACATTTATATACATGTAGATCTAAAGTGAGTTAGAACGTGAATACCATTATACCTGTTATACAGTATTGGTGAACCTGCATTGTGTGCATTCTTTTTATCTTATGACGTTGTGTAACCTTTGCATTGTCATGGACAGTGTTTTGTATGATTATGAAGTTTGCATTTTCTCCTTTTTGCCAATGCCTATACAAATGGTATTCTTCTTATCATATCACTTTTAAATACTATCAAAGTGTAATCATTACTGGTTATACAGTATCAATATGCAGCCAGCCTTCTTTTAAAGGTGCATATTTCTTTTAGAATGTTGCATATTTCTTTTATTAGCAGTTTTTCTGAAACAAACCTTAATTTTTGTGTCAGACAAGTATATTTTGACTAGTCTATATTGTGATGGTTATTTTTGTGTAATTACATTGAAGTGACAAATTGTTTGATTGTTATTGATCATCATACAGGCAGTGTGTCCTGTAATACACTCAAGTAGTTAGTATACAGAGCTTGTGTTTACAAGTCTTAATAAGCATCAGTCATAAAATTCAGATAAACTCTTCATTTTTGTATCCTCTTGTATTTTAATGTAAAACTATCTTGTATGATTGAACTTGTCTTAGTATTGAGATTGAGATTGAGAGGTAATGAATGCAGCTTTCTGAATTCTAGTGCATGTTATTAATAGTGATTGATTATAGTTAGAAATTGATGTACATGTATGTTTACATTAATATTCATTGCCCTAAAATTATATAGATCTTCTCAGTTCTCTTTATGCTAAACATTATTACATATAAAATATCTTATTAAGCTTCTTCCTCGCAATCGGTAAACAATTGTAGATTATTATGTATATCGTTCTTATTATTTCTTCTATCTTTCTGCTTGCATTTTGTGCATGTTGGATGGGTTCGAATCCCATGATGTTCCAAATATCAATTCAGAACTTTCATTGGTGGCAACAGCACAAAATGAGACTGAATCTCTTCCTCCCTCTCTCTAACTCACTCTTTAGCTCTCTATTTTTTCTCTATTCTCTGATGCAATTGAACGTATTCAGTTTTTTCAATTAGTCCCATACTACGTTGTATTTAATGTATTTCATGTATGTATCATCCTGTGTTTCATGTTTTTGATGAGTTTACAGGGATGTAAGACTTCCGGATTTTTCCGGAATTCCGGATTTGTTTTAATTTAAGAAACATTTCCGGGTTTTTTCTGTGACATGTTATGTGTTGAAGGCATTATCGTACTTTCGTGTGCATTAACCTAGTGGCGGAATAAAAATCTCGCAAATGAAATATAGTCTTGTACGGGCCGTTTCATACGAAGTATGTTAATATGGCGTGAAGTGGTTCTCGTACGCACAGCACAAATTTTGTATAAAAATCCTGGTAACGAGTATGTGTGGACAAGTGCTAATTTAAGAACATAATTTGACATCTAGGCTAATTGGTAATGTAAAAAGCAAGGAATCTGAGAAATACATGATTAATTGATGATATTCCATTGTCGACTATCATTGATACCTTGCTCTTTACGTTACAGGGCCTTCAAGTTCAACTTCAAGTTTTAGCTTTGTTAGGGAATAACGGACGTCAACGCCAACGGAACACCGAACCAGTTTCTCCCGGAACTCCTGGCCGAAATTCAGCGTCCCACCGCACGACGAGCGAGATGGCAATTCAATTCGTGGAGATACAGATCCCCCGTGTTTATTTCAAAATTAAGGTATGTATGACTGTGACATATTTGAAATGATTAGAATAGGCCTAGTGTATAACAATATTGTACCTGAATTGATTTCATGTCTTGTGCAAGGAACAGTTACAACTTAGATTTCTTCATTAAAAAGCTAACAGTAACCATGGTAACACTACTCACTACTCACTACTACTAGTCAACACTACACACTAACGTTACAGACATACAGTTAACGCTACTTGGGCCCTTTTGGGGCTAATTTAGTCAGACGATGGGGAGCCCCATGTCTGCGCACCTAAGGTTTTGACCTGAAAATGAACAAGAATTTCTTCAATATTCCTCTAAGTCTAAAGCTTAATTTTATATTATTCCTGATATTCCAAAGAGTAAGTCTGCAAAAAATCTCATCAAAATTATTTATTCATTTCGAAGCCCATAATGTTTTTTTCAGTTATTCCTGTGTATACGCAAATCATCCCATAATTAATTAGCTAAAAATATATTGATCTGTTTCCGCCCGACAATCATATGACAATCATTAAATTAATATTGAATATTTTACCTTAATCTTTGTTAGATTGAAAATCTTACATTTTGGTAAACCTTGTCTATATTTCATTGACATGTCATACACCATAGACCGATGCCTGCATTGATTACGCACATTTTTGCATGTGATGTACAATGAAGTTACGTAGATTTCTTGCGTACCAGATGAAAAAAAAAAGAAATTCAGTTTCCTACTACAAACCATCAGGATAAGTGGCCCACCCCCTTTGTTTGCTGTTTTATTTTCTATGAGAAATCAACAAAATGTACATGTATTTCATTGAATTTGTAATCAGGTGTTCATACAATGATTATGCTTATTTTTGCATGTCATACACAGAGAATGTAAACCTATTTACTGCGTACGAGAGGAAAACGACTACAATTCAGCATGCCGTGAACTCCACCAAAGGACGATCAGAATTAATTGGTAAGGTAAAGAGCTTGCAATCTGAGAAATTCATGATTAATTGATAATATTAATTGATAATAATTACTGAGCATCCAACACCAATAATAATAATAATACCTGGCATTTACATGTATAAAGCGCCCGCACATAGTGTATGCACATTCTCCACTCCCTGGGGAGCATTCCAGCCAGTCGCCTGTTAAGCGCACACACATGCTAAGCAAAGGACATTAACATTTTCGCCATCCACTGATCCACAACACCTCCACAACACCTCCACAACACCTCCACAACACCTCCACAGTTGCATTTGTTGTTGAGCCTGCTGTTGTCTGTACTGGTGGATCTGATCGTGACTGGGCGCAACAAAATCCATCAAGTCTAGACTCTCCTTGATCTTCATCAGCAGCTCATACTTCTCGCACCCTTGAATTGCCATGTAGAAGGTCTCCTCATCTTTCTTTGCTTTCTTTGAGAAAGACGTAAGGCCCACTACAGATGTAACTTTGCTGGGACCTCTCTTGAGGGGTTTCTTCTGCTGGGCTTTGGACTTCTCAAAGGCCTTCTCCTCAGTCTTACGATCCCTGCCAGGACAGGCACACACCCTCACATCCAACACCTGCCTCCCAAGGATACCTCCACTATCGTTCTCAAGGGTGAACACAAGTTGGATCTTCCGTCTGTTGCGTCCACCTACACAGGAGATGAAGCATTTGAACGTCAAGAGGTACTTGGAGAACTCTGCCAACCTGTGGAACTGTGTATGGGACTACAAGTCTGTGACAAGTGTCAGAGTAGTACATCATCGCTGGATCGTTGCACAGGACCAGGTGGTCCCTAAAATATTCCTCTGGTGGGCCCACATGTTTGGGGCATCTGCCGACCACCTCGGCAAGATTTTAATTAGCTAAATATATATTGATCCGTTTCCACTCGACAATCATTAAATTAATATTGAATATTTTATCTTAATGTTTGTTAGATTGAAAATCTTACATTTTGGTAAACCTTATAAACCATAATTATGTTTAATTCAGCGAATAATTAAAGCTGGACTCTAGTTATGCAGGCCTATCTCTAGCCCTCATCTTCCCCAGAAGTCTGGGGCTAAACCGTATCTGTAGTGGCATGTCCCTCTTATTTTGGCAGCTGTTTATAATTTCCATCAACTCTTTTCTATATTTCATTGACATGTCATACACCATAGACCGATGCCTGCATTGATTACGCACATTTTTGCATGTGATGTACAATGAAGTTACGTAGATTTCTTGCGTACCAGATGAAAAAAAAAAAGAAATTCAGTTTCCTACTACAAACCATCAGCATAAGTGGCCCACCCCCTTTGTTTGCTGTTTTATTTTCTATGAGAAATCAACAAAATGTACATGTATTTCATTGAATTTGTAATCAGGTGTTCATACAATGATTATGCTTATTTTTGCATGTCATACACAGAGAATGTAAACCTATTTACTGCGTACGAGAGGAAAGCGACTACAATTCAGCATGCCGTGAACTCCACCAAAGGACGATCAGAATTAATTGGTAAGGTAAAGAGCTTGCAATCTGAGAAATTCATGATTAATTGATAATATTGCATTGTTGATTATCATTGATATCAAGCTCTTTACGTTACAGGGCCTTTAAGTCTTAGCTTTGTTTGGAAATAACGGACGTCAACGCCAACGGAACACCGAACCAGTTTCCCCCGGAACTCCTGGCCAAAATTCAGTGTCCCACCGCACGGCGAGCGAGATGGCAATTCAATTCGTGGAGATAAAAGATACAGATCCCCCGTGTTTATTTCAAAATTAAGGTATGTATGAATGTGACATATTTGAAATGAATAGAATAGTACTTAACAATATTGTACCTGAAATGATTTCATGTCTTGTGCAAGCCATTACTGAGCATCTAACACTAACAGTTAAATTCCTTCATAAAAAGCTAACAGTTAACGTTACTTGGGGCTAATTTTACTCAGTACTCTTGTCTAGATATGTGGGGTTTTTATTCATTTCGAAGCCCATAACGTTTTTTTTCAGTTATTCCTGTGTATATGCAAATCATTGCATAATTAATTAGCTAAAAATGTATTGATCTGTTTTCGCCCGACAATCATATGACAATCATTAAATTAATATTGAATATTTTACCTTAATCTTTGTTAGATTAAAAATCTTACATTTTGGTAAACCTTATCTGGATTTTCATTTGATTCTTGCACCTTTTCAAGGATAGTTCATTTTCATAATTATGTTTAATGGCGCTAAACTGTAGCTGTAGTGGCATGTCCCTCTTATTTTGGCAGCTGTTTATAATTTCCATCAACTCTTTTCTATATTTCATTGACATGTCATACACCATAGACCGATGCCTGCATTGATTACGCACATTTTTGCATGTGATGTACAATGAAGTTAGGTAGATTTCTTGCGTACCAGATGGTTCCCCTTGGTTCTCCTTGGCTCTCATTGGTTCCAATTGGTTCTCTTTGGTCCTCCTTGTTCTCCTTTGTCCACCTTGGTTCCCCTTGGTTCTCCTTCTATTCTATCGGAAAAGTAACCTATAATGTGTAATAATTGATAATATTGCATTGTTGATTATCATTGATAGCAAGCTCTTTACTTTACAGGGCCTTCAAGTTTTAGCTTTGGAAATAACGGACGTCAACGCCAATGGAACACCGAACCAGTTTCCCCCGGAACTCCTGGCCAAAATTCAGTGTCCCACCGCACAACGAGCGAGATGGCAATTCAATTCGTGGAGATAAAAGATAAAGATCACCCGTGTTTATTTCAAAATTAAGGTATGTATGAATGTGACAAAAAGTAACCCAGTAACACAGAAAGCCGTAACCCAGCGGTCCTCCTTGGTTCTCCTTGATCCTCGCTGGTTCTCCTTTGTTCTCCTGGTCCTCCTTGCTTTCTCCTTCGTTCCCTTGGTTCTCTTTATTTCTCCTTGGTTCTCCTTGGTTCTCCTTGGTTCCCCTTGGTTCTCCTTGGTCCACCTTGGTTCCCCTTGGTTCTCCTTGGCTCTCCTTGGTTCCAATTGGTTCTCCTTGGTCCTCCTTGTTCTCCTTTGTCCACCTTGGTTCCCCTTGGTTCTCCCTGGTTTTCCTTAGTTACCCTTTGTTCTCCTTTGTTCTACTTGGTTCCCATTGGTTCTCCTTAGTTCTCCTGGTCCTCCTTGCTTTCTCCTTGGTTCCCTTGGTTCTCTTTATTTCTCCTTGGTTCCCATTGGTTCTCCTTTGTTCTCCTGGTCCTCCTTGCTTTCTCCTTGGTTCCTTTGGTTCTCTTTATTTCTCCTTGGTTCTCCTTGGTTCCCATTGGTTCTCCTTTGTTCTCCTGGTCCTCCTTGCTTTCTCCTTGGTTCCCTTGGTTCTCTTTATTTCTCCTTGGTTCTCCTTGGTTCCCCTTGGTTCTCCTTGGTCCACCTTGGTTCCCCTTGGTTCTCCTTGGCTCTCCTTGGTTCTCCTTGGTCCTCCTTGTTCTCCTTTGTCCACCTTGGTTCCCCTTGGTTCTCCCTGGTTTTCCTTAGTTACCCTTTGTTCTCCTTTGTTCTACTTGGTTCCCATTGGTTCTCCTTAGTTCTCCTTGGTCCATCTGGGTCCTCCTTGGTTCGCCTTGTTTTCTCCTACGCGATATCCTTTTTAAGGGACTCAATGTCCTTCTTGTGGGACTCAATGTCTCAAAAAGTAAAAAGTAACCCAGTAACACAGAAAGCCGTAACCCAGCGGTCCTCCTTGGTTCTCCTTGATCCTCGCTGGTTCTCCTTTGTTCTCCTGGTCCTCCTTGCTTTCTCCTTGGTTCCCTTGGTTCTCTTTATTTCTCCTTGGTTCTCCTTGGTTCTCCTTGGTCCACCTTGGTTCCCCTTGGTTCTCCTTGGCTCTCCTTGGTTCCAATTGGTTCTCCTTGGTCCTCCTTGTTCTCCTTTGTCCACCTTGGTTCCCCTTGGTTCTCTCTGGTTTTCCTTAGTTACCCTTTGTTCTCCTTTGTTCTACTTGGTTCCCATTGGTTCTCCTTAGTTCTCCTGGTCCTCCTTGCTTTCTCCTTGGTTCCCTTGGTTCTCTTTATTTCTCCTTGGTTCTCCTTGGTTCTCCTTGGTTCTCCTTGGTCCACCTTGGTTGCCCTTGGTTCTCCTTGGCTCTCCTTGGTTCCAATTGGTTCTCCTTGGTCCTCCTTGTTCCCCTTTGTCCATCTTGGTTCCCCTTGGTTCTCCCTGGTTTTCCTTAGTTACCCTTTGTTCTCCTTTGTTCTACTTGGTTCCCATTGGTTCTCCTTAGTTCTCCTGGTCCTCCTTGCTTTCTCCTTGGTTCCCTTGGTTCTCTTTATTTCTCCTTGGTTCTCCTTGGTTCCCATTGGTTCTCCTTTGTTCTCCTGGTCCTCCTTGCTTTCTCCTTGGTTCCCTTGGTTCTCTTTATTTCTCCTTGGTTCTCCTTGGTTCTCCTTGGTTCCCCTTGGTTCTCCTTGGTCCACCTTGGTTCCCCTTGGTTCTCCTTAGTTCTCCTGGTCCTCCTTGCTTTCTCCTTGGTTCCCTTGGTTCTCTTTATTTCTCCTTGGTTCTCCTTGGTTCTCTTTATTTCTCCTTGGTTCTCCTTGGTTCCCATTGGTTCTCCTTTGTTCTCGTCCTCCTTGCTTTCTCCTTGGTTCCCTTGGTTCTCTTTATTTCTCCTTGGTTCTCCTTGGTTCTCCTTGGTTCCCCTTGGTTCTCCTTGGTCCACCTTGGCTCCCCTTGGTTCACCTTGGCTCTCCTTGGTTCCAATTGGTTCTCTTTGGTCCTCCTTGTTCTCCTTTGTCCACCTTGGTTCCCCTTGGTTCTCCCTGGTTTTCCTTAGTTACCCTTTGTTCTCCTTTGTTCTACTTGGATCCCATTGGTTCTCCTTAGTTCTCCTGGCCCTCCTTGCTTTCTCCTTGGTTCTCTTTATTTCTCCTTGGTTCTCCTTGGTTCCCATTGGTTCTCCTTTGTTCTCCTGGTCCTTGCTTTCTCCTTGGTTCTCTTTATTTCTCCTTGGTTCTCCTTGGTTCCCCTTGGTTCTCCTTGGTCCACCTTGGTTCCCCTTGGTTCTCCTTGGCTCTCCTTGGTTCCAATTGGTTCTCCTTGGTCCTCCTTGTTCTCCTTTGTCCACCTTGGTTCCCCTTGGTTCTCCCTGGTTTTCCTTAGTTACCCTTTGTTCCCCTTTGTTCTACTTGGTTCCCATTGGTTCTCCTTAGTTCTCCTGGTCCTCCTTGCTTTCTCCTTGGTTCCCTTGGTTCTCTTTATTTCTCCTTGGTTCCCATTGGTTCTCCTTTGTTCTCCTGGTCCTCCTTGCTTTCTCCTTGGTTCCCTTGGTTCTCTTTATTTCTCCTTGGTTCTCCTTGGTTCTCCTTGGTTCTCCTTGGTTCCCCTTGGTTCTCCTTGGTCCACCTTGGTTCCCCTTGGTTCTCCTTGGCTCTCCTTGGTTCCAATTGGTTCTCCTTGGTCCTCCTTGTTCTCCTTAGTTACCCTTTGTTCTCCTTTGTTCTACTTGGTTCCCATTGGTTCTCCTTAGTTCTTCTGGTCCTCCTTGCTTTCTCCTTGGTTCCCTTGGTTCTCTTTATTTCTCCTTGGTTCTCCTTGGTTCTCTTTATTTCTCCTTGGTTCTCCTTGGTTCCCCTTGGTTCTCCTTGGTCCACCTTGGTTCCCCTTGGTTCTCCTTGGCTCTCCTTGTTCTCCTTAGTTACCCTTTGTTCTCCTTTGTTCTACTTGGTTCCCATTGGTTCTCCTTAGTTCTTCTGGTCCTCCTTGCTTTCTCCTTGGTTCCCTTGGTTCTCTTTATTTCTCCTTGGTTCTCCTTGGTTCTCTTTATTTCTCCTTGGTTCTCCTTGGTTCCCATTGGTTCTCCTTTGTTCTCGTCCTCCTTGCTTTCTCCTTGGTTCCCTTGGTTCTCTTTATTTCTCCTTGGTTCTCCTTGGTTCTCCTTGGTTCCCTTGGTTTTCTTTATTTCTCCTTGGTTCTCCTTGGTTCCCATTGGTTCTCCTTTGTTCTCCTGGTCCTCCTGGCTTTCTCCTTGGTTCCCTTGGTTCTCTTTATTTCTCCTTGGTTCTCCTTGGTTCTCCTTGGTTCCCCTTGGTTCTCCTTGGTCCACCTTGGTTTCCCTTGGTTCTCCTTGGCTCTCCTTGGTTCCAATTGGTTCTCCTTGGTCCTCCTTGTTCTCCTTAGTTACCCTTTGTTCTCCTTTGTTCTACTTGGTTCCCATTGGTTCTCCTTAGTTCTTCTGGTCCTCCTTGCTTTCTCCTTGGTTCCCTTGGTTCTCTTTATTTCTCCTTGGTTCTCCTTGGTTCTCTTTATTTCTCCTTGGTTCTCCTTGGTTCCCATTGGTTCTCCTTTGTTCTCGTCCTCCTTGCTTTCTCCTTGGTTCCCTTGGTTCTCTTTATTTCTCCTTGGTTCTCCTTGGTTCTCCTTGGTTCCCCTTGGTTCTCCTTGGTCCACCTTGGCTCCCCTTGGTTCACCTTGGCTCTCCTTGGTTCCAATTGGTTCTCTTTGGTCCTCCTTGTTCTCCTTTGTCCACCTTGGTTCCCCTTGGTTCTCCCTGGTTTTCCTTAGTTACCCTTTGTTCTCCTTTGTTCTACTTGGATCCCATTGGTTCTCCTTAGTTCTCCTGGCCCTCCTTGCTTTCTCCTTGGTTCTCTTTATTTCTCCTTGGTTCTCCTTGGTTCCCATTGGTTCTCCTTTGTTCTCCTGGTCCTTGCTTTCTCCTTGGTTCTCTTTATTTCTCCTTGGTTCTCCTTGGTTCCCCTTGGTTCTCCTTGGTCCACCTTGGTTCCCCTTGGTTCTCCTTGGCTCTCCTTGGTTCCAATTGGTTCTCCTTGGTCCTCCTTGTTCTCCTTTGTCCACCTTGGTTCCCCTTGGTTCTCCCTGGTTTTCCTTAGTTACCCTTTGTTCCCCTTTGTTCTACTTGGTTCCCATTGGTTCTCCTTAGTTCTCCTGGTCCTCCTTGCTTTCTCCTTGGTTCCCTTGGTTCTCTTTATTTCTCGTTGGTTCCCATTGGTTCTCCTTTGTTCTCCTGGTCCTCCTTGCTTTCTCCTTGGTTCCCTTGGTTCTCTTTATTTCTCCTTGGTTCTCCTTGGTTCTCCTTGGTTCTCCTTGGTTCCCCTTGGTTCTCCTTGGTCCACCTTGGTTCCCCTTGGTTCTCCTTGGCTCTCCTTGGTTCCAATTGGTTCCCCTTGGTTCTCCCTGGTTTTCCTTAGTTACCCTTTGTTCTCCTTTGTTCTACTTGGTTCCCATTGGTTCTCCTTAGTTCTCCTGGTCCTCCTTGCTTTCTCCTTGGTTCCCTTGGTTCTCTTTAATTCTCCTTGGTTCTCCTTGGTTCCCATTGGTTCTCCTTTGTTCTCCTGGTCCTTCTTGCTTTCTCCTTGGTTCCCTTGGTTCTCTTTATTTCTCCTTGGTTCTCCTTGGTTCTCCTTGGTTCCCCTTGGTTCTCCTTGGTCCTCCTTGGTTCTCCTTTGTTCTACTTGGTTCCCATTGGTTCTCCTTAGTTCTCCTTGGTCCATCTGGGTCCTCCTTGGTTCGCCTTGTTTTCTCCTACGCGATATCCTTTTTAAGGGACTCAATGTCCTTCTTGTGGGACTCAATGTCTCAAAAAGTAAAAAGTAACCCAGTAACACAGAAATCCGTAACCCAGTGGTCCTCCTTGGTTCTCCTTGATCCTCGCTGGTTCTCCTTTGGTCTCCTGGTCCTCCTTGCTTTCTCCTTGGTTCCCTTGGTTCTCTTTATTTCTCCTTGGTTCTCCTTGGTTCTCCTTTGGTTCCACTTGGTTCTCCTTGGCTCTCCTTGGTTCCAATTGGTTCTCCTTGGTCCTCCTTGTTCTCCTTTGTCCACCTTGGTTCCCCTTGGTTCTCCCTGGTTTTCCTTAGTTATCCCTTTGTTCTCCTTTGTTCTTGGTTCCCATTGGTTCTCCTTAGTTCTCCTGGTCCTCCTTGCTTTCTCCTTGGTTCCCTTGGTTCTCTTTATTTCTCCTTGGTTCTCCTTGGTTCCCATTGGTTCTCCTTTGTTCTCCTTCTATTCTATCGGAAAAGTAACCTATAATGTGTAATAATTGGTAATATTGCATTGTTGATTATCATTGATAGCAAGCTCTTTACTTTACAGGGCCTTCAAGTTTTAGCTTTGGAAATAACGGACGTCAACGCCAACGGAACACCGAACCAGTTTCCCCCGGAACTCCTGGCCAAAATTCAGTGTCCCACCGCACAACGAGCGAGATGGCAATTCAATTCGTGGAGATAAAAGATAAAGATCACCCGTGTTTAGTTCAAAATTAAGGTATGTATGAATGTGACAAAAAGTAACCCAGTAACACAGAAAGCCGTAACCCAGCGATCCTCCTTGGTTCTCCTTGATCCTCGCTGGTTCTCCTTTGTTCTCCTGGTCCTCCTTGCTTTCTCCTTCGTTCCCTTGGTTCTCTTTATTTCTCCTTGGTTCTCCTTGGTCCACCTTGGTTCCCCTTGGTTCTCCTTGGCTCTCCTTGGTTCCAATTGGTTCTCCTTGGTCCTCCTTGTTCTCCTTTGTCCACCTTGGTTCCCCTTGGTTCTCCCTGGTTTTCCTTAGTTACCCTTTGTTCTCCTTTGTTCTACTTGGTTCCCATTGGTTCTCCTTAGTTCTCCTGGTCCTCCTTGCTTTTCCCTTGGTTCTCTTTATTTCTCCTTGGTTCTCCTTGGTTCCCATTGGTTCTCCTTTGTTCTCCTGGTCCTCCTTGCTTTCTCCTTGGTTCTCTTTATTTCTCCTTGGTTCTCCTTGGTTCTCCTTGGTTCCCTTGGTTCTCTTTATTTCTCCTTGGTTCCCATTGGTTCTCCTTTGTTCTCCTGGTCCTCCTTGCTTTCTCCTTGGTTCCCTTGGTTCTCTTTATTTCTCCTTGGTTCTCCTTGGTTCCCCTTGGTTCTCTTTGGTCCACCTTGGTTCCCCTTCGTTCTCCTTGGCTCTCCTTGGTTCCAATTGGTTCTCCTTGGTCCTCCTTGTTCTCCTTTGTCCACCTTGGTTCCCCTTGGTTCTCCCTGGTTTTCCTTAGTTACCCTTTGTTCTCCTTTGTTCTACTTGGTTCCCATTGGTTCTCCTTAGTTCTCCTGGTCCTCCTTGCTTTCTCCTTGGTTCCCTTGGTTCTATTTATTTCTCCTTGGTTCCCATTGGTTCTCCTTTGTTCTCCTGGTCCTCCTTGCTTTCTCCTTGGTTCTCTTTATTTCTCCTTGGTTCTCCTTGGTTCTCCTTGGTTCCCTTGGTTCTCTTTATTTCTCCTTGGTTCCCATTGGTTCTCCTTTGTTCTCCTGGTCCTCCTTGCTTTCTCCTTGGTTCCCTTGGTTCTCTTTATTTCTCCTTGGTTCTCCTTGGTTCCCCTTGGTTCTCCTTGGTCCACCTTGGTTCTCCTTGGCTCTCCTTGGTTCCAATTGGTTCTCCTTGGTCCTCCTTGTTCTCCTTTGTCCACCTTGGTTCCCCTTGGTTCTCCCTGGTTTTCCTTAGTTACCCTTTGTTCTCCTTTGTTCTACTTGGTTCCCATTGGTTCTCCTGGTCCTCCTTGCTTTCTCCTTGGTTCCCTTGGTTCCCCTTGGTTCTCCTTGGCTCTCCTTGGTTCCAATTGGTTCTCCTTGGTTCCAATTGGTTCTCCTTGGTCCTCCTTGTTCTCCTTTGTCCACCTTGGTTCCCCTTGGTTCTCCCTGGTTTTCCTTAGTTACCCTTTGTTCTCCTTTGTTCTACTTGGTTCCCATTGGTTCTCCTTAGTTCTCCTGGTCCTCCTTGGTTCCCTTGGTTCTCTTTATTTCTCCTTGGTTCCTATTGGTTCTCCTTTGTTCTCCTGGTCCTCCTTGCGTTCTCCTTGGTTCCCTTGGTTCTCTTTATTTCTCCTTGGTTCTCCTTGGTTCTCCTTGGTTCTCCTTGGTTCGCCTTGGTTCTCCTTGGTCCACCTTGGTTCCCCATGGTTCTCCTTGGCTCTCCTTGGTTCCAATTGGTTCTCCTTGGTCCTCCTTGTTCTCCTTTGTCCACCTTGGTTCCCCTTGGTTCTCCCTGGTTTTCCTTAGTTACCCTTTGTTCTCCTTTGTTCTACTTGGTTCCCATTGGTTCTCCTTTGTTCTCCTGGTCCTCCTTGCTTTCTCCTTGGTTCCCTTCGTTCTCTTTATTTCCCCTTGGTTCTCCCTGGTTTTCCTTAGTTACCCTTTGTTCTCCTTTGTTCTACTTGGTTCCCATTGGTTCTCCTTAGTTCTCCTGGTCCTCCTTGCTTTCTCCTTGGTTCCCTTGGTTCTATTTATTTCTCCTTGGTTCCCATTGGTTCTCCTTTGTTCTCCTGGTCCTCCTTGCTTTCTCCTTGGTTCCCCTTGCTTTCTCCTTGGTTCCCTTGGTTCTCTTTATTTCTCCTCGGTTCTCCTTGGTTCTCCTTGGTTCCCCTTGGTTCTCCTTGGTCCACCTTGGTTCTCCTTGGCTCTCCTTGGTTCCAATTGGTTCTCCTTGGTCCTCCTTGTTCTCCTTTGTCCACCTTGGTTCCCCTTGGTTCTCCCTGGTTTTCCTTAGTTACCCTTTGTTCTCCTTTGTTCTACTTGGTTCCCATTGGTTCTCCTTAGTTCTCCTGGTCCTCCTTGCTTTCTCCTTGGTTCCCTTGGTTCTCTTTATTTCTCCTTGGTTCCCATTGGTTCTCCTTTGTTCTCCTGGTCCTCCTTGCTTTCTCCTTGGTTCCCTTGGTTCTCTTTATTTCTCCTTGGTTCTCCTTGGTTCTCCTTGGTTCTCCTTGGTTCCCTTGGTTCTTGGTTCTCCTTGGTCCACCTTGGTTCCCCTTGGTTCTCCTTGGCTCTCCTTGGTTCCAATTGGTTCCCCTTGGTTCTCCCTGGTTTTCCTTAGTTACCCTTTGTTCTCCTTTGTTCTACTTGGTTCCCATTGGTTCTCCTTAGTTCTCCTGGTCCTCCTTGCTTTCTCCTTGGTTCCCTTGGTTCTCTTTAATTCTCCTTGGTTCTCCTTGGTTCCCATTGGTTCTCCTTTGTTCTCCTGGTCCTTCTTGCTTTCTCCTTGGTTCCCTTGGTTCTCTTTATTTCTCCTTGGTTCTCCTTGGTTCTCCTTGGTTCCCCTTGGTTCTCCTTGGTCCTCCTTGGTTCTCCTTTGTTCTACTTGGTTCCCATTGGTTCTCCTTAGTTCTCCTTGGTCCATCTGGGTCCTCCTTGGTTCGCCTTGTTTTCTCCTACGCGATATCCTTTTTAAGGGACTCAATGTCCTTCTTGTGGGACTCAATGTCTCAAAAAGTAAAAAGTAACCCAGTAACACAGAAATCCGTAACCCAGTGGTCCTCCTTGGTTCTCCTTGATCCTCGCTGGTTCTCCTTTGGTCTCCTGGTCCTCCTTGCTTTCTCCTTGGTTCCCTTGGTTCTCTTTATTTCTCCTTGGTTCTCCTTGGTTCTCCTTTGGTTCCACTTGGTTCTCCTTGGCTCTCCTTGGTTCCAATTGGTTCTCCTTGGTCCTCCTTGTTCTCCTTTGTCCACCTTGGTTCCCCTTGGTTCTCCCTGGTTTTCCTTAGTTATCCCTTTGTTCTCCTTTGTTCTTGGTTCCCATTGGTTCTCCTTAGTTCTCCTGGTCCTCCTTGCTTTCTCCTTGGTTCCCTTGGTTCTCTTTATTTCTCCTTGGTTCTCCTTGGTTCCCATTGGTTCTCCTTTGTTCTCCTTCTATTCTATCGGAAAAGTAACCTATAATGTGTAATAATTGGTAATATTGCATTGTTGATTATCATTGATAGCAAGCTCTTTACTTTACAGGGCCTTCAAGTTTTAGCTTTGGAAATAACGGACGTCAACGCCAACGGAACACCGAACCAGTTTCCCCCGGAACTCCTGGCCAAAATTCAGTGTCCCACCGCACAACGAGCGAGATGGCAATTCAATTCGTGGAGATAAAAGATAAAGATCACCCGTGTTTAGTTCAAAATTAAGGTATGTATGAATGTGACAAAAAGTAACCCAGTAACACAGAAAGCCGTAACCCAGCGATCCTCCTTGGTTCTCCTTGATCCTCGCTGGTTCTCCTTTGTTCTCCTGGTCCTCCTTGCTTTCTCCTTCGTTCCCTTGGTTCTCTTTATTTCTCCTTGGTTCTCCTTGGTCCACCTTGGTTCCCCTTGGTTCTCCTTGGCTCTCCTTGGTTCCAATTGGTTCTCCTTGGTCCTCCTTGTTCTCCTTTGTCCACCTTGGTTCCCCTTGGTTCTCCCTGGTTTTCCTTAGTTACCCTTTGTTCTCCTGTGTTCTACTTGGTTCCCATTGGTTCTCCTTAGTTCTCCTGGTCCTCCTTGCTTTTCCCTTGGTTCTCTTTATTTCTCCTTGGTTCTCCTTGGTTCCCATTGGTTCTCCTTTGTTCTCCTGGTCCTCCTTGCTTTCTCCTTGGTTCTCTTTATTTCTCCTTGGTTCTCCTTGGTTCTCCTTGGTTCCCTTGGTTCTCTTTATTTCTCCTTGGTTCCCATTGGTTCTCCTTTGTTCTCCTGGTCCTCCTTGCTTTCTCCTTGGTTCCCTTGGTTCTCTTTATTTCTCCTTGGTTCTCCTTGGTTCCCCTTGGTTCTCTTTGGTCCACCTTGGTTCCCCTTCGTTCTCCTTGGCTCTCCTTGGTTCCAATTGGTTCTCCTTGGTCCTCCTTGTTCTCCTTTGTCCACCTTGGTTCCCCTTGGTTCTCCCTGGTTTTCCTTAGTTACCCTTTGTTCTCCTTTGTTCTACTTGGTTCCCATTGGTTCTCCTTAGTTCTCCTGGTCCTCCTTGCTTTCTCCTTGGTTCCCTTGGTTCTATTTATTTCTCCTTGGTTCCCATTGGTTCTCCTTTGTTCTCCTGGTCCTCCTTGCTTTCTCCTTGGTTCTCTTTATTTCTCCTTGGTTCTCCTTGGTTCTCCTTGGTTCCCTTGGTTCTCTTTATTTCTCCTTGGTTCCCATTGGTTCTCCTTTGTTCTCCTGGTCCTCCTTGCTTTCTCCTTGGTTCCCTTGGTTCTCTTTATTTCTCCTTGGTTCTCCTTGGTTCTCCTTGGTTCTCCTTGGTTCCCCTTGGTTCTCCTTGGTCCACCTTGGTTCTCCTTGGCTCTCCTTGGTTCCAATTGGTTCTCCTTGGTCCTCCTTGTTCTCCTTTGTCCACCTTGGTTCCCCTTGGTTCTCCCTGGTTTTCCTTAGTTACCCTTTGTTCTCCTTTGTTCTACTTGGTTCCCATTGGTTCTCCTGGTCCTCCTTGCTTTCTCCTTGGTTCCCTTGGTTCCCCTTGGTTCTCCTTGGCTCTCCTTGGTTCCAATTGGTTCTCCTTGGTTCCAATTGGTTCTCCTTGGTCCTCCTTGTTCTCCTTTGTCCACCTTGGTTCCCCTTGGTTCTCCCTGGTTTTCCTTAGTTACCCTTTGTTCTCCTTTGTTCTACTTGGTTCCCATTGGTTCTCCTTAGTTCTCCTGGTCCTCCTTGGTTCCCTTGGTTCTCTTTATTTCTCCTTGGTTCCTATTGGTTCTCCTTTGTTCTCCTGGTCCTCCTTGCGTTCTCCTTGGTTCCCTTGGTTCTCTTTATTTCTCCTTGGTTCTCCTTGGTTCTCCTTGGTTCTCCTTGGTTCGCCTTGGTTCTCCTTGGTCCACCTTGGTTCCCCATGGTTCTCCTTGGCTCTCCTTGGTTCCAATTGGTTCTCCTTGGTCCTCCTTGTTCTCCTTTGTCCACCTTGGTTCCCCTTGGTTCTCCCTGGTTTTCCTTAGTTACCCTTTGTTCTCCTTTGTTCTACTTGGTTCCCATTGGTTCTCCTTTGTTCTCCTGGTCCTCCTTGCTTTCTCCTTGGTTCCCTTCGTTCTCTTTATTTCCCCTTGGTTCTCCCTGGTTTTCCTTAGTTACCCTTTGTTCTCCTTTGTTCTACTTGGTTCCCATTGGTTCTCCTTAGTTCTCCTGGTCCTCCTTGCTTTCTCCTTGGTTCCCTTGGTTCTATTTATTTCTCCTTGGTTCCCATTGGTTCTCCTTTGTTCTCCTGGTCCTCCTTGCTTTCTCCTTGGTTCCCTTGGTTCTCTTTATTTCTCCTTGGTTCTCCTTGGTTCTCCTTGGTTCTCCTTGGTTCCCCTTGGTTCTCCTTGGTCCACCTTGGTTCCCCTTGTTTCTCCTTGGCTCTCCTTGGTTCCAATTGGTTCTCCTTGGTCCTCCTTGTTCTCCTTTGTCCACCTTGGTTCCCCTTGGTTCTCCCTGGTTTTCCTTAGTTACCCTTTGTTCTCCTTTGTTCTACTTGGTTCCCATTGGTTCTCCTTAGTTCTCCTGGTCCTCCTTGCTTTCTCCTTGGTTCCCTTGGTTCTCTTTATTTCTCCTTGGTTCTCCTTGGTTCCCATTGGTTCTCCTTTGTTCTCCTGGTCCTCCTTGCTTTCTGCTTGGTTCCCTTCTCTTTATTTCTCCTTGGTTCTCCTTGGTTTTCCTTGGTTCCCCTTGGTTCTCCTTGGTCCACCTTGGTTCTCCTTTGTTCTACTTGGTTCCCATTGGTTCTCCTTAGTTCTCCTTGGTCCATCTGGGTCCTCCTTGGTTCGCCTTCTTTTCTCCTACGCGATATCCTTTTTAAGGGACTCAATGTCCTTCTTGTGGGACTCAATGTCTCAAAAAGTAAAAAGTAACCCAGTAACACAGAAAGCCGTAACCCAGCGGTCCTCCTTGGTTCTCCTTGATCCTCGCTGGTTCTCCTTTGTTCTCCTGGTCCTCCTTGCTTTCTCCTTGGTTCCCTTGTTTCTCTTTATTTCTCCTTGGTTCTCCTTGGTTCCCCTTGGTTCTCCTTGGTCCACCTTGGTTCCCCTTGGTTCTCCTTGGCTCTCCTTGGTTCCAATTGGTTCTCCTTGGTCCTCCATGTTCTCCTTTGTTCTACTTAGTTCCCCTTGGTTCTCCCTGGTTTTCCTTAGTTACCCTTTGTTCTCCTTTGTTCTACTTGGTTCCCATTGGTTCTCCTTAGTTCTCCTGGTCCTCCTTGCTTTCTCCTTGGTTCCCTTGGTTCTCTTTATTTCTCCTTGGTTCTCCTTGGTTCCCCTTGGTTCTCCTTGGTCCACCTTGGTTCCACTTGGTTCTCCTTGGCTCTCCTTGGTTCCAATTGGTTCTCCTTGGTCCTCCTTGTTCTCCTTTGTCCACCTTGGTTCCCCTTGGTTCTCCCTGGTTTTCCTTAGTTATCCCTTTGTTCTCCTTTGTTCTTGGTTCCCATTGGTTCTCCTTATTTCTCCTGGTCCTCGCTGGTTCTCCTTTGGTCTCCTGGTCCTCCTTGCTTTCTCCTTGGTTCCCTTGGTTCTCTTTATTTCTCCTTGGTTCTCCTTGGTTCTCCTTGGTTCCCCTTGGTTCTCCTTGGTCCACCTTGGTTCCACTTGGTTCTCCTTGGCTCTCCTTGGTTCCAATTGGTTCTCCTTGGTCCTCCTTGTTCTCCTGTGTCCACCTTGGTTCCCCTTGGTTCTCCCTGGTTTTCCTTAGTTACCCTTTGTTCTCCTTTGTTCTACTTGGTTCCCATTGGTTCTCCTTAGTTCTCCTGGTCCTCCTTGCTTTCTCCTTGGTTCCCTTGGTTCTCCTTGGTTCCCCTTGGTTCTCCTTGGTCCACCTTGGTTCACCTTGACTCACCTTGGCTCTCCTTGGTTCCAATTGGTTCTCTTTGGTCCTCCTTGTTCTCCTTTGTCCACCTTGGTTCCCCCTTGGTTCTCCCTGGTTTTCCTTAGCTACCCTTTGTTCCCCTTTTTCTACTTGGTTCCCATTGGTTCTCCTTAGTTCTCCTGGCCCTCCTTGCTTTTCCCTTGGTTCTCTTTATTTCTCCTTGGTTCTCCTTGGTTCCCATTGGTTCTCCTTTGTTCTCCTGGTCCTCCTTGCTTTCTCCTTGGTTCTCTTTATTTCTCCTTGGTTCTCCTTGGTTCCCTTGGTTCTCTTTATTTCTCCTTGGTTCCCATTGGTTCTCCTTTGTTCTCCTGGTCCTCCTTGCTTTCTCCTTGGTTCCCTTGGTTCTCTTTATTTCTCCTTGGTTCTCCTTGGTTCCCCTTGGTTCTCCTTGGTCCACCTTGGTTCCCCTTCGTTCTCCTTGGCTCTCCTTGGTTCCAATTGGTTCTCCTTGGTCCTCCTTGTTCTCCTTTGTCCACCTTGGTTCCCCTTGGTTCTCCCTGGTTTTCCTTAGTTACCCTTTGTTCTCCTTTGTTCTACTTGGTTCCCATTGGTTCTCCTTAGTTCTCCTGGTCCTCCTTGCTTTCTCCTTGGTTCCCTTGGTTCTATTTATTTCTCCTTGGTTCCCATTGGTTCTCCTTTGTTCTCCTGGTCCTCCTTGCTTTCTCCTTGGTTCTCTTTATTTCTCCTTGGTTCTCCTTGGTTCTCCTTGGTTCCCTTGGTTCTCTTTATTTCTCCTTGGTTCCCATTGGTTCTCCTTTGTTCTCCTGGTCCTCCTTGCTTTCTCCTTGGTTCCCTTGGTTCTCTTTATTTCTCCTTGGTTCTCCTTGGTTCCCCTTGGTTCTCCTTGGTCCACCTTGGTTCCCCTTGGTTCTCCTTGGCTCTCCTTGGTCCTCCTTGTTCTCCTTTGTCCACCTTGGTTCCCCTTGGTTCTCCCTGGTTTTCCTTAGTTACCCTTTGTTCTCCTTTGTTCTACTTGGTTCCCATTGGTTCTCCTTAGTTCTCCTGGTCCTCCTTGCTTTCTCCTTGGTTCCCTTGGTTCTATTTATTTCTCCTTGGTTCCCATTGGTTCTCCTTTGTTCTCCTGGTCCTCCTTGCTTTCTCCTTGGTTCCCTTGGTTCTCTTTATTTCTCCTTGGTTCTCCTTGGTTCTCCTTGGTTCCCCTTGGTTCTCCTTGGTTCCCCTTGGTTCTCCTTGGTCCACCTTGGTTCCCCTTGGTTCTCCTTGGCTCTCCTTGGTTCCAATTGGTTCTCCTTGGTCCTCCTTGTTCTCCTTTGTCCACCTTGGTTCCCCTTGGTTCTCCCTGGTTTTCCTTAGTTACCCTTTGTTCTCCTTTGTTCTACTTGGTTCCCATTGGTTCTCCTTAGTTCTCCTGGTCCTCCTTGCTTTCTCCTTGGTTCCCTTCGTTCTCTTTATTTCTCCTTGGTTCTCCTTGGTTCTCCTTGGTCCACCTTGGTTCTCCTTTGTTCTACTTGGTTCCCATTGGTTCTCCTTAGTTCTCCTTGGTCCATCTGGGTCCTCCTTGGTTCGCCTTGTTTTCTCCTACGCGATATCCTTTTTAAGGGACTCAATGTCCTTTTTGTGGGACTCAGTGTCTCAAAAAGTAAAAAGTAACCCAGTAACACAGAAAGCCGTAACCCAGCGGTCCTCCTTGGTTCTCCTTGATCCTCGCTGGTTCTCCTTTGTTCTCCTGGTCCTCCTTGCTTTCTCCTTGGTTCCCTTGGTTCTCTTTATTTCTCCTTGGTTCTCCTTGGTTCTCCTTGGTTCCCCTTGGTTCTCCTTGGTCCACCTTGGTTCCACTTGGTTCTCCTTGGCTCTCCTTGGTTCCAATTGGTTCTCCTTGGTTCTCCCTGGTTTTCCTTAGTTACCCTTTGTTCTCCTTTGTTCTACTTGGTTCCCATTGGTTCTCCTTAGTTCTCCTGGTCCTCCTTGCTTTCTCCTTGGTTCCCTTGGTTCTCCTTGGTTCCCCTTGGTTCTCCTTGGTCCACCTTGGTTCACCTTGGCTCACCTTGGCTCTCCTTGGTTCCAATTGGTTCTCTTTGGTCCTCCTTGTTCTCCTTTGTCCACCTTGGTTCCCCCTTGGTTCTCCCTGGTTTTCCTTAGTTACCCTTTGTTCCCCTTTGTTCTACTTGGTTCCCATTGGTTCTCCTTAGTTCTCCTGGCCCTCCTTGCTTTCTCCTTGGTTCCCTTGGTTCTCTTTATTTCTCCTTGGTTCTCCTTGGTTCCCATTGGTTCTCCTTTGTTCTCCTGGTCCTCCTTGCTTTCTCCTTGGTTCTCTTTATTTCTCCTTGGTTCTCCTTGGTTCTCCTTGGTTCCCTTGGTTCTCTTTATTTCTCCTTGGTTCCCATTGGTTCTCCTTTGTTCTCCTGGTCCTCCTTGCTTTCTCCTTGGTTCCCTTGGTTCTCTTTATTTCTCCTTGGTTCTCCTTGGTTCCCCTTGGTTCTCCTTGGTTCCCTTGGTTCTCTTTATTTCTCCTTGCTTTCTCCTTGGTTCCCTTGGTTCTCTTTATTTCTCCTTGGTTCTCCTTGGTTCCCCTTGGTTCTCCTTGGTCCACCTTGGTTCCCCTTGGTTCTCCTTGGCTCTCCTTGGTTCCAATTGGTTCTCCTTGGTCCTCCTTGTTCTCCTTTGTCCACCTTGGTTCCCCTTGGTTCTCCCTGGTTTTCCTTAGTTACCCTTTGTTCTCCTTTGTTCTACTTGGTTCCCATTGGTTCTCCTGGTCCTCCTTGCTTTCTCCTTGGTTCCCTTGGTTCTATTTATTTCTCCTTGGTTCCCATTGGTTCTCCATTGTTCTCCTGGTCCTCCTTGCTTTCTCCTTGGTTCCCTTGGTTCTCTTTATTTCTCCTTGGTTCTCCTTGGTTCTCCTTGGTTCCCCTTGGTTCTCCTTGGTTCCCCTTGGTTCTGCTTGGTCCACCTTGGTTCCCCTTGGTTCTCCTTGGCTCTCCTTGGTTCCAATTGGTTCTCCTTGGTCCTCCTTGTTCTCCTTTGTCCACCTTGGTTCCCCTTGGTTCTCCCTGGTTTTCCTTAGTTACCCTTTGTTCTCCTTTGTTCTACTTGGTTCCCATTGGTTCTCCTTAGTTCTCCTGGTCCTCCTTGCTTTCTCCTTGGTTCCCTTGGTTCTCTTTATTTCTCCTTGGTTCTCCTTGGTTCCCATTGGTTCTCCTTTGTTCTCCTGGTCCTCCTTGCTTTCTCCTTGGTTCTCTTTATTTCTCCTTGGTTCTCTTTATTTCTCCTTGGTTCTCCTTGGTTCTCCTTGGTTCCCTTGGTTCTCTTTATTTCTCCTTGGTTCCCATTGGTTCTCCTTTGTTCTCCTGGTCCTCCTTGCTTTCTCCTTGGTTCCCTTGGTTCTCTTTATTTCTCCTTGGTTCTCCTTGGTTCCCCTTGGTTCTCCTTGGTCCACCTTGGTTCCCCTTGGTTCTCCTTGGCTCTCCTTGGTTCCAATTGGTTCTCCTTGGTCCTCCTTGTTCTCCTTTGTCCACCTTGGTTCCCCTTGGTTCCCCTTGGTTCTCCCTGGTTTTCCTTAGTTACCCTTTGTTCTCCTTTGTTCTACTTGGTTCCCATTGGTTCTCCTGGTCCTCCTTGCTTTCTCCTTGGTTCCCTTGGTTCTATTTATTTCTCCTTGGTTCCCATTGGTTCTCCATTGTTCTCCTGGTCCTCCTTGCTTTCTCCTTGGTTCCCTTGGTTCTCTTTATTTCTCTTTATTTCTCCTTGGTTCTCCTTGGTTCTCCTTGGTTCCCCTTGGTTCTCCTTGGTTCCCCTTGGTTCTGCTTGGTCCACCTTGGTTCCCCTTGGTTCTCCTTGGCTCTCCTTGGTTCCAATTGGTTCTCCTTGGTCCTCCTTGTTCTCCTTTGTCCACCTTGGTTCCCCTTGGTTCTCCCTGGTTTTCCTTAGTTACCCTTTGTTCTCCTTTGTTCTACTTGGTTCCCATTGGTTCTCCTTAGTTCTCCTGGTCCTCCTTGCTTTCTCCTTGGTTCCCTTGGTTCTCTTTATTTCTCCTTGGTTCTCCTTGGTTCCCATTGGTTCTCCTTTGTTCTCCTGGTCCTCCTTGCTTTCTCCTTGGTTCCCTTCTCTTTATTTCTCCTTGGTTCTCCTTGGTTTTCCTTGGTTCCCCTTGGTTCTCCTTGGTCCACCTTGGTTCTCCTTTGTTCTACTTGGTTCCCATTGGTTCTCCTTAGTTCTCCTTGGTCCATCTGGGTCCTCCTTGGTTCGCCTTCTTTTCTCCTACGCGATATCCTTTTTAAGGGACTCAATGTCCTTCTTGTGGGACTCAATGTCTCAAAAAGTAAAAAGTAACCCAGTAACACAGAAAGCCGTAACCCAGCGGTCCTCCTTGGTTCTCCTTGATCCTCGCTGGTTCTCCTTTGTTCTCCTGGTCCTCCTTGCTTTCTCCTTGGTTCCCTTGTTTCTCTTTATTTCTCCTTGGTTCTCCTTGGTTCCCCTTGGTTCTCCTTGGTCCACCTTGGTTCCCCTTGGTTCTCCTTGGCTCTCCTTGGTTCCAATTGGTTCTCCTTGGTCCTCCATGTTCTCCTTTGTTCTACTTAGTTCCCCTTGGTTCTCCCTGGTTTTCCTTAGTTACCCTTTGTTCTCCTTTGTTCTACTTGGTTCCCATTGGTTCTCCTTAGTTCTCCTGGTCCTCCTTGCTTTCTCCTTGGTTCCCTTGGTTCTCTTTGGTTCTCCTTGGTTCCCATTGGTTCTCCTTTGTTCTCCTGGTCCTCCTTGCTTTCTCCTTGGTTCCCTTGGTTCTCTTTATTTCTCCTTGGTTCCCTTGGTTCTCCTTGGTTCCCCTTGGTTCTCCTTGGTTCTCCTTGGTCCACCTTGGTTCCCCTTGGTTCTCCTTGGCTCTCCTTGGTTCCAATTGGTTCTCCTTGGTCCTCCTTGTTCTCCTTTGTCCACCTTGGTTCCCCTTGGTTCTCCCTGGTTTTCCTTAGTTACCCTTTGTTCTCCTTTGTTCTACTTGGTTCCCATTGGTTCTCCTTAGTTCTCCTGGTCCTCCTTGCTTTCTCCTTGGTTCCCTTGGTTCTCTTTATTTCTCCTTGGTTCTCCTTGGTTCCCCTTGGTTCTCCTTTGTTCTCCTGGTCCTCCTTGCTTTCTCCTTGGTTCCCTTGGTTCTCTTTATTTCTCCTTGGTTCTCCTTGGTTCTCCTTGGTTCCCCTTGGTTCTCCTTGGTCCACCTTGGTTCCCCTTGGTTCCCCTTGGTTCTCCTTGGCTCTCCTTGGTTCCAATTGGTTCTCCTTGGTCCTCCTTGTTCTCCTATATCCACCTTGGTTCCCCTTGGTTCTCCCTGGTTTTCCTTAGTTACCCTTTGTTCTCCTTTGTTCTACTTGGTTCCCATTGGTTCTCCTTAGTTCTCCTGGTCCTCCTTGCTTTCTCCTTGGTTCCCTTGGTTCTCTTTATTTCTCCTTGGTTCTCCTTGGTTCCCATTGGTTCTCCTTTGTTCTCCTGGTCCTCCTTGCTTTCCCCTTGGTTCCCTTGGTTCTCTTTATTTCTCCTTGGTTCTCCTTGGTTCTCCTTGGTTCTCCTTGGTTCCCCTTGGTTCTCCTTGGTCCACCTTGGTTCTCCTTTGTTCTACTTGGTTCCCATTGGTTCTCCTTAGTTCTCCTTGGTCCATCTGGGTCCTCCTTGGTTCGCCTTGTTTTCTCCTATGCGATATCCTTTTTAAGGGACTCAATGTCCTTCTTGTGGGACTCAATGTCTCAAAAAGTAAAAAGTAACCCAGTAACACAGAAAGCCGTAACCCAGCGGTCCTCCTTGGTTCTCCTTGATCCTCGCTGGTTCTCCTTTGTTCTCCTGGTCCTCCTTGCTTTCTCCTTGGTTCCCTTGGTTTTCTTTATTTCTCCTTGGTTCTCCTTGGTTCCCCTTGGTTCTCCTTGGTCCACCTTGGTTCCCCTTGGTTCTCCTTGGCTCTCCTTGGTTCCAATTGGTTCTCCTTGGTCCTCCTTGTTCTCCTTTGTCCACCTTAGTTTCCCTTGGTTCTCCCTGGTTTTCCTTAGTTACCCTTTGTTCTCCTTTGTTCTACTTGGTTCCCATTGGTTCTCCTTAGTTCTCCTGGTCCTCCTTGCTTTCTCCTTGGTTCCCTTGGTTCTCTTTGGTTCTCCTTGGTTCCCATTGGTTCCCATTGGTTCTCCTTTGTTCTCCTGGTCCTCCTTGCTTTCTCCTTGGTTCTCTTTATTTCTCCTTGGTTCTCCTTGGCTCTCCTTGGTTCCAATTGGTTCTCCTTGGTCCTCCTTGTTCTCCTATGTCCACCTTGGTTCCCCTTGGTTCTCCCTGGTTTTCCTTAGTTACCCTTTGTTCTCCTTTGTTCTACTTGGTTCCCATTGGTTCTCCTTAGTTCTCCTGGTCCTCCTTGCTTTCTCCTTGGTTCCCTTGGTTCTCTTTATTTCTCCTTTGTTCTCCTTGGTTCCCATTGGTTCTCCTTTGTTCTCCTGGTCCTCCTTGCTTTCTCCTTGGTTCCCCTTGCTTTCTCCTTGGTTCCCTTGGTTCTCTTTATTTCTCCTCGGTTCTCCTTGGTTCTCCTTGGTTCCCCTTGGTTCTCCTTGGTCCACCTTGGTTCTCCTTGGCTCTCCTTGGTTCCAATTGGTTCTCCTTGGTCCTCCTTGTTCTCCTTTGTCCACCTTGGTTCCCCTTGGTTCTCCCTGGTTTTCCTTAGTTACCCTTTGTTCTCCTTTGTTCTACTTGGTTCCCATTGGTTCTCCTTAGTTCTCCTGGTCCTCCTTGCTTTCTCCTTGGTTCCCTTGGTTCTCTTTATTTCTCCTTGGTTCTCCTTGGTTCCCATTGGTTCTCCTTTGTTCTCCTGGTCCTCCTTGCTTTCTCCTTGGTTCCCTTGGTTCTCTTTATTTCTCCTTCGTTCTCCTTGGTTCTCCTTGGTCCACCTTGGTTCCCCTTGGTTCTCCTTGGCTCTCCTTGGTTCCAATTGGTTCTCCTTGGTCCTCCTTGTTCTCCTTTGTCCACCTTAGTTTCCCTTGGTTCTCCCTGGTTTTCCTTAGTTACCCTTTGTTCTCCTTTGTTCTACTTGGTTCCCATTGGTTCTCCTTAGTTCTCCTGGTCCTCCTTGCTTTCTCCTTGGTTCCCTTGGTTCTCTTTGGTTCTCCTTGGTTCCCATTGGTTCCCATTGGTTCTCCTTTGTTCTCCTGGTCCTCCTTGCTTTCTCCTTGGTTCTCTTTATTTCTCCTTGGTTCTCCTTGGTTCTCCTTGGTTCTCCTTGGTCCACCTTGGTTCTCCTTGGCTCTCCTTGGTTCCAATTGGTTCTCCTTGGTCCTCCTTGTTCTCCAATGTCCACCTTGGTTCCCCTTGGTTCTCCCTGGTTTTCCTTAGTTACCCTTTGTTCTCCTTTGTTCTACTTGGTTCCCATTGGTTCTCCTTAGTTCTCCTGGTCCTCCTTGCTTTCTCCTTGGTTCCCTTGGTTCTCTTTATTTCTCCTTTGTTCTCCTTGGTTCCCATTGGTTCTCCTTTGTTCTCCTGGTCCTCCTTGCTTTCTCCTTGGTTCCCCTTGCTTTCTCCTTGGTTCCCTTGGTTCTCTTTATTTCTCCTCGGTTCTCCTTGGTTCTCCTTGGTTCCCCTTGGTTCTCCTTGGTCCACCTTGGTTCTCCTTGGCTCTCCTTGGTTCCAATTGGTTCTCCTTGGTCCTCCTTGTTCTCCTTTGTCCACCTTGGTTCCCCTTGGTTCTCCCTGGTTTTCCTTAGTTACCCTTTGTTCTCCTTTGTTCTACTTGGTTCCCATTGGTTCTCCTTAGTTCTCCTGGTCCTCCTTGCTTTCTCCTTGGTTCCCTTGGTTCTCTTTATTTCTCCTTGGTTCTCCTTGGTTCCCATTGGTTCTCCTTTGTTCTCCTGGTCCTCCTTGCTTTCTCCTTGGTTCCCTTGGTTCTCTTTATTTCTCCTTCGTTCTCCTTGGTTCTCCTTGGTCCACCTTGGTTCCCCTTGGTTCTCCTTGGCTCTCCTTGGTTCCAATTGGTTCTCCTTGGTCCTCCTTGTTCTCCTTTGTCCACCTTAGTTTCCCTTGGTTCTCCCTGGTTTTCCTTAGTTACCCTTTGTTCTCCTTTGTTCTACTTGGTTCCCATTGGTTCTCCTTAGTTCTCCTGGTCCTCCTTGCTTTCTCCTTGGTTCCCTTGGTTCTCTTTATTTCTCCTTGGTTCTCCTTGGTTCCCATTGGTTCTCCTTTGTTCTCCTGGTCCTCCTTGCTTTCTCCTTGGTTCTCTTTATTTCTCCTTGGTTCTCCTTGGTTCCCCCTGGTTCTCCTTGGTTCCCCCTTGGTTCTCCTTGGTTCCCCCTTGTTTCTCCTTGGTTCCCCTTGGTTCTCCTTGGTCCACCTTGGTTCCCCTTGGTTCTCCTTGGCTCTCCTTGGTTCCAATTGGTTCTCCTTGGTCCTCCTTGTTCTCCTTTGTCCACCTTGGTTCCCCTTGGTTCTCCCTGGTTTTCCTTAGTTTCCCTTTGTTCTCCTTTGTTCTACTTGGTTCCCATTGGTTCTCCTTAGTTCTCCTGGTCCTCCTTGCTTTCTCCTTGGTTCCCTTGGTTCTCTTTATTTCTCCTTGGTTCTCCTTGGTTCCCATTGGTTCTCCTTTGTTCTCCTGGTCCTCCTTGCTTTCTCCTTGGTTCCCTTGGTTCTCTTTATTTCTCCTTGGTTCTCCTTGGTTCTCCTTGGTTCCCCTTGGTTCTCCTTGGTCCACCTTGGTTCTCCTTGGCTCTCCTTGGTTCCAATTGGTTCTCCTTGGTCCTCCTTGTTCTCCTTTGTCCACCTTGGTTCCCCTTGGTTCTCCATGGTTTTCCTTAGTTACCCTTTGTTCTCCTTTGTTCTACTTGGTTCCCATTGGTTCTCCTTAGTTCTCCTGGTCCTCCTTGCTTTCTCCTTGGTTCCTTTGGTTCTCTTTATTTCTCCTTGGTTCTCCTTGGTTCCCCTTGGTTCTCCTTGGTCCACCTTGGTTCCCCTTGGTTCTCCTTGGCTCTCCTTGGTTCCAATTGGTTCTCCTTGGTCCTCCTTGTTCTCCTATGTCCACCTTGGTTCCCCTTGGTTCTCCCTGGTTTTCCTTAGTTACCCTTTGTTCTCCTTTGTTCTACTTGGTTCCCATTGGTTCTCCTTAGTTCTCCTGGTCCTCCTTGCTTTCTCCTTGGTTCCCTTGGTTCTCTTTATTTCTCCTTTGTTCTCCTTGGTTCCCATTGGTTCTCCTTTGTTCTCCTGGTCCTCCTTGCTTTCTCCTTGGTTCCCTTGGTTCTTTTTATTTCTCCTTGGTTCTCCTTGGTTCTCCTTGGTTCCCCTTGGTTCTCCTTGGTCCACCTTGGTTCTCCTTGGCTCTCCTTGGTTCCAATTGGTTCTCCTTGGTCCTCCTTGTTCTCCTTGTTCTCCTTTGTCCACCTTGGTTCCCCTTGGTTCTCCCTGGTTTTCCTTAGTTACCCTTTGTTCTCCTTTGTTCTACTTGGTTCCCATTGGTTCTCCTTAGTTCTCCTGGTCCTCCTTGCTTTCTCCTTGGTTCCCTTGGTTCTCTTTATTTCTCCTTTGTTCTCCTTGGTTCCCATTGGTTCTCCTTTGTTCTCCTGGTCCTCCTTGCTTTCTCCTTGGTTCCCTTGGTTCTTTTTATTTCTCCTTGGTTCTCCTTGGTTCTCCTTGGTTCCCCTTGGTTCTCCTTGGTCCACCTTGGTTCTCCTTGGCTCTCCTTGGTTCCAATTGGTTCTCCTTGGTCCTCCTTGTTCTCCTTGTTCTCCTTTGTCCACCTTGGTTCCCCTTGGTTCTCCCTGGTTTTCCTTAGTTACCCTTTGTTCTCCTTTGTTCTACTTGGTTCCCATTGGTTCTCCTTAGTTCTCCTGGCCCTCCTTGCTTTCTCCTTGGTTCCCTTGGTTCTCTTTATTTCTCCTTGGTTCTCCTTGGTTCCCATTGGTTCTCCTTTGTTCTCCTGGTCCTCCTTGCTTTCTCCTTGGTTCCCTTGGTTCTCTTTATTTCTCCTTGGTTCTCCTTGGTTCCCCCTTGGTTCTCCTTGGTTCCCCCTTGGTTCTCCTTGGTTCCCCCTTGTTTCTCCTTGGTTCCCCTTGGTTCTCCTTGGTCCACCTTGGTTCCCCTTGGTTCTCCTTGGCTCTCCTTGGTTCCAATTGGTTCTCCTTGGTCCTCCTTGTTCTCCTTTGTCCACCTTGGTTCCCCTTGGTTCTCCCTGGTTTTCCTTAGTTTCCCTTTGTTCTCCTTTGTTCTACTTGGTTCCCATTGGTTCTCCTTAGTTCTCCTGGTCCTCCTTGCTTTCTCCTTGGTTCCCTTGGTTCTCTTTATTTCTCCTTGGTTCTCCTTGGTTCCCATTGGTTCTCCTTTGTTCTCCTGGTCCTCCTTGCTTTCTCCTTGGTTCCCTTGGTTCTCTTTATTTCTCCTTGGTTCTCCTTGGTTCTCCTTGGTTCCCCTTGGTTCTCCTTGGTCCACCTTGGTTCTCCTTGGCTCTCCTTGGTTCCAATTGGTTCTCCTTGGTCCTCCTTGTTCTCCTTTGTCCACCTTGGTTCCCCTTGGTTCTCCATGGTTTTCCTTAGTTACCCTTTGTTCTCCTTTGTTCTACTTGGTTCCCATTGGTTCTCCTTAGTTCTCCTGGTCCTCCTTGCTTTCTCCTTGGTTCCTTTGGTTCTCTTTATTTCTCCTTGGTTCTCCTTGGTTCCCCTTGGTTCTCCTTGGTCCACCTTGGTTCCCCTTGGTTCTCCTTGGCTCTCCTTGGTTCCAATTGGTTCTCCTTGGTCCTCCTTGTTCTCCTATGTCCACCTTGGTTCCCCTTGGTTCTCCCTGGTTTTCCTTAGTTACCCTTTGTTCTCCTTTGTTCTACTTGGTTCCCATTGGTTCTCCTTAGTTCTCCTGGTCCTCCTTGCTTTCTCCTTGGTTCCCTTGGTTCTCTTTATTTCTCCTTGGTTCTCCTTGGTTCCCATTGGTTCTCCTTTGTTCTCCTGGTCCTCCTTGCTTTCTCCTTGGTTCCCTTGGTTCTTTTTATTTCTCCTTGGTTCTCCTTGGTTCTCCTTGGTTCCCCTTGGTTCTCCTTGGTCCACCTTGGTTCTCCTTGGCTCTCCTTGGTTCCAATTGGTTCTCTTGGTCCTCCTTGTTCTCCTTGTTCTCCTTTGTCCACCTTGGTTCCCCTTGGTTCTCCCTGGTTTTCCTTAGTTACCCTTTGTTCTCCTTTGTTCTACTTGGTTCCCATTGGTTCTCCTTAGTTCTCCTGGTCCTCCTTGCTTTCTCCTTGGTTCTCTTTATTTCTCCTTTGTTCTCCTTGGTTCCCATTGGTTCTCCTTTGTTCTCCTGGTCCTCCTTGCTTTCTCCTTGGTTCCCTTGGTTCTTTTTATTTCTCCTTGGTTCTCCTTGGTTCTCCTTGGTTCCCCTTGGTTCTCCTTGGTCCACCTTGGTTCTCCTTGGCTCTCCTTGGTTCCAATTGGTTCTCCTTGGTCCTCCTTGTTCTCCTTGTTCTCCTTTGTCCACCTTGGTTCCCCTTGGTTCTCCCTGGTTTTCCTTAGTTACCCTTTGTTCTCCTTTGTTCTACTTGGTTCCCATTGGTTCTCCTTAGTTCTCCTGGTCCTCCTTGCTTTCTCCTTGGTTCCCTTGGTTCTCTTTATTTCTCCTTGGTTCTCCTTGGTTCCCATTGGTTCTCCTTTGTTCTCCTGGTCCTCCTTGCTTTCTCCTTGGTTCCCTTGGTTCTCTTTATTTCTCCTTGGTTCTCCTTGGTTCTCCTTGGTCCACCTTGGTTCCCCTTGGTTCACCTTGGCTCTCCTTGGTTCCAATTGGTTCTCTTTGGTCCTCCTTGTTCTCCTTTGTCCACCTTGTCCACCTTGGTTCCCCTTGGTTCTCCCTGGTTTTCCTTAGTTACCCTTTGTTCTCCTTGGTTCTCCTTGGTTCTCCTTGGTTCCCCCTTGGTTCTCCTTGGTTTCCCCTTGGTTCTCCTTGGTTCCCCCTTGTTTCTCCTTGGTTCCCCCTTGGTTCTCCTTGGTCCACCTTGGTTCCCCTTGGTTCTCCTTGGCTCTCCTTGGTTCCAATTGGTTCTCCTTGGTCCTCCTTTTTCTCCTTTGTCCACCTTGGTTCCCCTTGGTTCTCCCTGGTTTTCCTTAGTTACCCTTTGTTCTCCTTTGTTCTACTTGGTTCCCATTGGTTCTCCTTAGTTCTCCTGGTCCTCCTTGCTTTCTCCTTGGTTCCCTTGGTTCTCTTTATTTCTCCTTGGTTCTCCTTGGTTCCCATTGGTCCTCCTTTGTTCTCCTTCTATCGGAAAAGTAACCTATAATGTGTAATAATTGGTAATATTGCATTGTTGATTATCATTGATAGCAAGCTCTTTACTTTACAGGGCCTTCAAGTTTTAGCTTTGGAAATAACGGACGTCAACGCCAACGGAACACCGAACCAGTTTCCCCCGGAACTCCTGGCCAAAATTCAGTGTCCCACCGCACAACGTGCGAGATGGCAATTCAATTCGTGGAGATAAAAGATAAAGATCACCCGTGTTTATTTCAAAATTAAGGTATGTATGAATGTGACAAAAAGTAACCCAGTAACACAGAAAGCCGTAACCCAGCGGTCCTCCTTGGTTCTCCTTGATCCTCGCTGGTTCTCCTTTGTTCTCCTGGTCCTCCTTGCTTTCTCCTTGGTTCCCTTGGTTCTCTTTATTTCTCCTTGGTTCTCCTTGGTTCTCCTTGATTCCCCTTGGTTCTCCTTTGTCCACCTTGGTTCCCCTTGGTTTTCACTGGTTTTCCTTAGTTACCCTTTGTTCTCCTTTGTTCTACTTGGTTCACATTGGTTCTCCTTAGTTCTCCTTTGTCCATCTGGGTCCTCCTTGGCGCCTCTTGTTTTCTCCTTGGTCCTCGCTGGTTATCCTTGGTTCTCCTTGGTTCTCCTTGGTTCTCCTTGTTTCTCCTTGTTTCTGCTTGGTTCTCCTTAGTTCTCCTTGGTTCCCATTCGTTCTCCTTAGTTCTCCTAGGTCCATGTGGGTCCTCCTTGGTTCCCCTTGTTTTCTCCTACGCGTTTTCTTTTTTGTGGGACTCAATGTCCTAAAAAGTAACCCAGTAAGCCGTAACCCAGCTGTCCACGACAAGACGGGTAATAATTATCGTACATGTCAATATTGCACCATGTTTATTTTGAATTTAAGCTATATATAGACTTATAGAAGGACTTAGAATTATTATATTAATAGTTAAATATCTTGTACTTGAAAGGATGTGTGGGTTAGTAGAAAATATTAATCAATATTCAGGGCTCTCTTTAGCCATAATCTTCACCCGAGAACTCTGGGGTGCAACTCCAGCTGTTGGACGATAGCCCTTGCTTTCCCACCTGCCTTGATCTGGGATTTTAATTGAAATAACCATTTAATGAATTTCATTCATGTTTCATACAGGTATTGCAACGATTCCACTGATTTTCATGCCTCAACCATGAAGAACAAATACATCTTTCTTGAGTACGAGAGCAAAAAACGACCAAAATTTAGCAATCCACAATACGACAGGTGACAATTACGTCGCATGTAGAGACGGAATGTTTATTTTGAATTAAAGCTAATGTGGTCTCTTAACCTAAGCTTGAGAATTATCAGAATAGTCCTGAAATATCTTATATTTGAATTGCTTTGATGTATAGGGTTAGCTATTTTGCATATTTGCTTTCTTCGAATTCAGGCATAATTGAAATCGTGATTTCGTCAAGAAATCAACCCAGGCCAAGTCTGGTACTAGCTGACAGAATGCTGCTAGATGTAAATTACTTGATGGCGGTACATCTGTGTTTCATGTTTTTGGCGAGTTTAGATTCTTCCTCGAAATCGGTATATATTGTAGATTATAATGTGTATCTTGCTTACTATTTCTTCTATCTTTCTGCTCGCATTTTGTGCATGTTGGATGGGTTCGAATCCCATGAGGTTCCAAATATCAATTCAGAACGTTCATTGGTGGCAACAGCACAAAATGAGACTGAATCTCTTCCTCTCCTTTCTCTAACTCACTCTTTTTCTCTCTCTATTTTTTCTCTATTCTCTGATGCAATTGAACGTATTCAACGTTTTCAATTAGTCCCATACTATGTTGTATTTAACGTATGTTTCATATTTCAATGTATTGATATACATGTATTTGTGTTTTTCACCTTTACATGAAGATAATGTCTGGTTATTCGCTCTAATTTTGTGTTTGTTTTAAAGTAAATTATTGCATACTGTATCTGCTGTAAGTAATACCCAACCCCACATATTTCAAGCATGCTTTTACTACCTTATAATCTTATAATTTAAAATTATTTTTAAAAAAAGGGGAAAAAATTCTCCTGCATGGCAGTCTTCTCCTGGAGGTTTACGCCATACATTATTACATAATCAAGTTTTTCTTATTTCAAAAGAATATGCATGTGGATGATGTCATTAGTTAGGAATATAAAGCTTTAGATCTCATTTCATGCTGTTGCCACCAATGAAAGTTCTGAATTGATATTTGGAACTTCACGGGATTCGAACCCATGCAACATAACAGAAAATGCGACCAGAAAGATGGGATGACAGAGAAATAGAAGGAAAGAATGACAAATAAAAAAATAGAATCGGTTGATGAATGGAAAGATAGATGGGAAGATGGAATACGCATACGTCCTTAGTGGATAACATGTCAAAATAAGCGTAATCATTGTAGGAATTCCTGTTGAAACATACAATAAAATGTATGAAACGGTTAATTTCTCACAGAAAATAATTACGGTACAGCAGAAGAAATGGAGGGGGATGCTGCTTTCATGTCGTAGGACTCTGAATTCTATCGCTTTCCTTCAACATTCAACAATGCTACAATGAGTAACTTATACCTACACATGAATTAAATTCAAGACTTTATTGTGGAGTCATTTGTATGGCTCTCCCCGTAAATGTAGGAATGCCATACATAATCAAGATTTTCTAATTACAAAAGGATATGTGGATTATAAAGCTTTAGACGTCATTTCATGCTGTTGCCACCAATGAAAGTTCTGAATTGATATTTGGAACTTCACGGGATTCGAACCCATGCAACATAGCACAAAATATTACCAGAAAGATGGGATGACAGAGAGATAGAAGGAAAGAATGACAAATAAAAATATAGAATCGGTTGATGAATGGAAAGATAGATGGGAAGATGGAATACGCATACGTCCTTAGTGGATGACATGTCAAAATAAGCGTAATCATTGTAGGAATTCCTGTTGAAACATACAATAAAATGTATGAAACGGTTAATCTCTCACAAAAAATAATTACAGCACAGGAATTAGGGGGACATGGTGCTGTCTTGCCGTAGGACTCTGAATTTTCGTCATTTTTCCTCTCATACTCCCAACTTGCGAAATATCTTCAGTACTCTGAAGCAGCAATTTTCTAGAAGAAAAAGAAGAAATACATGTATACATGATAAATTGAGCGGGATCATTGTACGACTAACCTGTGGAAAATTTGCAAGAATTTATCAAACGGTTTTTAATTTATAATTAAAAATAATTTGCAGCAGGGGAAGTGATGTGAGGGGTATGCTGCTGCAGCCGTTCTGCCCCAGAGTTCTGGGGGAGAAGAGGGCTAGAGATGGGCACGAATATTTTGTTTATCTGATCAAAGAAACACCTAATCCTTTCAGGTCCCAATTATCTAACTATTATTTCAATAATTCCAAAGGCTACTAACTTCATGCAAGCCTTTATTTGAAAATAAACATTGGGGATTTATCTAAACTCAGAAATTCATGACTTGCATGTCGACTGTCGTACAACGCTGAATTTCGGTCGTTTTCTTCTCGTATGCGAGAAATACACGTACGTTCTTCATGGATGAGATGTCAAAATGAGCGGAATCATTGTACGACTAACCTGTGGAAAATTTGCAAGAATTTATCAAACGGTTTTTAATTTATAATTAAAAATAATTTGCAGCAGGGGAAGTGATGTGAGGGGTATGCTGCTGCAGCCGTTCTGCCCCAGAGTTCTGGGGGAGAAAAGGGCTACAGATGGGCACGAATATTTTGCTTATCTGATCGAAGAAACACCTAATCCTTTTAGGTCCCAATTATCTAACTATTATTTCAATAATTCCAAAGGCTACTTACCGGTACTTCATGCACGCCTGTCTTGCCGTAGGACGCTGAACCCTAACCCTAACCCCTTTATTTTGATAAATTCTTAGTTGTTAACACTGAAAGTTTATGTTATAGGTAGAGAAGGAATGTACAATATAGGACATGAATTTTCAGGCCGAGATCATTTCCACAAAAGTGACAAAATAAGCTCAAAGTTTGCTTATTACTGCTTCTTTGACCATAGACTCGTCATTGTCAGACCGGCAGACCCGGCGTCCGGATCGGAAGGGCTACGGTACGTACGGAACAGTTGTATGACGTGTGTGTTGGCTACTCTTTAATACTAGAAATGCATTTAGAATGACCCCCTTTATTTTGATAAATTCTGAGTTGTTAACACTGAAAGTTTATGCATAAGTATAGAAGGAATGTACAATATAGGACATGAATTTTCAGGCCAAAATCATTTCCACAAAAGTGACAAAATAAGCTCAAACTTTTGTTCATTACTGCGCAATGTTTGACTGTTCAACCATCGGCATAATTAGGTTAATTAAAGTAGGTTTGTAAATTATGCAATAGATTCACCCCCTTTATTTTGATAAATTCTTTATTGTTAACACTGAAAGTTTATGTACAGGTAGCTGTTTATCATTTTCCACAGAGAACATGAGCCTATTTCCTGCGTACGAGAGGTAAACGACTACAATTCAGCGTGCCGTGAACTCCACCACAGGACGGTCAAAGATTATGGTGGTGAGATACAATACATGTAGGTTTTTCATGTTAAATTTAAAATTAAGATATGTATTAATGATTAGGCTTATTTTTGCATGTCATATTCACAGAGCTGAGAACGTATAAGCCTATTTCCTGCGTACGAGAGGAAAACGACTACAATTCAGCATGCCGTACGTGAACTCCACCACAGGACGGTCAAAGATTATGGTGGTAAGATACAATACATGTAGGTTTTTCAAGTTAAATCTAAAATTAAGATATGTATTAATGATTATGCTTATTTTTGCATGTCATATTCACAGAGAACTTAAGCCTATTTCCTGCGTACGAGAGGAAAACGACTACAAGTCAGCGTGACGTGCACTCCACCAAAGGACGGTCAAAGATTATGGTGGTAAGATACAATACATGTAGGTTTTTCATGTTAAATTTAAAATTAAGATATGTATTAATGATTATGCTTATTTTTTCATGTCATTCACAGAGAACGTACGTAAGCCTATTTCCTGCGTACGAGAGGAAAACGACTACAATTCGGCGTGACGTGCACTCCACCAAAGGACGGTCAAAGATTATGGTGGTAAGATACAATACATGTAGGTTTTTCATGTTATAATAACTTATATTTAAAATTAAGATATGTATTAATGATTATGCTTATTTTTGCATGTCATTCACAGAGAACGTAAGCCTATTTCCTGCGTACGAGAGGAAAACGACTACAATTCAGCGTGACGTGCACTCCACCAAAGGACGGTCAAAGATTATGGTGGTAAGATGCAATACATATAGGTTTTTCATGTTAATTTTAAAATTAAGATGTGTATTAATTAAAAAGGCTTTTGAATCATTGGAATAACAGTTGAATGTGTTGTTTATTGATTACGCTCATTTTTGTATGTGATGTACCATGAAGTTACGCAGATTTCTTGCGTATGCAGCATGCCATGAAATCAACCAAAGGACTGTCAACGATTATAGGAATTCCCGCCAAATTGATATTCCAATTATCCTGCATGTGTATGTATAGATTCTCAATATACGTACGTGTGTAATGTGCAATAGTAAACCATAAGACATGACTTGTGTATGTATAGTAGCTACAATGTATATACCAGTCCCACCTGTGTTAAATGGTGTACTGCAAAGCAATGGAAGAGTGTTTTCCGACTTGACCCATGATTTTTTAGGTTAATATTTGTCTTGAGTATCAATATTTAAAGCAAAAAATGATGCAAATTAGTTTTGTGGAGTTTATTTCCCTGAATCTTTCCCGCATTTAGTGTAAAACATTATTACTCTTAGTGCAAAGTACCATACTGTATAAATGTTTAGCCTGCTGCTGTAGCTCTAGATGTTGAGGTGCCGGATGCCTGAACTCCGGGGGAGGAAGCCAGCAGTAACTGCCTCAGTGAACTGCTGGATTTGAAAGTTTTCACTCATGGTAACAGTTTAATTGTTCATCTTCTAGGGGCATACTGCAGTTTATATTTGATTCTAACTTTATCTCAACATATTTTGGGTAAGATGGTTGATATTTCCTTTGCAAATGAAACCCCAGAATATGAATTTGCATGTTTGGGGTTGATATTTTTTACTAAAACCATTTCACATGACATATTCTGAAATCTGAACATCAGATGTTGGGAAGTCTGGACATGCATGCCTTAAACATGAGTTCCCTGATCGCTTAAACGGTTGAAGTTTAATGCTACGTTGCATGGGCTCGAATCCCATGAAGTTCAAAATATCACCTCCGAACTTTCATTGGTGGCAACAGCATGAAATGAGACCAAAGCGTTCTACGTGATCTAAAGTCGTAATGAATAATATTTATCATAAGTACTTTTTATCATGATCATTATCATTTTATCATTATTATGATAGCACTATTGATGATAAAATGTTGGAAGGTGACAGTTCTTATTATTAATTTTGTTATCATGAGTATTATTACCATCATTATTATAAATATATTTATATTATAATTATGATCACCATTATTTTTATTATTATTAGCTGCTATCACTGCCCAATATATACCAGCCTAAGTATTAAGCTTTAGAGGAATATTAAAGAAATTCTTGTTCATCAGATCTTCAGGTCAAAACCTTAGGTGCGCAGACATAGGGTTCCCCATCGGTTACATGTCGTTTTTCCGAAGGTTCGTATTTCCGAAGGTTCGTTTTTCCGAAGGTTCATAATTCCGAAGGTTCGTTATTCCGAAGGTTCGTTACTCCGAAGGTTCGTTTTTCCGAAGGTTCGTTTTTCCGAAGGTTCTTTTTTCCGAAAATGAAATAGGGTTCATAATTCCGAAGGTTCGTATTTCCGAAAATGAAAAAGGGTTCGTATTTCCGAAAATGAAAAAGGGTTCGTATTTCCGAAAATGAAAAAGGGTTCGTATTTCCGAAAATGAAATAGGGTTCGTATTTCCGAAAATGAAAAAGGGTTCGTATTTCCGAAAATGAAATAGGGTTCGTATTTCCGAAAATGAAAAAGGGTTCGTATTTCCGAAAATGAAAAAGGGTTCGTATTTCCGAAAATGAAATAGGGTTCGTATTTCCGAAAATGAAAAAGGGTCCGTATTTCCGAAAATGAAAAAGGGTTTAAATTCAGAGAATACGGCGTCAATCCGTATTTTGGATAGGGAGGAGGGGAAAGACGGCCAAGTGTAAAGATATTCATTTCGTACTCAATAATCATAACAATGATGATAACAATTATAATAAAATCCAGAGAAATAGCCATTATTATCGTAATTCCTATCAATATTATCATTATTATTATTATGATTATTATTATTATAATTACTATTATTATCATTATTGTTATTATTATTAATATTATTATCATTATTATAATTGTTCCTATTATAATAACCAATATTTGTGAGCGAGCGTGGAGAGTGAGCGCCTCAGGAATACATGTTTCATTTCTCATAAAATGATATTACTTCGGTGATTAAAATACATACTGATGTATTGAAGAAAGTGAATGATCGGATTCCGGATTAAATTTCCTACAACGAAATTGGCTTGAAGTTATTTATATAATGTATATACCGCTTTGGAAAATGAGACACACCAAAGTTCCAAGTAGATCTTTACAAGCAGAAAATGGTCACGTAATGCTTTTGAAAGGGGGAGCTGATGCCTCTTGGCAGAATATCATACTCCCCGTTCGTACAATTTGCAAGCGAGCGAAGCGAGTTAGAAAAAACATAAAACCCTTTTTTATTGTAATGGAAATGCAATTTCGCCATCAAAAGACAAATATAGAACATGTAATAATGAGCCATGAATAATATAACTGAACCCTACTGCCGAATATGGAATATTTGGGCACTTCACTCGCCCTAATGAAGGGCGTTCCCTGTCCCAAACTATTCCGTTTCTAAATCTTACGCGCTAGTGAGCAAGTAAAAAAAAGGAGATATTGTCTATAGAATAATGATTTTAGCCGACCATCTCGCTTCCCAAAATAAAAGGATGTTCGGGCACCACGCTGCTGATTCCAGCGAGCCAAACATTGACACTTTATTATCTTTAAGATGTAATTACTTCGTGAACATAAATTGTGATTAAAAAAGTATACTGTGAAAAGTGTAAACTAAAAATAAGGTGGGTGCGTCCTGCTTCCCTAGCCCTCAGAGCCATCTATTACAGAGTTTGGCCAACTCGGCTCCATGTAGGTAGCAATATGGCGCTTGTTGCTTTGTTAGGCAAGCACTAAACAAAGGAATATACGCCATGTTGTGCCCAAATAAACCGAGTTGGCCGAAGTCTGTAATATGGCTCTGTAGATGACTCTACAAGCCCTCCCCTCCGGTCCCCAAAACAACAACAGCAATAAAAACAACAACATAATATTACAGAGAGTTCATAAAGGAGTCACTGCTATTGATAAGTGCCCGCTTTGTCTTGTGATAAGTGCCCTATACCTATATATATATTTAATATATTGTTCGTATATACTCCGATGTCGCTTACAAATTGAGCCCTAAAGTCCACAAAAGAACCACATAGGCCTACCTAGCTCAGAGAGGCTTCCTATATAATAGATTCCGATCCCCTACTGATATCAGCATAATGAGAGGCAGTGGAGCAGGGGGCAGTTATACAAGAATGAGCAGTGCCCTTACATCAAAACAGGAAGAACGACAATTTCTTTCTAAATTTGTTTAAGCTCGCTCGCATTTCCCATTGTCTTTTTATCATAATTATTAGGAAAATCGCTGTTATTCAAAATATCTTCAATATGAATAATCAGATCATTGCACTCAACTGTAAAATATTTTTTTTTTCTTTTTTTTTTTCTTTTTCATCTAGAACCATGCTAAGACATAAACAATAATGTGTCGAAAATGATATTCGATAGTGTATTAATGGGTGGGGACACCAACAAAAGCAATATACTATTGTCTCAGCTCAAAGTGGCGTTTCCCGCAATTTTTTCACCCTTTGTAGGTGCCCTTTGCCCCCAAAGTGCCCCTTTTGTTGGTGCCCCCACCCATTTTGAAAGACGCTCCACCGCCCCTGCTATCACCCACACTGGGAGTTACTAAAGTTCTGGATTCTGATCTTTACCTCCTATTTTGCCCTTTTTAGTTATATATTGTGATATGATTTACATTGTATACAAGAATTATCTTTTGATGAACATTGACGAGTGCATATGGACGTCTATTAATGACGTCTATTATTCACAAGTAATATAGTGTGATAATGCTGAACTCACTTTCCTTTTCAGATGATGATAGAATCTTAATTACATTCAAATGATCCTAATGATTACTAAAGTTTTGTAACCATGGGCCTATTTCTATCTGTCAACCTCAAAACACATATCCAGTGGATCCAAATTTCTACATACAGGGTTGGAAAAAAGTTTGGAATATTTTTATTCCAAGAATTATTTCTTGTCTTAAACATATCCCTCGTCATTTTAAGTTCTTCTTTGAGGTTCAAATAAAAGATATGTGTCCCTTTTTAACTTTAAAAGCCCAACATTAAAAATCAGGCTTATCACACAGTGCAGAGGTCCACTTGGAATTCGGAAGCGTATATTTGCTGTTTTTGCAAATGTCTAACGAAAAAGTTAAATAATCAGATACAGTTTAATTGCTATACCGAAGTCCTCAAAATGACTGCAAACTGCACGTAGCTTTTTCAAAATTCCACGTGAAGTACAGAAATGTATAACAAGATGTTCAAACACAAATAGAGCAAATCTGACAACATGTGGTTCATTGGTCAGCCATTGTAACATGTTTAACAATATTACGTAATCTTGGTACAAGATGGAACAGTAGACTTCATTCAACACAGTTAATCCGATTTGGATGAATTATTCATCACAATATAGTAGAAACTAGCATTTAAAATCAGACATACTCATCGCCAAAAAAATATTCCAAACTTTTTTCCAACCCTGTATCCATAATGAAAATTATAGTGTCCAAAGCATATTATGCTAAGGCTGGCTACTAAAATAAGGCAATTTTTTAACACGTAATTTTTTTTCATTTAGTATGCATGAATGTGTAAAATTATTTGACTATATAAATTCATTATGCAAAACATAACATCATATTTTACTCCCATTGCAGGCTAATTTTGTGGGTTGTGACCATAGCTTTAATGCCAAATGAATTTAAAGTAGAGAAAACCTTAGGTTGGTGAAACATTGTAGATTGACAGATTGACGGGTATTATATGAATACACAGATGAATTAAGAGTGAACATGACTGTCATCAAATAAACTGGGTAACTTATACGTAAAAATGAGTGTTAAGATATATCATTTCAGGTAAAATATTAAGGAGCACATATATACTTCTTAGAATAATGTTTGTAAGTGTCTTTTGTTGATAGCATTTAAAGATGATAAAGTGTCCTTTTTTCTCGTTCGTTCGTAAAACTTAAACTTTTCTTGGATGCCTCGTTCAGCAAATATACACATATTCGTGTTGCAAACTGCCCGAAATCCGACATAATTATCAAGTATAGGAGGTGATCATGTACATAAACTTTTCTCGTGTATTTCTTTGACAAAATAAAATTGTAGGTTAATTCTTTCCCCGCTCTCTTCGCTCGCTCATAAAATTTAGAAAATGTAGAAACATAATGGTGGATTTTCGGGAAAGATGTGTCAGCCCCCCCCCCCCCCCCCCTACTTAAAAAAAGGGAGTTATGCGGCCCCTGTAATTATAAAAATTATAGTTAACCTATATCTGCGATTACTCGATAATTTATGTTTGTATAAAGTAAGCAAAGAGTGGAACGACGGTTTTAAGTCACTTCGAGGGGCATGGTGACCGCATCCACTTGGTTTCAAACACGAGGCCCTCAAATACACGTAGTTATTGTATTAAGTTCCATTATATGAACTTCATAAAGATAACTGCGTACTGCACAATGTGAGATCACATGATCAGGCTTATGACTTATGATAAGATATATAAATTTTCCTACCCCACCCCTATCATGGGCCTTGCTAAAATGGGTTGGGGCAGGGGTGGGGTGTTGGGATGTCACTCCCCCTTTCATATTCAACATTGCTGTCAGTATATATATGCGCCGCTATTTGGGCAAAAAGGAGGGAGAGGGAAGAGAAAGGAGAAAAGAAAAAGGTGAAAAGATTCATTAGAGGTTAGAAGGGAAAAAAGAGAGAAAAAGAAGAAAAAAGGAAAGAAAACAGAAAACCTAATTCCGATTTTTTCAACACTGAAATTCGTATATGCATATGGGAATAAATAGATTATAAGAAAAAAGCGAAAGGAAAACAAAGAAGAAAGCGACAGGATGAAGAAAGAAGAACTTTGAGATGAGATTAACGATGAACATGGCTGCCCAAATACAGTTTTGTATCTCAGACCCGGACGAGACTCATCTTTCTTTCACATTCCTTTAATCCAAATAGGACTGGAGGGCAATTAGCGCCCCCGCCCCCCCCCCCCCCACCGCTGATAGTTTTAAAGGGCTTGCCGCGCGACCTTATGTCTTTTTCTTTAGAGTGTAATGTATCTTTTGATACAAAATGTGTGTGTATTCCCGGGTATGGTGTTACGTAACATTTGAAGGTCATATAATAAATGTCAATGAAAAATGGTAGGTTCGTATTTATGAGTAAAACCATTAATCATTTGTACAGTCCAACCGTCTTCTTTCCTATTCCATTTTCTTTCTTTTTTTCTTATTTTTTCGCCATCCGATGAGGGAGGGGTGGGGGCGTTCCCTCCCCCCCCCCCCCATTGCTACACCTCTGCTCCTGATGAATTTGCTTTTTTTTTTTCCAGGAATTATGAACCCTATTTCATTTTTCGGAAATACGAACCCTATTTCATTTTCGGAAATACGAACCCTTTTTCATTTTCGGAAATACGAACCCTATTTCATTTTCGGAAATACGAACCCTTTTTCATTTTCGGAAATACGAACCTTATTTCATTTTCGGAAATACGAACCCTTTTTCATTTTCGGAAATACGAACCTTATTTCATTTTCGGAAATACGAACCCTTTTTCATTTTCGGAAATACGAACCTTCGGAATTATGAGCCCTTTTTCATTTTCGGAAATACGAACCTTCGGAAATATGAACCCTATTTCATTTTCGGAATTATGAACCTTCGGATAAACGAACCATCGGATAAACGAACCTTCGGAAAAACGAACCTTCGGAATAATGCAACAAATGTTCGGAATTACGAACCCTTTTTCATTTTCGGAATTATGAACCCCCAGGCATGGGAAATTAGTGTTTCGGAAATACGAACCTTCGGAAATACGAACCTTCGGAAAAACGAACCTTCGGAAAAAACGAGATGCCCCTTCCCCATCATACTACCACAGATGGGGGAGCCCATGTCATTCATTCAAAAGCGGATGATTTTCCCCATAAATGACTGGTGTTTAAATGCCTGGTGGATACATTAGACCAAACCCTGGCCTACGCTGTAAACCACAATTTTATTTTTAGGGACATTCCATTGGCAACCAGTTGGGGAAGGGCATGTCATTCAAAAGCTGTTGGTTTTTCCATAGGCCTAAATGATTGGTGTTAAAATGAAATGACTGGTGGACACCGTCCTTAGACCAAATCCAAACCCTGGCCTACGTTGTAATTGTAAACCACAATTTTAGGGACGTTCCATTTGCAACCAGATGTAGAAGACCAGTCATTCAAAAGCCCTTGGACTTCTCCATCTGGCTGCGAGTGGATATTCCCTTTGCCATCGGATGAACTCATCGTGGAGACAACCAACGGTGTTTAAATGACTCCTGGGCTCCTGAGACCAACTCTGGCCTACGCTGTAATTGTAAACCACAATTTTAGGGACATTCCATTTGTAACCAGATGTAGAAGACCAGTCATTAAAAGCCGTTGGTCTTCTCCATCTGGCTGCAAGTGGATATTCCCTTTGCCATCGGATGAACTCATCATGGAGACAACCAACGGTGTTTAAATGACTGCTGGGCACCTGAGACCAACCCTGGCCTACGCTGTAATTGTAAACCACAATTTTAGGGACATTCCATTTGTATCTAGATGTAGAAGACCAGTCATTAAAAGCCGTTGGTCTTCTACATCTGGCTGCAACTGGATATTCCCTTTGCCATCGGATGAACTCATCATGGAGACAACCAACGGTGTTTAAATGACTGCTGGGCACCTGAGACCAACCCTGCCCTACGCTGTAATTGTAAACCACAATTTTAGGGACATTCCATTTGTATCTAGATGTAGAAGACCAGTCATGCAGGATAATTGAAATATCAAATTGGCGCAAATTCCCATAATTATTGACCGTCCTTTGGTGCGGTTCACGGCACGCTGCATACGCAAGAAATCTGCGTAACTTCATTGTACATCACATACAAAAATGAGCATAATCAATAAACAACAAATATAAATATTTGATTCTAACTTTATCTCAACATATTTTGGGTAAGATGGTTGATATTTCCTTTGCAAATGAAACCCCAGAATATGAATTTGCATGTTTGGGGTTGATATTTTTTACTAAAACCATTTCACATGACATATTCTGAATTCTGAACATCAGATGTTGGGAGGTCTGCACATGCATGCCTTAAACATGAGTTCCCTGATCGCTTAAATATTCCAACGGTTGAATTTTAATGCTACGTTGCATGGGTTCGAATCCCATGAAGTTCAAAATATCACCTCCGAACTTTCATTGGTGGCAACAGCATGAAATGAGACCAAAGCATTCTACGTGATCTAAAGTCGTAATGAATAATATTTATCATAAGTACTTTTTATCATAATCATTATCATTTTATCATTATTGTGATAGCACTATTGATGATAAAATGTTGGAAGGTGACAGTTCTTATTATTAATTTTGTTATCATGAGTATTATTACCATCATTATTATAAATATATTTATATTAGAATGATGATCACCATTATCTTTATTATTATTAGCTGCTATCACTGCCCAATATATACCAGCCTAAGTATTCAGTGTTGTTTATCATGATGAATATATGTAAATATTGTAAATAAATATTTGTAAATAAATAATCCTAAATGATATACACATTTTCTGTCCTTTAAGTGTACGTCTCATGACCGTAAGAGTTTGGAAAGTCAGAGATGAAAGTAAAAGTGGGGGTGGGGGTAGGGGGTACAGTGTTTTTGTGTCTGGGAGAGAAAGAGAGAGAGATAGAATAGTAGAAATAAGGATATAGATAAAGAAAAGAGGGGGAGAGAGCTAGAGGATGAGATACATGTAGATCTTTGAGAACACTAGAGACAGAAACGTATGTTTCATATTTCAATGTATTGATATACATGTATTTGTGTTTTTCACCTTTACATGAAGATAATGTCTGGTTATTCGCTCTATTTTTTTTTTTTTTTTAAAGTAAATTATTGCATACTGTATCTGCTGTAGGTAATACCCAACCCCACATATTTCAAGCATGCTTTTACTACCTTATAATTTAAAATTATTTTTAAAAAAAGGGGAAAAAATTCTCCTGCATGGCAGTCTTCTCCTGGAGGTTTACGCCATACATTATTACATAATCAAGTTTTTCTTATTTCAAAAGAAAATATATGTGGATGATGTCATTAGTTAGGAATATAAAGCTTTAGATCTCAATTCATGCTGTTGCCACCAATGAAAGTTCTGAATTGATATTTGGAACTTCACGGGATTCGAACCCATGCAACATAGCACAAAATGAGACCAGAAAGATGGGATGACAGTGAAATCAGAAGGAAAGAATGACAAATAAAAAAATAGAATCGGTTGATGAATGGAAAGACAGATGGGAAGATGGAATACGCATAAGTCCTTAGTGGATGGCATGTCAAAATAAGCGTAATCATTGTAGGAATTCCTGTTGAAACATACAATAAAATGTATGAAACGGTTAATTTCTCACAGAAAATAATTACAGCAGAGGAAATGGAGGGGGATGCTGCTTTCATGTCGTAGGACTCTGAATTCTGTCGCTTTCCTTCAACATTCAACAATGCTACAATGAGTAACTTATACCTGCACATGAATTAAATTCAAGACTTTACTGTAGAGTCATTTGCATGGCTCTCCCCGTAAATGTAGGAATGCCATACATAATCAAGATTTTCTTATTACATAGGGATATGTGGATGATGTCATTAGTTAGGAATACAAAGCTTTAGACGTCATTTCATGCTGTTGCCACCAATGAAAGTTCTGAATTGATATTTGGAACTTCACAGGATTCGAACCCATGCAACATAGCACAAAATATGACCAGAAAGATGAGATGACAGAGAGATAGAAGGAAAGAGTGACAAATAAAAGAGAAAATCCGGTTGATGAATGTCAAAATAAGCATAATCATTGTAAGAATTCCCATTAAAACATTCAATAAAATGTATGAAACGGTTAATCTCTCACAAAAAATAATTACAGCACAGGAATTAGGGGGACATGGTGCTGTCTTGCTGTAGGACTCTGAATTTCGGTCATTTTTCCTCTCATACTCCCAACTTGCGAAATATCTTCAGTACTCTGAAGCAGCAATTTTCTAGAAGAAGAAGAAGAAGAAATACATGTATACATGATAAATTGAGCGGGATCATTGTACGACTAACGTGTGGAAAATTTGCAAGAATTTATCAAACTGTTTTTAATTTATAATTAAAAATAATTTGCAGCAGGGGAAGTGATGTGAGGGGTATGCTGCTGCAGCCGTTCTACCCCAGAGTTCTGGGGGAGAAGAGGGCTACAGATGGGCACAAATATTTTGTTTATCTGATCGAAGAAACACCTAATCCTTTCAGGTCCCAATTATCTAACTATTATTTCAATAATTCCAAAGGCTACTAACTTCATGCAAGCAAGGCCGCACGCAGCGGGGGGGGGGGGGGGGGGGGGCGGGGGGGGCAGTTGCCCCCCCAGAAATTTCAAAATCATACTTTTTTTTAATAGGGTTTTAGACTTCAAGTTATGGGTTCCTTTGAAAGCGATCATTTTGCCCCCCCAGGAGAAAATTTCTGCGTACGGCCTTGCATGCAAGCCTTTATTTGAAAATAAACATTGGGGATTTATCTAAACTCATAAATTCATGACTTGTCGTACAACACTGAATTTTGGTCGTTTTCTTCTCGTATGCGAGAAATACATGTACGTTCTTCATGGATGAGGTGTCAAAATGAGCGGGATCATTGTACGACTAACCTGTGGAAAATTTGCAAGAATTTATCAAACGGTTTTTAATTTATAATTAAGAATAATTTGCAGCAGGGGAAGTATGTGAGGGGTATGCTGCTGCAGCCGTTCTGCCCCAGAGTTCTGGGGAGAAAAGGGCTACAGATGGGCACGAATATTTTGCGTATCGGATCGAAGAAACACCCAGGGCCTAATCCTTTCAATTATCTAACTATTATTTCAATAATTCCAAAGGCTACTAACTTCATGCAAGCCTTCATTTGAAAATAAACATTGGGGATTTATCTAAACTCAGAAATTTATGACTTGCAATGTCGACTGTCGTACAACGCCGAATTTCGGTCGTTTTCTTCTCGTATGCGAGAAATACACGTACGTTCTTCATGGATGAGATGTCAAAATGAGCGGAATCATTGAACGACTAACCTGTGGAAAATTTGCAAGAATTTATCAAACGGTTTTTAATTTATAATTAAAAATAATTTGCAGCAGGGGTATGCTGCTGCAGCCGTTCTGCCCCAGAGTTCTGGGGAGAAAAGGGCTAGAGATGGGCACGAATATTTTGTTTATCTGATCGAAGAAACACCTAATCCTTTCAGGTCCCAATTATCTAACTATTATTTCAATAATTCCAAAGGCTACTTACTTCATGCACGCCTGTCTTGCCGTAGGACGCTGAATTGTTGTTGTTTTCCTCTCGTAAGTGAGAAATGCACATGTATGTTCTCCATGCAATGCCATGGAGGAGATATTATTACTACATAAATAGATTCTAAGTTAGGCATGAAATTATGAATATCTTGTTAATTTAATCCATGAAACATGAAATCCTTTTACCAAAAACTTGCAGTAGGCCTACAAGATATTTAAGTATTATGAAACACCAAATCCTTTCACCACCAACTTACAGTACAAGATATTTAATATGAAACACCAAATCCTTTCACCAACGCAACGGCAACATCTTACATTAGCCAATAGACTCTAAATTGAGATGGGGGTTCAGCCCGCATTCACGCCAGAGTTCTGGGGGAGATGAGGGCTGGAGATAGCCCTGAATATTGATTAATTTCTTCCACTAAACATCAAATCCTTTCACGTACAAAATATTTAACTACTATTCTACTAATTCTAAGGCTTTCAATTAGTGTATATAGCTGAAATTAAAAATAAACATGGTTCAATATTGACATGTACGATAATTATTACCTGTCTTGCATGGGCCCACAGGGTTACGGCTAGTGGCAGAAAACTGCCGATAACTTTGCTATTTCTTAATTGATTGTTATGATTTTAATTCCAAATTGAAGAAGAAGAATATTTCTACATATTTCAGCTCAAGTTTTTAACAATTTCATGAAGAAACGTTTTTTAAATGAATAAACCGCCGATTTTGATGCGTATTATGTTATTAACTATATCGTCTACTACTCTAGAGGGAGCTAGACGGGTTCGAGAACGATGAGGTGCTTTGCTGAAATAAATGCGAGGAAAAAAGAAGTCCCTTAGGGTTATGTTAATAACTCTAATATTCGTTGATAAATGAGGGAGAAAAGTTCATTTTTGACGGTTATCTTGCCTATTTCAGCGTTTATAAGGCCTACAATTGATTTAAAGTGAAGAATATTAAATTTAGAGTGATTTTCAATGATTTGGGGGCAAACGGGGGGTGTGTCAAAATCCCGATATCTAATTGGTTGACATACGTGTAAGTGCACCGACGTTGTTGGTGCAATTTTTCGAGTGATAAGACGGGCAGAGTGTAATTTTGACCAAAAAGTGACGAATTAGGGTTGGGTTTTATTTTTAAATGGATCAACGATTTGCTCCGGTTTTTTTGGCATAAAGTAAGGATTGTGTCTCTCTATAAGTTTTCTTCATAGTTGATATTGGAGAAAGCGCAGAAAGAAAATAAACAAGTAAGAAAGTTCCGAAAAAAAGGACATGAGTCCCCTTAACCCTAATTTGAAAAATTGGTTTTTTTATCATAACTCGAAAAATATTTGATGGATTTTGATGAAATTTACAGGATATAGGTATTTTGTCATGTACTATCAGGGAAAAAAATAAAAAAAATTTAGCTCCATTTTTGGCCAGTCTAAAATTTCTCACTTTTCCTTAGGACTTATCTTTGCTCTTTCTAAGAAGTATACCCGATCTTTTCTGCCAAGTCGAGAAAAACCTCAGGCAAGGCCTCGAATTTGGCTAAATGAACGCACATTAGATTATTAGCAAAAAATAGATCAATCTATTAAGTCCTTTATGTCCTAATTCCATTTAGAACCCCCTAGGGTTGAAAAAGGACATTTGGGTCCCATATGGGGGGTTTTCCTGGTAAAAAAGCAATTTGCCATCATTCAAATTGCTTTTTTCTTTGATATCATAAAATTTAAGTATATTTCAACAATATATGTGAAAAGCAGCACGTTCCCTTCATTATTTTTGGTTTTATGAGCAAAATAACGCTGGGTTAAAAAGGGACGAAAAAGTCCCACAAAAAGGACGAATGAGTCCCACTACCGGCAAAAATGACCACTTTTTCAACTTTAACTTAACCCTAACATATGTTCCCGACACTCAAATTAACTCAAATTAACAGACATAATAGCCTATTTTATACTCTTCCACAGGCCAAAATCCCGAAGCGATTGGAGCACTTTAAGCTAACAATGTTTTAAAAAGACCGGGCCGATGTACTGAAACAGAAATCTAATTAGGGTTAGGGTTAGGGTTAGGGTTAGGGTTAGGGTTAGGGTTAGGGTTAGGGTTAGGGTTAGGGTTAGGGTTAGGGTTAGGGTTAGGGTTAGGGTTAGGGTTAGGGTTAGGGTTAGGGTTAGGGTTAGGGTTAGGGTTAGGGTTAGGGTTAGGGTTAGGGTTAGGGTTAGGGTTAGGGTTAGGGTTAGGGTTAGGGTTAGGGTTAGGGTTAGGGTTAGGGTTAGGGTTAGGGTTAGGGTTAGGGTTAGGGTTAGGGTTAGGGTTAGGGTTAGGGTTAGGGTTAGGGTTAGGGTTAGGGTTAGGGTTAGGGTTAGGGTTAGGGTTAGGGTTAGGGTTAGGGTTAGGGTTAGGGTTAGGGGTTAGGGTTAGGGTTAGGGTTAGGGTTAGGGTTAGGGTTAGGGTTAGGGTTAGGGTTAGGGTTAGGGTTAGGGTTAGGGTTAGGGTTAGGGTTAGGGTTAGGGTTAGGGTTAGGGTTAGGGTTAGGGTTAGGGTTAGGGTTAGGGTTAGGGTTAGGGTTAGGGTTAGGGTTAGGGTTAGGGTTAGGGTTAGGGTTAGGGTTAGGGTTAGGGTTAGGGTTAGGGTTAGGGTTAGGGTTAGGGTTAGGGTTAGGGTTAGGGTTAGGGTTAGGGTTAGGGTTAGGGTTAGGGTTAGGGTTAGGGTTAGGGTTAGGGTTAGGGTTAGGGTTAGGGTTAGGGTTAGGGTTAGGGTTAGGGTTAGGGTTAGGGTTAGGGTTAGGGTTAGGGTTAGGGTTAGGGTTAGGGTTAGGGTTAGGGTTAGGGTTAGGGTTAGGGTTAGGGTTAGGGTTAGGGCTATGGTTGTGGACATTTGGGCACCCCAAAATTAACTATGGGTACCCGAACATTAACCTCATGTACCCGAAAATATACTGGTTCCCCGAAAATTAACTATGGTTCCCCCAATATTAACTATGGTACCTGACAATTAACATTGGGTACCCGAAAATTAACATTGGTTCCCTGAAAATTAACATTGGTTCCCTGAAAATTAACCTTGGGTACCCGACGTTTAACTATGGGTACCCGAAAATTAACACTGGGTACCTCGAAATTAACGTTTGCACCCGAGAACTTACCTTTTGGTACCCGAATCTGCATCTTATGTTTGAAATTTTTCATTTTCTCAATTAGGCCTTGGCAGTCGTAATAAACTGGTAAGATATGATCAATAACTATTATTCTATCACTACAGAGGAACTTGGGGATTATCTTTGTTTTTTAAAGAAATAAGAGTGATTTAATGATGGAATGTTTTCTCGTCTGAAAATTTTCGATTTTTGACGTTTTCGGAGTAGTTTTGCCTGACTTAAACCACCTTTTATCTTCAAATATATCGCGTTTCTCCTTTGGTTTGGGTTAGGGTTAGGTTTAGAATTTAATAGTCTTCCCATTTCTGCTTTTCATTATCAATAATATGCTTTTATCAAAAAGTTATCTGCCTTTATGTAAAGTAATGACAAAATTCAACTAAAAAAGTTTCGTTTTTCTGACGGAGACCGTTAGCTGAACCAAGACCGGACCTACTTTGGTATTGCCAGCTCCTTGACCATAGACTCGTTATTGTCAGGCCGGCAGACCCGGCGTACAGACGGGCCACGGTACGTATGAAATAGCTGTATGACGTGTGTTGGCTACTCTTTAAATACTAGAAATGCATTTAGAATGACCCCCTTTATTTTGATAAATTCTGAGTTGTTAACACTGAAACTTTATGTATAGGTAGAGAAGGAATGTATAATATAGGACATGAATTTCCAGGCCAAGATCATTTCCACAAAAGTGACAAAATAAGCTCAAAGTTTGCTTATTACTGCATTTTTGACCATAGACTCGTCATTGTCAGGCCGGCAGACCCGGCGTACAGACGGGCCACGGTACGTGTGAAACAGCTGTATGACGTGTGTTGGCTACTCTTTAATACTAGTAGAAATGCATTTAGAATGACCCCCTTTATTTTGATAAATTCTTAGTTGTTAACACTGAAAGTTTATGCATCAGTAGAGAAGGAATGTACAATATAGGACATGAATTTTCAGGCCAAAATCATTTCCACAAAAGTGACAAAATAAGCTCAAACTTTTGTTCATTACTGCGCAATGTTTGACTGTTCAACCATCGGCATAATTAGGTTAAAGTAGGTTTGTAAATTATGCAATAGATTCACCCCCTTTATTTTGATCAATTCTTTATTGTTAACACTGAAAGTTTATGTACAGGTAGCTGTTGATCATTTTCCACAGAGAACATGAGCCTATTTCCTGCGTACGAGAGGTAAACGACTACAATTCAGCGTGCCGTGAACTCCACCACAGGACGGTCAAAGATTATGGTGGTAAGATACAATACATGTAGGTTTTTCATGTTAAATTTAAAATTAAGATATGTATTAATGATTATGCTTATTTTTGCATGTCATATTCACAGAGCTGAGAACGTATAAGCCTATTTCCTGCGTACGAGAGGAAAACGACTACAATTCAGCGTGCCGTGAACTCCACCAAAGGACAGTCAAAGATTATGGTGGTAAGATACAATACATGTAGGTTTTTCATGTTAATTTTAAATTAAAATAGGTATCAATGATTATGCTTATTTTTGCATGTCATTCACAGAGAACGTAAGCCTATTTCCTGCGTACGAGAGGAAAACGACTACAATTCAGCGTGCCGTGAACTCCACCACAGGACGGTCAAAGATTATGGTGGTAAGATACAATACATGTAGGTTTTTCATGTTAAATTTAAAATTAAGATATGTATTAATGATTATGCTTATTTTTGCATGTCATATACACAGAGAACGTAAGCCTATTTCCTGCGTACGAGAGGAAAACGACTACAATTCAGCGTGCCGTGAACTCCACCACAGGACGGTCAAAGATTATGGTGGTAAGATACAATACATGTAGGTTTTTCATGTTAAATTTAAAATTAAGATATGTATTAATGATTATGCTTATTTTTGCATGTCATATTCACAGAGAACGTAAGCCTATTTCCTGCGTACGAGAGGAAAACGACTACAATTCAGCGTGCCGTGAACTCCACCACAGGACGGTCAAAGATTATGGTGGTAAGATACAATACATGTAGGTTTTTCATGTTAATTTTAAAATTAAGATGTGTATTAATTAAAAAGGCTTTTGAATCATTGGAATAACAGTTGAATGTGTTGTTTATTGATTACGCTCATTTTTGTATGTGATGTACCATGAAGTGACGCAGATTTCTTGCGTATGCAGCGTGCCATGAAATCAACCAAAGGACTCTCAACGATTATAGGAATTCCCGCCAAATTGATATTTCAATTATCCTGCATGTGTATGTATAGATTCTCAATATACGTACGTGTGTAATGTGCAATAGTAAACCATAAGACATGACTTGTGTATGTATAGTAGCTACAATGTATATACCAGTCCCACCTGTGTTAAATGGTGTACTGCAAAGCAATGGAAGAGTGTTTTCCGACTTGACCCATGATTTTTTAGGTTAATATTTGTCTTGAGTATCAATATTTAAAGCAAAAAATGATGGAAATTAGTTTTGTGGAGTTTATTTCCCTGAATCTTTCCCGCATTTAGTGTAAAACATTATTACTCTTAGTGCAAAGCACCATACTGTATAAATGTTTAGCCTGCTGCTGTAGCTCTAGATGTTGAGGTGCCTGATGCCTGAACTCCGGGGGGAGGAAGCCAGCAGTAACTGCCTCAGTGAACTGCTGGATTTGAAAGTTTTCACTCATGGTAACAGTTTAATTGTTCATCTTCTAGGGGCATACTGCAGTTTATATTTGATTCTAACTTTATCTCAACATATTTTGGGTAAGATGGTTGACATTTCCTTTGGAAATGAAACCCCAGAATATGAATTTGCATGTTTGGGGTTGATATTTTTTACTAAAACCATTTCACATGACATATTCTGAAATCTGAACATCAGATGTTGGGAAGTCTGGACATGCATGCCTTAAACATGAGTTCCCTGATCGCTTAAATATTCCAACGGTTGAAGTTTAATGCTACGTTGCATGGGTTCGAATCCCATGAAGTTCAAAATATCACCTCCGAACTTTCATTGGTGGCAACAGCATGAAATGAGACCAAAGCGTTCTACGTGATCTAAAGTCGTAATGAATAATATTTATCATAAGTACTTTTTATCATAATCATTATCATTTTATCATTATTATGATAGCACTATTGATGATAAAATGTTGGAAGGTGACAGTTCTTATTATTAATTTTGTTATCATGAGTATTATTACCATCATTATTATAAATATATTTATATTATAATTATGATCACCATTATTTTTATTATTATTAGCTGCTATCACTGCCCAATATATACCAGCCTAAGTATTCAGTGTTGTTTATCATGATGAATATATGTAAATATTGTAAATAAATATTTGTAAATAAATAATCCTAAATGATATACACATTTTCTGTTCTTTAAGTGTACGTCTCATGACCGTAAGAGTTTGGAAAGTCAGAGATGAAAGAAAAAGTGGGGGTGGGGGTAGGGAGTACAGTGTTTTTGTGTCTGGGAGAGAAAGAGAGAGAGATAGAATAGTAGAAATAAGGATATAGATAAAGAAAAGAGGGGGAGAGAGCTAGAGGATGAGATACACTAGAGACAGAGGGGAAGACAGAAGGTAGATAGTGTATAGAGCTAGTGTGTGAGAGCTTGAGAGAGTAGTAGAGAGAAAGAAGGAGAGGAATACAAGAAAAGAGAGAGCGAATGAGGTAGATATTAGAGAAGAGTAGAGAGAGACGGCGATAGATCAGTAAGAGCGAAAGGAAGAAACATATTTTTTTAAAGGGTGAACATGTGATTCTTATTATTTCTCTGGGGGGCCCGTTTCACGAAACCGTCAAGTCTAAGTCTGTGGACATCCCATAGAAATGCGTGTTGATTTTACAACAAACGTTTCTATGTATTATCCAAGAAGACTAATGATGGCTCTGTGAAAGGAGCCCCTGGGCTCTTTTCTTCTCACTCAATCTGCATCCTCTCTTTATACATCTCCTCATTCTTTCTCTCTCTCTCTCACTCCTGCCTTCCCTTTTTCTCTACCTCTTTCTCATTGATACTCTCCCTCGTTCCTTTGCTCTCTTCATTTTTCCTGCCTCCTGATCTGTCAATCATTAAATCTCTTTATCGTCCTCGCCCCCCTCCCCATCTCTCTTTCTTTCTCCTGATCGGACAATATACCCCTCACTCCCTCGTCTCTCTTTCTCTCCTCTTTCTTGTGATCTATCAATCATTCAATAAATCTCTTTTCAACTGTGAACATGCAAATAAACGATGAAACAACTCGTCCTTTTCTTATTCATCTCTATTCTATTCTTCAGGAACAAGTCATCTTCACGTCGATGAACAATCTGCAAATTTGCGATTAACGGTTCACTGTAAAGAAAGTATACAAAGCATTGTAAACAAAATTAAATGCATGTAAACCTGTTTACTTTACAGTGAATCTTCAAATAGTCTTGATATCATGTGATCTTGATATGACAAAATAAACCCCAAAAGAATTTAACCATCCAGCTCTACAATGTATGCATTTATGTCTCTGCTTATTATATTCTGCGCTTGGAATGAGCCTCTCATGCACTGCAATTAACAGATATGACATCTTATTGCCCCTTTAAATGAACAATTTGCAAAGTAGTCTATGCGAGTCCAGCCCCTATGAGAACTGACATCAATAATATTCCCTCAGAACAGGGATGGTATTCTGAGATTTATTTTATCTTGATTTTAGTGAAAAGATTTTGTCATAACATATTTCAAATTGCAAAATTTCATTGGTGTTTGCACAGATGAATTCCGCGTACGCAGTCACTTTTGCACATGCATTAACCATATAAGCGTTCATTTTATTATGACAATTCAAATTATTTCACTAAAATCAAGATTAAATAAATCTCAGAATACCACCCCTCTTTTAGCTCTTGTAAGTTACTAAAAACATAAGCTCATGAAATTTACATCTTAGATCTTGTTTACATGAATAAACCCTTTATGCACGACACATACTGCGTTGCAATTGCAACCACTCATATTCAATGGCTGAGGTCATGTACACTTATTATACACAAACATGTATCCTGTGCGTAAGCACAACTATTTTGACGGGCTTTAACAACATAAAAAATTTGAAAAATGTACACAATGAAATTGTAGACCTGGGGATGTTTCATAAAGCTGTTCGTAAGTTACGCACAAATTTTATGCACGACTGGTGATGAGTTCTTGTGCTAAATGATTGAGAATCTGGTTAGTGTAGCACCCAAGAACATGTTCCAGTCGTTCGTAAAGTCATTCGTAACTTTACGAACAGCTTTATGAAACACCCCAGGCCACTTTAACGATAAACAATCATTCCACGTTTACGTTTTGTCAAACTCATTAACTATTTGCCCCTTCTGGAGAACTTTCCAAACGAATCTTGATAACGATCAAAGGCCATGTTTACTTGCACATGGTATCTGCTCCTGAATTTCCCCTTTCGCTGTAGGTGGTGCTTCAGATATAATCTACACCCACCGTTTTTCACTTTTTGCCTGAATGTACAGGATTTTGTAGTCGAGTGGTTCCGCCACGTGGGTCTCATTTTGTGCTATGTCGGATGAGTTCGATTCCCACGATGTTCCGGATATCAATTAAGAACTTTCATTGGTGGCGACAGCATGAAACGAGACTAAATCTGCATACTCGCGAAAAATCTTTAAAAATGGCATTCATGTCCACCGAGTACCCACCACTCTTGGTCGTCTCCATCCGACGGCAAATTTTGGGTTAGGCCAGGGTCAGGTACTCGGCAACTCGTGACTTAGGATCCATCCATGGTATGTCTTGGGAAGGGGCGAAGGCAGTGTCAGCTGACCTATATATGTATACAAAACAAAAAAGCTTGGGATTATATGCAGGTCACATATGAATTTGCCGGTGCCAAAGTTTCTTGATAACATGAAAGAAAAGCTTAGCAAACATAATGTCATGAATGTAAATCTTAATTTTGAAGATGACTGATTAGTAATCAGGCCTAGTGATATATTATTACAAAAAACAAAGGAAAATTACTCGGTGGTTTTGGTGACCGCAAATGATAATCTCGTCAGTCACATCAAAAGCTTGGTGCATTGAACGCATCGCATTTGGTGTATGTGCGGGTGCGTAGCTCTGACTTGAACCTGCATTTCATGCGCAAGTAGGCCTATCAAAATATGTTTTGCGTCACCGGGCCGGGGCATTTTGGCGTAGTGTTGCGTAGGAATGGCGCACAGTGGTGAAGTGTTGCGTAGGCTTGCATATAAACTGCGTTCTCTGGCTCTACGCAGGCAGTACGCCAAAAAATTAAGCATGTTCAATTTTTTGCGTACCTATTTTGCGTTCCTCGGTATAGACTTGCGTAGGGACAGCGTACGGTAGCGAAGTGTTGCGTAGTCGCTACACAACACTACGTACATTAACTCCACACAGGTCCCGGTGTGAAAGCTAGTAGTAAACTAACAATACATGACACTATGACAGATGACTAAACTTAAAGTGAAATTGAAACATCCAAATTGTTCTTTTCTCAGTCATGTTTCTAATCTATGTGAATGTCTATTCTTCCATAATTCATATTCATTATATTTTCATGATGTTATGAATTTCTTATACTATGACATTGTTTTTAATTATTAGACTCATTCTAATGATTGAATAAAGTTTAGTTGAACTTGAATTGAAGTCCAACGGAAGGCTGGTCCGGGCTGGTCGGGCCGGGCTGGGGGGCAACGCCGTGACGCGCCGCTGCAGCAAACTAAGCGAAGCCAAAAGGCAAAAGTTCAGTCTTAACTGGTGATATTATAGGCCCTACAGCTACGCTATTTCTTAGTTGGGTTGGATAATAATAAACTGAAATGTTTCTCAACTTACCTGCAGATGTAGGTTTTGCTCTATTTTTACTTGAAAATCCGGGAGAGACAAGTAAATTTGAATCTAACTTTCCACGGACAATGAATAACAACAGTCAACAGTCAATACGTTGAAATACCGTATACTACCTGGCCCACACTAGGCCTATGCACAAACCCCAAGTAACCCTAACCCTAACCTATATTATCTGAATAGGCCTATTGTGATTTATTTGATGACCGATGGGGAAAAACTGACTAACTGAATTGTAAATTAAAAATCACTGATGAGTCACGTTAATTTATGGACAATTGATTGGGATTTGAAAAAAAACTAGCTACTTGCTCGTAGTTATATTTGTGCTGAAAGGGTTTGACATTTTGAAAAACCGGATTACATGAGCGCATGAATACACTGCTAGGGTTAGGGCGAGAAATCCAGGAAAATATTGCAAAGCTGAAGTTAGCCGTATGAGATTTTAAAAAAGTAATGTATCGCGATAGCCCAGAAAGCTGTATGTTAGCCTATTAGGGATATTTTGGAAGGGTGGATATCGCGATCGCAAGGAGGTTGCCGTTGGCAGTGGCTTACTTCAGACCGTGGGAATATTTTGTTTGTTATTGTTCGAAGCGCCCTCTCCGTTGAATTTGGCCAATGCCGAATTTGGGATGAAAAATGAAGTTATTTTGTGGGATTTTGAGCAATAAATAGATGAATTTACATGAATCCACTGGCAGAAAAGTGTTCTACAGTTATTTTTGGATTGAAATGAGGTTAAAATAGCTTATGGTTGAGATTAATTTTCTGTTTGTGATGATTTTTCCTCGACCCACTTTTGAGTCTAATACTGTAGAAAACCTATGGGGATTAGATCCGAGTTATATCTGTCGGAGCAAAAAAGGAGTGATTAGGGTTAGCTAATAATGGATATTTTGAATGAAAAGAGAAAGGAAAACAAGGTTGCATTATGATAATAATGAATTAAGGGTCAGAACTAAGGCAGTCCGCTGATCTAAAAGTGATTATTAAGGAAAATAGAGCAAGTTGAAAATAGGGTAAAAACGTGATTTTGGTGATTTTGCATAAATTTGAGGGAATTTTTTTTTTGAATAATTGCTTCTAATTAATTAACTACTGAATCAAATGTTGCCATATTTACAGGATATCTTTCCGATGATAAGATAAAGACATGTGGATTTTTTGAATTTTTTTCACCTATGTTTTCTTTATTTGATATTTTGATCTGATAGAAAAGAGATGATGGGATAGTGCACGGGTTGGTTTACTGCATTTTTTTGAAGAAATGAACTCCATAACCCTGGAGGTCGGAATTAGGCTCTAAAAGTAGGTTGTTAAGGTGTTAGTCGTTAACCCATCAATCTAACAAAACCCTTGGAGTCCCGGGACATCTGGAACATACCAAACCAGCAAAGGTACCCAAGGGTCACTTTTTTTCATGTTTGATGCATTTTGAAAGAATTGCGTGAATGAAACTGAACCAACGACAGAATATAAATATGGGGGGACGATAGCTTGAAGTTGCCCAAAAAGGTTTCAAAAAGAGCAAGAAACAAAATATCTAATCAAAATGGTTGGTGCAAAACCCAGGGTTGACCGTTTAGCACCTCAAAACTTACGTTTTGGTACCTCTGAGAGGTAAAAGGTTAATAAAAAGGAAATGACAAAATATTTTTGTTCCAAATTGTTATCGAATAATATTTAACTATTTAGAAAGCTAACCCTCTGGCTAGAACCTTAACCACCTTATAATAAGCTAACCCTGGGCGTTTAAAAAAAAAAAGTCAGGTCCCACAACCCTAATTAGGGTTAGGGTTAGGGTTAGGGTTAGGGTTAGGGTTAGGGTTAGGGTTAGGGTTAGGGTTAGGGTTAGGGTTAGGGTTAGGGTTAGGGTTAGGGTTAGGGTTAGGGTTAGGGTTAGGGTTAGGGTTAGGGTTAGGGTTAGGGTTAGGGTTAGGGTTAGGGTTAGGGTTAGGGTTAGGGTTAGGGTTAGGGTTAGGGTTAGGGTTAGGGTTAGGGTTAGGGTTAGGGTTAGGGTTAGGGTTAGGGTTAGGGTTAGGGTTAGGGTTAGGGTTAGGGTTAGGGTTAGGGTTAGGGTTAGGGTTAGGGTTAGGGTTAGGGTTAGGGTTAGGGTTAGGGTTAGGGTTAGGGTTAGGGTTAGGGTTAGGGTTAGGGTTAGGGTTAGGGTTAGGGTTAGGGTTAGGGTTAGGGTTAGGGTTAGGGTTAGGGTTAGGGTTAGGGTTAGGGTTAGGGTTAGGGTTAGGGTTAGGGTTAGGGTTAGGGTTAGGGTTAGGGTTAGGGTTAGGGTTAGGGTTAGGGTTAGGGTTAGGGTTAGGGTTAGGGTTAGGGTTAGGGTTAGGGTTAGGGTTAGGGTTAGGGTTAGGGTTAGGGTTAGGGTTAGGGTTAGGGTTAGGGTTAGGGTTAGGGTTAGGGTTAGGGTTAGGGTTAGGGTTAGGGTTAGGGTTAGGGTTAGGGTTAGGGTTAGGGTTAGGGTTAGGGTTAGGGTTAGGGTTAGGGTTAGGGTTAGGGTTAGGGTTAGGGTTAGGGTTAGGGTTAGGGTTAGGGTTAGGGTTAGGGTTAGGGTTAGGGTTAGGGTTAGGGTTAGGGTTAGGGTTAGGGTTAGGGTTAGGGTTAGGGTTAGGGTTAGGGTTAGGGTTAGGGTTAGGGTTAGGGTTAGGGTTAGGGTTAGGGTTAGGGTTAGGGTTAGGGTTAGGGTTAGGGTTAGGGTTAGGGTTAGGGTTAGGGTTAGGGTTAGGGTTAGGGTTAGGGTTAGGGTTAGGGTTAGGGTTAGGGTTAGGGTTAGGGTTAGGGTTAGGGTTAGGGTTAGGGTTAGGGTTAGGGTTAGGGTTAGGGTTAGGGTTAGGGTTAGGGTTAGGGTTAGGGTTAGGGTTAGGGTTAGGGTTAGGGTTAGGGTTAGGGTTAGGGTTAGGGTTAGGGTTAGGGTTAGGGTTAGGGTTAGGGTTAGGGTTAGGGTTAGGGTTAGGGTTAGGGTTAGGGTTAGGGTTAGGGTTAGGGTTAGGGTTAGGGTTAGGGTTAGGGTTAGGGTTAGGGTTAGGGTTAGGGTTAGGGTTAGGGTTAGGGTTAGGGTTAGGGTTAGGGTTAGGGTTAGGGTTAGGGTTAGGGTTAGGGTTAGGGTTAGGGTTAGGGTTAGGGTTAGGGTTAGGGTTAGGGTTAGGGTTAGGGTTAGGGTTAGGGTTAGGGTTAGGGTTAGGGTTAGGGTTAGGGTTAGGGTTAGGGTTAGGGTTAGGGTTAGGGTTAGGGTTAGGGTTAGGGTTAGGGTTAGGGTTAGGGTTAGGGTTAGGGTTAGGGTTAGGGTTAGGGTTAGGGTTAGGGTTAGGGTTAGGGTTAGGGTTAGGGTTAGGGTTAGGGTTAGGGTTAGGGTTAGGGTTAGGGTTAGGGTTAGGGTTAGGGTTAGGGTTAGGGTTAGGGTTAGGGTTAGGGTTAGGGTTAGGGTTAGGGTTAGGGTTAGGGTTAGGGTTAGGGTTAGGGTTAGGGTTAGGGTTAGGGTTAGGGTTAGGGTTAGGGTTAGGGTTAGGGTTAGGGTTAGGGTTAGGGTTAGGGTTAGGGTTAGGGTTAGGGTTAGGGTTAGGGTTAGGGTTAGGGTTAGGGTTAGGGTTAGGGTTAGGGTTAGGGTTAGGGTTAGGGTTAGGGTTAGGGTTAGGGTTAGGGTTAGGGTTAGGGTTAGGGTTAGGGTTAGGGTTAGGGTTAGGGTTAGGGTTAGGGTTAGGGTTAGGGTTAGGGTTAGGGTTAGGGTTAGGGTTAGGGTTAGGGTTAGGGTTAGGGTTAGGGTTAGGGTTAGGGTTAGGGTTAGGGTTAGGGTTAGGGTTAGGGTTAGGGTTAGGGTTAGGGTTAGGGTTAGGGTTAGGGTTAGGGTTAGGGTTAGGGTTAGGGTTAGGGTTAGGGTTAGGGTTAGGGTTAGGGTTAGGGTTAGGGTTAGGGTTAGGGTTAGGGTTAGGGTTAGGGTTAGGGTTAGGGTTAGGGTTAGGGTTAGGGTTAGGGTTAGGGTTAGGGTTAGGGTTAGGGTTAGGGTTAGGGTTAGGGTTAGGGTTAGGGTTAGGGTTAGGGTTAGGGTTAGGGTTAGGGTTAGGGTTAGGGTTAGGGTTAGGGTTAGGGTTAGGGTTAGGGTTAGGGTTAGGGTTAGGGTTAGGGTTAGGGTTAGGGTTAGGGTTAGGGTTAGGGTTAGGGTTAGGGTTAGGGTTAGGGTTAGGGTTAGGGTTAGGGTTAGGGTTAGGGTTAGGGTTAGGGTTAGGGTTAGGGTTAGGGTTAGGGTTAGGGTTAGGGTTAGGGTTAGGGTTAGGGTTAGGGTTAGGGTTAGGGTTAGGGTTAGGGTTAGGGTTAGGGTTAGGGTTAGGGTTAGGGTTAGGGTTAGGGTTAGGGTTAGGGTTAGGGTTAGGGTTAGGGTTAGGGTTAGGGTTAGGGTTAGGGTTAGGGTTAGGGTTAGGGTTAGGGTTAGGGTTAGGGTTAGGGTTAGGGTTAGGGTTAGGGTTAGGGTTAGGGTTAGGGTTAGGGTTAGGGTTAGGGTTAGGGTTAGGGTTAGGGTTAGGGTTAGGGTTAGGGTTAGGGTTAGGGTTAGGGTTAGGGTTAGGGTTAGGGTTAGGGTTAGGGTTAGGGTTAGGGTTAGGGTTAGGGTTAGGGTTAGGGTTAGGGTTAGGGTTAGGGTTAGGGTTAGGGTTAGGGTTAGGGTTAGGGTTAGGGTTAGGGTTAGGGTTAGGGTTAGGGTTAGGGTTAGGGTTAGGGTTAGGGTTAGGGTTAGGGTTAGGGTTAGGGTTAGGGTTAGGGTTAGGGTTAGGGTTAGGGTTAGGGTTAGGGTTAGGGTTAGGGTTAGGGTTAGGGTTAGGGTTAGGGTTAGGGTTAGGGTTAGGGTTAGGGTTAGGGTTAGGGTTAGGGTTAGGGTTAGGGTTAGGGTTAGGGTTAGGGTTAGGGTTAGGGTTAGGGTTAGGGTTAGGGTTAGGGTTAGGGTTAGGGTTAGGGTTAGGGTTAGGGTTAGGGTTAGGGTTAGGGTTAGGGTTAGGGTTAGGGTTAGGGTTAGGGTTAGGGTTAGGGTTAGGGTTAGGGTTAGGGTTAGGGTTAGGGTTAGGGTTAGGGTTAGGGTTAGGGTTAGGGTTAGGGTTAGGGTTAGGGTTAGGGTTAGGGTTAGGGTTAGGGTTAGGGTTAGGGTTAGGGTTAGGGTTAGGGTTAGGGTTAGGGTTAGGGTTAGGGTTAGGGTTAGGGTTAGGGTTAGGGTTAGGGTTAGGGTTAGGGTTAGGGTTAGGGTTAGGGTTAGGGTTAGGGTTAGGGTTAGGGTTAGGGTTAGGGTTAGGGTTAGGGTTAGGGTTAGGGTTAGGGTTAGGGTTAGGGTTAGGGTTAGGGTTAGGGTTAGGGTTAGGGTTAGGGTTAGGGTTAGGGTTAGGGTTAGGGTTAGGGTTAGGGTTAGGGTTAGGGTTAGGGTTAGGGTTAGGGTTAGGGTTAGGGTTAGGGTTAGGGTTAGGGTTAGGGTTAGGGTTAGGGTTAGGGTTAGGGTTAGGGTTAGGGTTAGGGTTAGGGTTAGGGTTAGGGTTAGGGTTAGGGTTAGGGTTAGGGTTAGGGTTAGGGTTAGGGTTAGGGTTAGGGTTAGGGTTAGGGTTAGGGTTAGGGTTAGGGTTAGGGTTAGGGTTAGGGTTAGGGTTAGGGTTAGGGTTAGGGTTAGGGTTAGGGTTAGGGTTAGGGTTAGGGTTAGGGTTAGGGTTAGGGTTAGGGTTAGGGTTAGGGTTAGGGTTAGGGTTAGGGTTAGGGTTAGGGTTAGGGTTAGGGTTAGGGTTAGGGTTAGGGTTAGGGTTAGGGTTAGGGTTAGGGTTAGGGTTAGGGTTAGGGTTAGGGTTAGGGTTAGGGTTAGGGTTAGGGTTAGGGTTAGGGTTAGGGTTAGGGTTAGGGTTAGGGTTAGGGTTAGGGTTAGGGTTAGGGTTAGGGTTAGGGTTAGGGTTAGGGTTAGGGTTAGGGTTAGGGTTAGGGTTAGGGTTAGGGTTAGGGTTAGGGTTAGGGTTAGGGTTAGGGTTAGGGTTAGGGTTAGGGTTAGGGTTAGGGTTAGGGTTAGGGTTAGGGTTAGGGTTAGGGTTAGGGTTAGGGTTAGGGTTAGGGTTAGGGTTAGGGTTAGGGTTAGGGTTAGGGTTA